>CM067299.1:104840703-105162663 GCA_034231615.1 Meghimatium bilineatum
GAGGTTGGATATAGCCATAACTTTCGTAAACAGAAGACCTACCAACAGAGCTCAACAAGTCTTTTGAGCCATGTTTTCGTTAATTCCCGCGCATTTCGTTAGCAGGTGACACAAAGTATATAAATAGTGACCAACGAAAAACATGACAATAATCGAAAACGTGCCTCCAAAAAGCTGATTTAAACTCTATCGGTAGGTTTTATACTGGAAATTAGTCACGATATAACTAGATTCCATTCACTTTTATGGATGATCGAGTCAGATCACACACACATACACCCCACACACACACATATATATATACACGTTTCGTATACAAAGTTCAAGATTGGCAACACGGCCATGTGTACATGTGGACAGGCAGCACAGAGTGCCAAACATATACTTCAAGAGTGCTCTGAGCATGAAACGCTGAGGCATACATATTGGCCAGAGGAAACAACACTGGAATCAAAGCTCTATGGGACACTGTATGAACTACAAAAGACAGTGAGTTTTATTAAGGAGACAGAATTACAGATATAGACATGTTTCAAGTGAACGAAAGAAGAAGAAGAATACACGTTTCTTCTTCCTGTGGCGTATAACAAACCATGAACAAACTTCTTCTATTTTGTCCTGACTAACTATTGCCTTTTATTTAAGAAGAGAACATCAGAAGACAACATATTAAGTGGTTTTCGCATGCTTCCAGACTACCACCAGGCAGTGCCCCTGAAAAGCATTATTATACAGACACGATGGATACAAAGCCAGAGGCAGACGTTGCAAACGATGGATTACAGAAATAGAAGAGTCAACGAAAACAAACTATATGAAGCACACAAAAAAGCTATTTCCAAATAATTCTTCTACCACTGACGCTACAAGGCATAAAGGGGTATAAAAGGAAAAGAAAGAAGTGTTTTCGTTAAGTAAAAGTTACCTCTTATGGCGAGGTACGCCTACTTTCAACCGCAGACGTTAATTTAATTTGGTTATATCAGAGCTTTAGAACTATCAAAATTTAGCGGGTTGCGCGGTTTTAGTGGACACCACTGTCTACGGAATTAATTTCTTTTAATTGTCAATTGCGTACGTGTATCAAGAGATGTTCGTCAAGGCACGGTGGAGGAGAAGAAGACGGAATGAACAGAAGAATACTGCTGAATAATATCAAGGACTGGACAGGGTGTTAAGTTTCTAAACTCATCAGGATTGTATTGTAGATAATAGAGATGCATGGAGATCTTTCTGCATCAAATGTCTCACTGTGACAACCCTGACGGTTTATGGGTTTTATTATTATTATTCTTATTACTTGCATGTAATTCTGTCCTCCACGTATATCTAGGTCTAACATTTTTCCTTTGGGTTCCAGATGTATGCTTGTTTTACAATTCATTCCGTCGGTCTTTTTAATGTTTGACCTATCCATCTTCAGCGACGTTTGTTTCTTTCTCTACATGTGTCTGTTCTTTGCACGAGTTTTTCATAGATGATCTAATCATACCGTTACAAACTTTCTATTCTACATAGACTTTCCTGCAGAGGAGCATGCAAATTCCTATTCTCCTTTTAACTTTTGTTTCACATCTGCCGTCATTTGTGACTATGTGTCCACGATATTGATAATGTTTTACTTGTTGTAGTTTCTCTCCATGTATGATTATGTTTAGCTCTTGTTCTTCTGTGTTTTTGCTGATTATCATGGTTTTTGTTTTTTGGATATTTATATCCAGTCCATATTCTTTACTTGATTTATTGACTTGATCTATTAGTCTTTGTAGCTGGAAATGTGTACTTCAGTGTAAATGAGTACCCGACGCATGAGTTAGGGAAGTTAAACGCAACAAGGGAACTGGACAAAACTAGATAAAAGTGTTACCGAAATAAGTCATGAAACAACTTAACAACGAGACACAGTGACGGACGACGTTTCGACTAAAAAGCCGTCATCAGAACACAAACAAGCAACAGGCAACGAATATTACAAAATCATAATGTAAGAAAAGAGAAAATGAACATGGTACAATGGGAACGATAGAGAGAGAGAGAGAGAGAGAGAGAGAGAGAAAGAGAGAGAGCAGCTACAACAAGAGCAGAAAAGAGAAATGAAAAGCTACAGATCAGATATAATCAAACAATATGCGGAAAATATTAGATACTGGAGAGAGGTGTGTCATATGAGCTAATAAGAAGAAGAAATACGAAAATGATACAGGCAGGTTAGATGAGCATAATATTAGTCATACAAAAAGGGGTACTAAGCTCTGATCAGTCTTGTCCGAGATACTTGAAGCAAATGTGAAAAACACGCATGACTCAAGATCGGAAGTAGACAGTAATAGACAGGATGGACAACGCCAAAGTGACAAGCGGTAGAAAGGTGTTTTTTTTTCATTTCTCTTTTCTGTTCTTGTCGTGGCTGCCCTCTCTCCCCTCCCTCCCTCTCTCTTTCTCTCGCTCCCATTGTACCATCTTCATTTTCTCTTTTCTTACATTATAATTGTGTAATATTTGTTGCCTGTTGCTTTGTGTCCTGATGAATGCTTCTTAGTCGAAACGTCGTCCGTCACTGTGTCTCGTTGTTAGGTTGTTTCATGACTTATTTCGGTAACACTTTTACCTATTTTTGTTCATTTTGACATTTTCCATGTGTTACCCCAGCCACTTATTTCCTGTTCAGGGTTGTTACCATATACTGGAACATTTATTCCAAGGGAGCTAGAGTTGCTGCGGCTTAGTACATGAAGAGTTATATCTATCCCTGACGGCAGGTTGCTGTCATGGGACCTACCTTAACCTTAATTTCGGAGAACGAAATACGTTATATCATGGTTTACAATCTGACTGCGACATCTTCGCATTTCGGCCTGACTCTTCCTGTAACAGTATGGGATGATGTAATTATAACAGCATTATATCTACCATATGGCGATGATGAGTGATAAAGAGCAATACATATATTACTCAGTGTAGCCTAGCAGGTTAAGAAGTACATCAGTTATCGCTCTCTCTCTTAACTCCAGGTGATATCATAGCATAAAACAATATCTTGACTCCAACGTTTACATATGAACGGAAACTTTATTTTACACATTTGGACTTTTCCAATATAAAAGATACATAAAGCATAAACTCAACGCTTCAGTACAGTAGGACGTATCCAATATTCCTGTATAAAAGATACACATAAAGCATAAACTCAACGCTTCAGTACAGTAGGACTTATCCAATATTCCTGGATAAAAGATACACATAAAGCATAAACTCAAAGCTTCAGTACAGTAGGACTTATTCCTACTTTTATTCCTGGATCTACCCTGTAGAACTACTCAGTCCACCTCGGACAGAGTTCCGAGCTAGACCTTCCTCTCCGAATCTAAAAACTGACTGACTCTAAAAAATATCTCAACTCATTCTCCCACAATCCCACTAAATATCCCGCCACCTACTTCAAAAAGACTTCCCATCTCGTCCGGCGATTTCTCTGCGTAGTTTGGCCCCTTGTAATTACATGGGCCATTAACCTTTCTGGTCGGGCCGGTCAAGATACAGTGTTCTGATAGCAATTCCCGTTAATTGCTACGCTCTGCTTTTTCAGTAGTCTTAATGTTTGCCGGACCCCACTTTTCTATTCCTCAAAGGAATGTATGAGACGCTCTGATCTCTAATTACGGTAGGACTCAAGAGGGGGGGGATTTCCGACACAGGTGACCTGTCACATTCCCAGCATGACTCCTCAGCATGGTGTATGGGTCACTTAACTACCTATAATGGCACATCGAACCCCTCCACATAAACCTCCTTAGTCCGCTCTGACAACGTGCGTGGCAGGTACCATTTGTATTATTCTGTAACCATTTCGAGTTCCGTACTTCATGTACTAAAACCGCCCCGTCAACATATGATCTACTATATATCAATATGGTCTCATTGTCCTACCATACTGTAGATCAATAACTATGGAGTGCTCTATCTTGTTGGAACATGTTTAAATCTAAAATAGAAACGCAATACATTCGATTATTCTTCTCTAAATAATCTACTTTCAGAATCTTACGCTCATAATGTCTTAAAACATCGTAGCAATCTCGAGAAGACTAAAGTAAACGTAGAAGGAAATGAGAGCGGGTAGATTGTTGAAAAATTCAATTTTATAAGTTATTGGGCCAATAAAAAAAAAACTTATCAGTTCTACCTGAATGTTTGTTAGCAGCATATGTACTTGGCAACATTATCGATCTCATTCCTGAATGAATAGTTAAGCAACAAATGCCAGATCTAATAGAAGACAAGCAGACAGTTAACGATTTATTGAACTCGTGACAGTTATGTGTTGCTGTTATTTTAGATTGGCAACGATTTGACTAGGCCCCATATTCAGAACACAGCGAAGACGCACAATTGGTAAGATCAAACTAAATTGTAAAAAAAATCTAAATTTATAATGTTATAAGACTAGTGTTTAAATTTGTCACAAATTATATGGTTTCTAATGTCTTAATTACAATTAGGAAGTCATCGCAACATCTATTAGTTTAGTACTATAACAGTAAGGGAAATATATTGTGATTAATTTGGTAACTAAATTATTGATTTGTCATCGTACAAGCTATAGTGACGTATGACAGAGTTAGTATTGATGTATCAGAAAGTAAGTTACTAAAGCACTACATATAAGATGAGACTGCCACATATTTCTAGACATTGATGTGCATCACTGGCTATTTAAGATGTCCTGCATTTAATTCATAAGCGATTTGGTAAATAGAAAATGAAATGAGCGCTGAATTTAATAGATACTAAGTAGAACTGCAATAAAACTATGATTCGAAAAGACAAAATTAACACAAGTTGACGAAGTTATGAGAATCAAAGGAAGCTCACAAGGACAAAAAATATTAATCGATTTTAGTCATGATTTCTGCTGGAGATATTCAAAAGATAAATAAAAAGAATAGCAACACTGAACTGCTATGTGTTTTGTAGGAAGCGACTAAAGATTTTTGAGGATGAGGATGACTGCCCCATCACATGAAATATCAAAGTAATACAGAGTCGTGCTGAAGTACGGCGTGTGTGTAAGGTCGAAAAGTATAGATATCGCAACCAAATTGTGAACTATGACGCAAAGCATCGCGTTGTCTAGAGTACTCTAGACCAGTGGTACTTAAAAAATAATTTTTGGCCCGTGACCCACCTTTGGGATAAATTGTCTTCCGTGCTCCTCCTCCCCCCCCCCCGCTGTCTTAAAACAAGTTATTGACTTTATTTGCAAGTCGTAAAGAATTTTTAAGCTTTATTGCTAAAAATCTTGCTGTCTATCGTTCAGTTATTTTCCTGTGGCGCCCATGAGCTGGTCCTGGCCTCTATTTTCCTCTGTGGCCCCCTATAGCCCCCCCCCCCAGTTCCCATGTTGAAAACCATTTCTCTAGACTACATCGTTATAAACGTGGCTATCTACAGTAAATGCCTTCTAACAGAATTAATTAGGACCCAGTTCATTACTTAAAAAAAAATATTTTTGGGTTTCTGATTGGTCTCTATTTACATAGGCCTACTTGGAGTCGCATGTCAAAAATAGACTAGGCCAACCAATAGAACGCACTGAAATTGGCCCACTAGGTAATGTTTACGTTTTAGTTGGAAGGGCTGTAGTTCTGTTTTGTCGATAGCCCCGCTCCTAATGGGCATTACTTGGACAACGAACGCAGAAAAATAAGTTTCGACCAAAATGCCCTACTATATCACATGCCAATTAAAGAATGGTATGATTGGACATTAAAGCTGCCAACCGTAACAAGGTAAATACGATATTGATGACTGAGATAACACAGTTCGACACAGATTGCACAGTTTTTGTGTTTTTATAAATTGTGAAGTACTGTATTACAACTTGACAAATATAAAATGCTTCTTTTTTTTTGTAGAGATGACAATGGACTTTGCAAAATTTCGAGAAAGCGGTGATCTCAGTGATATAACTGTCGTTGTGGGTACCAAAGAACACAAACTACACAAATTTCCACTCTATGCAAAGTCAGATTACTTCTGTGAGCTGGCCAGGTCAAAGTCGCAGAGTGAGGCTGAACAGTTAAAAGTTGAGCTCAACGATTTTCCTGGTGGAAATGATATTTTTTGGCAAGTAGCAGACTTCTGCTACAACATGCCGCTTAGCTTGACCAAAAATAACGTAGTGGCAATACGATGTGCAGCCGAATATCTCAAGATGTTTGGAGCAGGAAATCTTAAAGAAGTTTCTAGCAAGTTCTTAATGGATACCATCTCTTCTGCCAAATTAAATCGCCTTACTTCAGTGATCGTGTCAATGCTGATGAACTGCAATGAGATTGGAGAAATTGCCCAAGCTACAGGCATAGTAGATGATTGTTTAGATGCATTTGTTGGGTGTTGGAATACTCCTGTGATAAAGTATTTAACGCATGGAAAGGGACGCACGGTCATGAAATTAACGTCACATAGTAGTGACACAGTATCGGCCTTTGCCAGAGTACATACTCCAAATGGCCAGCAAGCAGGTGATAAGCTAGATGAAGCTAATATCAACTTTCTCCTTTCACTTCGTCCTGATTGGTTTGCTATACTACTAACCAAAGCTAGGGCAAAAGGCGTTAGTAGCGAGGAGCTTGGCAGTTTAGCAGTCAAATACATTTCACGAGCCTTAAACAATGATTATAGCGATGGCACGGAACAAGGATGCACGGACACATCGAAGAACAAAGTCAGTGCTGACAACGACTCAATAGTCGGTGATAATGAGAAAGACATAGACGAGGTGTGTTCAGATGTCAGTGATGAACATTTAGTGCATGCAGACACTGACATGAAGAAAGTATCTGCAGTCGATGTCCCAGTTGAGCTGATGACAAAATTCGATATCGGCACAGTTTTGGAAAAAACTGTCTCAGTACTTCCAGAAGAGGCCTTTCTCATACCATCTGTAACCATGGAGTGGCTGACAAAGGTAAGAAGGAAACATGTTTTGTATTGAAGTGACATCCTCGTATTTGTATGTGTCTGAACATATATATGCATGAGTGCACTTAATGAATACTTGCGTGTACTTGTGCATGTGTACTTCTCTCTCTCTCCCTCTCTCTCTCTGTCACACATACAGCAAAAAATGAGAACCACGTTATGCTCTGTAAGAAATCATAACACGCAACCAACTTTTGAATAATGTTACAGATGTGTACTGAAATAAGACACTGCATTAACAGACGAAACTGATTTTACAATTTACAGTAATAGACTTGGAGTCTTATCAATCGGTATCTTTGAAAGGTGTCTGGAATAGACAGGTAATGAAAAGGAAGAGTGTATGATATTAAAGGTGTCTGGAATAGACAGGCAATGAAAAGGAAGAGTGTATGATATTAAAGGTGTCTGGAATAGACAGGCAATGAAAAGGAAGAGTGTATGAAATTAAAGGTGTCTGGAATAGACAGACAATGAAAAGGAAGAGTGTATGATATTAAAGGTGCCTGGAATAGACAGACAATGAAAAGGAAGAGTGTATGATATTAAAGGTGTCTGGAATAGACAGACAATGAAAAGGAAGAGTGTATGAAATTAGATGTGACAGATGATTCCCAGATGAAGGACAAATTCGTAAATACGGGGGAGGGGGTGGATTGTAAGGTTTGAGTTTTGATTAAACCCTCCATCCACCCCATCCGTAAAACACTATTTAGCACTTTGAGCGCCGTTGTATTTCTGTGACCTCAAAGGGGAGCAGAGAATAGCACAACAGTTTACTTACCATGCATATTGAAAAAGGTGAGTAAGGAATTATTGGATAGAGTTGGCTGTCACATCTCATAAAGGGTCAAAGTGACACCGAAACCATGTTGATATCGGACGTGCCAGGTCGAAATACACAGAAATCGCAGCAAAGCTGTATATCAGTTAATAACAACACAATGCATTCTGGTTTGTTTAGACTTCATCCTGCAAGTCTGCAGGAGTTTGAGAACGAACGCATAAGCACTGCGACACAGGTAAAATAAAAGACGGCACATTCTCCCCACTCCCCCCTTTTTGATACAACTACTGGAAATATAATTATTATCCCATAAAATTGTTCTTCTAAACGGAGTGTAAAGTTTTTTAGGAGAGTTCCCCTCCTTTCAACACAATCATATCTAGGACTATATTTAGGAGCTTTCCCCTCCTTTGAACATAATCATATCTAGGACTACATTTAGGAGCTTTCCCCTCCTTTCAACACAATCATATCTAGAACTACATTTAGTTTTCCCCTCCTTTCAACACAATTATATCTAGAACTACATTTAGGAGTTTTCCTCTCCTGTATATCGTGTAACATTTAAGACAACACAGACATTTCGAAGCAATTCGAAGGCAACAGCGGAGAGAGTATTAGCAAATAAAAAAGTGATGTGAAGAATACATGTGCTATAGAAGTTAAGAAAGTCATGGTATAAGGAATAAGACATTCTGGAAAAATAAAAGAGAAACACAAAAAGTAAGACCATATGTTATGCTTGCATAAATAACGGAGAATAAGGTATAGATCAGTGATTATTGATTTTTTTGTTAGTTCTATTCGTATTTCGACGTGTTTTTCAATAAAAGTTATTTATTGATTTCGGTTGTGATTAGAATGATCCTGTCACGCGATGAGTTTCAATCATATAAATATAGCAGCCAATTGTTGCTGTAGAATATAGAGTTGAAAGGGTTGAAAGACATTGACAATTGACTTGATAATACTCGAATTTTCGCATATGTAATCCGCCCTTCTCACCGAACATGCCGAGAGTATCACTCATAGCACGTAACGCCGTATCGTCAAGCGATAATCACCATAGGAAAAAAAATAACTGGTGTTTTTTTTTCAAGAAATTTTATGAAGTGCGGATGTGTTCCAAACCAATATTCATACAAACATAACTTGAGCCATTCAGACACGTGCAGTGACGTAATATTCAAATTTCTTTCAACACAAATCGTTCTTCATACAAACATTGTTGGGTACATTAACCCAAACTTATCTGCTCTCTCTTTTCCGGTAACTCCAGCATGTCCTGGGCAGTAAATCCAGGTGACACTGAAAAAGTTGAAACAAGCACACGACCGGGCTCCAGTACATAATTGTGTAATGATGACCTAGAAGGTTGATTTTGATCATTGCCGTACGTTTAATTGGTCGGTCTTGATTATTTTTGACGGTCGACTACACGTATATAAATAGTGACTAAGGAATAGCAAGACAACAATAGAAAACGTAACGAATGAAGGCATGCTTACTTTCTGCAGTTAGGTCTTCTATACTGCCGGCTCTAATTCGGCAAGATCCTTCTTTTCTGGATTTACTTGAGATACACGTAATGGCACTGACTCATTCGCATAGCCTGCGACTAATTTTAAAACAATGGAAACCTAGTCGGCACCCCTTCAATAAAGAAGCGAACTGCTCTTTGCTGACAACCGTTGTTTACTCCTTACTCCATCGAGACCAGCACCGTGCAGAGG
Organism: Meghimatium bilineatum; assembly: GCA_034231615.1. Classification (NCBI taxonomy): domain Eukaryota; kingdom Metazoa; phylum Mollusca; class Gastropoda; order Stylommatophora; family Philomycidae; genus Meghimatium; species Meghimatium bilineatum. The sequence continues at coordinate 104,850,208 of CM067299.1, forward strand.
TGATGGGGCTTAGTTCAGCCATCAGGGGCTGGAAACTAAGACTGGTCGGGCAGTCCCACTCGAGCAGGACCATAGTCCTGCCCTAGTAAGCAGAGTGCTGAAGACGGAGGCATCCAGCCAAAAGGCGCACAGATAATCAGGATGCCACGCACAAAACACAATGGAAACATGTCTACATCTATAAATAGTTATGGTGCCTGCCCTGTGGCGGACGTTCAGGCAGGGACGGTGCCGGGCCCTATACCTCGAAAGGGCCCAACCTCAGTTACTGGAAGTCCTTCTCAATTGCCCCGAGGAGCCAGGAGGCAAGGGAATAGAGCTACTGGCCAAACAAACAAACGACCAATAAAAATAATGCACTGGAATGCTGAGGGTGTCAACAGTAAAAGAGATGGATACAGCAAAAAATTGGAACTTGAAAATGTCCTCAGTGAAGAACAAGTTAACATATGCTGTATCCAAGAAACACACATCAGCAGCGACATAGCCTTCAAAATCAGAGGCTACCAGTGCTACCGATCTGACCGAAAGGACAGGCGAAAGGGTGGAATTCTGACACTTGTTAAAAACAATATCAGCGCATGTCAGCTGGAAGTATATATGGAAGGGGCAGAATACCAGATGCTCCACCTAAAAACAGACAGTGCAGAATTCCATCTCCTGAACTACTACTGCCCAAATGATAAACCATTGGCACTAGACACAATTCCAGACAAAGAGAGACTTATGGTGTGTGGTGACTTCAACAGCCACTCTCAGAGCTGGGGCTACGATCATATCGACAAGAGAGGTGAGGAACTTGAGAGCTGGCAGGATGAAAATAATCTCATCCTTATTAACCAGCCAGCAGACTCGCCAACCTTCTACTCGAGAGCATGGCACACCACCTCTACACCAGACCTAGCATTCCACTCACCAGGCTTGGAATGGAACATCACACGTGTTGTTGGAAAGCAGCTTGGAGGTAGTGACCACAGACCAGTATTTCTGGAAATCCACAATGAATTTACCACGGACAGCAGCACGCTCACTAGGTGGAACTATAAAAGGGCAGACTGGAAAATGTACCAGCATTTAACCAGTGTTCTAGCTAAGGACATGAACTTGTACAAAGACATCAATAGAGCAGTGAGAGAATTTAATAGATGTATACTACATGCTGCTAGTAAAACCATACCCAATGGTGCACGCAAAAACTACAAACCCTACTGGAATGATGAACTGGAAAAGCTGCAAACTGAGATGGAAACATCTAGACAGCAGGCTGAGAACAGACCTAGCCAAGAACATCACAACAAATATCAGCAAACAAAGGCTAAATTTCAAAGAGCCAAGTTACAAGCCAGACGGAGCAGCTGGAAAGAAAAAACAGAGTCGCTGAACCTAGAAAGAGATACTAGGAAATTATGGAAACTTGTAAAACAACTAAATGATGAAGGTACAGGGAGAAATACCAAGATCACACTTTATAAAGATAGAAACATTTTAACAGGTAAACATGCAGCTGACTACTTTGCAGATTCCTTTGCAGAAGACAATAACGTCAAAGTCAGCCCAGACAAACAACAGGAGGTTCGAGAGAACCAGCAAAACATTGGACAAGGTGAACCTATACCTGAAGTCATGGAGGCACCAATCACAATGAGAGAACTGGAGCATGCAATATCCAAATTGAAAATGAAAAAGTCCCCTGGAGCTGATGGAGTGTCCAATGAAATGATTAGAAACCTGGGAAGTGCAGCAAGAGCAAAGCTACTGCAGATCTTTAACACAAGCTGGTCCACAGGTAATGTACCACAGGCGTGGAGAGAAGCAATAATGATACCACTCCTCAAATCAGGAAAAGATGGCAACACAGTCTCCAACTACAGGCCCATCAGCCTCACAAGCTGTTTATGTAAAACAATGGAACGCATTATCAATCTTAGGATGCAGTGGTACCTTGAAAGTGAAAACCTTCTTGTATCACAGCAAGCAGGTTTCAGACAGTGCTACTCTACTGAAGATCAGGCAACCTACCTCTCCCAAGAGATTGAGGATGCCTTCCAAGAAAAGAAACTGGTACTAGCAGCATGGATAGACCTCAGGAAAGCATTTGATAAGGTCTGGAAAGAAGGGCTCCTAAAGAAATTAAGAAATTGCAGGGTTAGCTCAAGAATGTACAAATGGGTAAAAGCATACCTGCATAATAGAAGAGCCAGGGTACAATTAGATGGTCGCAAGAGCAAGAAAGTTCTACTGCGTCATGGAGTCCCCCAGGGAGGAGTCCTGTCACCCACACTTTTCTTGGTTTACATCAATGACCTAGTTGCTGAACTACCACACGTGATCAAAGTGGCAATGTATGCTGACGACCTGGTGATCTGGTGCACGGAAGAACATGCAACAGTGGCCACTAAACAAATACAAAGAGCTATCGATGCCCTAACCTTATGGGCTAATAGATGGTGCGTCAGCATTAACACAGATAAGTGCAGCACTACACTCTTTACCCTCTCACCAAAACAAAAAGCTGGTCATATCAAGATAGATGGAGAGCTCTTGAAAGAAGACAAACAACCCACATACCTCGGAGTTACTTTTGATGATAAGCTGACATGGAAGCAGCACATAAACAAAGCAACAACAAAAGCCAGGAGGAAGCTAGCTATCCTGAGAAAACTAAGTGGAACCACATGGGGAGCCAGTGGAAATATACTCAGTAAAGTTTACCAGCAAGGCATAAGACCACACCTGGAATACGGTTCAGCTGCGTGGTGTCCTGCATCAAACACCACATTACAAGATCTAGATAAAGTGCAAAACCAGGCACTTAGAATAATGTTGGGAGCAATGAAATCAACACCCATAGCAGAGATGCAGAAAATGGGAAGAATGCAAACACTTGGCGAACGCAGAGACACAAAAGTACTAATTCAAGCAGAAAATTTTCAGTGTATGCCAAGTCATCCAATGAAGGAAAGATTCCAAAATCTAGCAATGGGACGACTGAAAAGGAGCAGCTTTATCCATCAAGCTAAACGACTCCGTAGACAACTTACAGACCTACCTGAAGTTGACAGCCCCTTAAGGTCTGTACCAGAGCAAACCCCGTGGAGTGAAAGCCATGGAATGCCAATATACATTCAGACCCATGTGAAAGGAATACTAAGCGAGGACGAACAGAACAGTGTGCAGCGAATGACAGTCACCCTCAGTTTCCTGGATGAGGAATATCCACAAGATATATGGGTCAGAGTGTACACAGATGGGTCAGCACAGAATGCTGTGAGGAATGGAGGTGCAGGTGTATATATAGAATATCCACACAAGCCTAGAGATACAATCAGAACACCGACAGGAAAATTCTGCAATAATTATGATGCAGAAATCCAGGCAATTAGTGTGGCAGCTAAAAAACTGCTGAACTCCAACTCTGACCTACAGCCTGTGGTATTCCTGACAGATGCAAGGTCAGTGCTTCAAGCTCTCCAGTCTGGAAAACTAACAGACTTGCAAAAACTACTTAGCGAATTGTCTTACCAGTATAGGGTAACCATGCAGTGGATACCCTCTCACTGTGGAATACCAGGAAATGAAAAAGCAGACCAACTGGCTAAGGAAGGTGCTGCCGAAGACCAACCAGATATACCAATCACCTACCATCAGAAAAAACAGATGATCAAGTCAATAAGAAAGCCACAAACACCAACACAAGATGACTATCACAATATGAACAGATCAGAACAAGTTATAATTCTACGTCTCAGAACAGGACACAGCCGACTCCGCAGTCACATGTATACAAAGTTCAAGATTGGCAACACGGCCATGTGTACATGTGGACAGGCAGCACAGAGTGCCAAACATATACTTCAAGAGTGTTCTGAGCATGAAACGCTGAGGCAGACATATTGGCCAGAGGAAACAACACTGGAATCAAAGCTCTATGGGACACTGTATGAACTACAAAAGACAGTGAGTTTTATTAAGGAGACAGAATTACAGATATAGACATGTTTCAAGTGAACGAAAGAAGAAGAAGAAGAAGAAGTTTACTCCTTAGATAGAACAAAAATGTTCAGTACACACACAAGCCAGTAGATGAGGAGGTGGGTTGTGGTCCTAGAAAATCTGAAGATGACAAGTCATGACCGAGCCGTGACGTCCCCTATAAAATCCTTCCAAAAGAATTAATTAGGACTCCATTCGTTAGATTTTTGATTATTGTTAGGATTCGGTTGGTTACTATTTATATACTTGGAATCGCATGCCAAAAATAGCCAAAGTTACTTCATAAATAGCATATAAACAGTATACAACTGAAATACCAACAATAATCAAAAACGTAACGATTGAGGTCCTAATTAATTCTGCTGGAAGGTCTTCTATACCGCCAACCGTCTCGACTGAGCTCCAGTCTCGATTCAGTACCAGAGAGCAAGCCAAAAAGAGGGCACATCCTGCCCACTTAATTGATTCTCCCCCTTCCCCTCCCCTCCCAAAAAAACCAATGGTTTTTCCATCTCACGAAAAAGAGCGAATAGCACAAGACAAGGATAAAACTACCCCCCCCCCCTCCGCCTTAATGAAGACTCATCTAAAGTCCTAACTACATGACCGCTGATTTTGCACAATCAGTGTTGATAAAAATATACTTAAAAAACCAGGCAAGATCAGATCCAAGCGGAAATTAGTCCCATAGTAACCCAAATACGAAAACCAATACAACATAAATATACATGTGATACAAGCAAATAAGTCATTTGGCTTCAACGTTTGAACTCAAACTCCTGCAGATTAGCAGAGTGTGGATCAGATAACCTAATACGTTGCGTTGCAGGGTTTATAGCTTGCCTAAGATATGTGCACCTTTCCGTCTGACACATGCGACTTCAGCATGGCTTCTGGGTCACTTTGACATCTACAGCAGTGGTTCTCAACAAGGAGGAATCCCCCAGAGAGAGAGGGGGAATTGATTTCAGCCGGGGATGGGACTATATATGTAAACTTTTAGAATACTGAAAAAATACCCAGAGATAATAAAAACAATTACGAAAAAGCAGCGATGACAACCAAATTTGAAGCTTATTTTTTCTATTAAGATAAATAAAGAATGAAAGAAACAAACTTCTTGATCAAGAGAAAATTTAGTGGAGCGCATATTTGAGAATCGTGATGAGCTCAAATTCTTGCATAATATCTAGAGTAGATTTCTGTGAATTTAGGCGGATTGAAGGAGTTACCAACATTCTGACACGACACAGTATTACTGCATATCAAGCAACCAAACGTGTCATAGCCCGAAAACCGAACTTCATTCAATTCTGCGACCTCTTACAGCAAAAGCAGAGAAAAAAAACAATACAGACATTTCCAAATTATGGGCCCAAATTATTTTTTAAAGTTGAAGTGGATGAAACATTTTACTTTGTTTTATGAAAATAAATGGGTTACACATCTTGCATGTAAGGTTGTATCTTTGAACGGCGGAAAAAACTGAATCATCAGATGCAGGGACGAAATATAAACATAATAAAACTCTTTGATTCCTTGAAAGATTTCATGAGCAAGATGAAAATTGAAAGAGATAGATGGAACTAAATATGTTACAATGTTTGAGAAGTGATCTTCCATTCTTGTTGCTGGTGGCAATAACCAAATGTTTCCAGAATTCGCAAAATATGACATTTTGTAGCATTTGACAGAACTGGAAAATGAGCTCATTCAATATTTTTCCGAATTTAGTGATGAGTGGAATTTAGTCCACATCCATTTAAGTTATCAGTTTTTTGCCAGGATGAATTTTATGGAACTGTAGACAGATACGGACGTTAGAGATATGACCGATCAGGAATCATTCATTCTATGTATGATTCCAATCCAAAATTGGCAGAAGCGAGAGTAATCCATGCGTCCCTTTGTGTCAACAAAATCATGGTTAGATAGGCTTTTATCTCTGGTGCTAGTGAACACTAAGAAGTAAAGTAGATTGTACGTTCAAAAATGACCTGCTTTGTGCTCTTTCAATCATTCCTCAACGAATTAAAGAATTGGAGAAAAAAAAATCAATCCAGGTTCTATTACATTCTTCATACGTTCTCAATCACAATTGCCTGATATTGAACTATTTTATTAAAGTATGAATGTTGATTAGTTCGCCTGTCTGACAAAACCGGGGCTGAACTTCTAGTTCAGTGTGCAAAGAATAGGACCACAGTTTTCTTTACAGGAATGTCGTAGGAGGCGATAAATGCAAGTTGAGAGATAGCCCGCCTGCCACCAGCGAAAAAAAATCAATATAAATAAATATTATAAAATAAATAAATACTGTATGTATTGTCTCGATTTCTTACTGTTGTGACCTGTCACATGGTCCACACGGATGGCGGAGAGATGCATGCCAGTGGACATTACATTTTTATCCTTTTGTTGAGGACTCCAAGGTGGCAGAAAATCCTAAGTGTAACATTGTTGTAGATGAGTAAAAATATCTGAGAGAAGAATGATGAGTTAGATGGCCCAGAAGTGTGTGATGTGCTCCTGGTAGGACGATGCAGTCTTGGGATATTGGGTGTACTGGAATGACCCCCTGACTAAATATGCAGACACCCTCCAACACATTAATTAATATTCTATGGCACATGTTTAACTATTTTCATTTAAGTTAATAAAATAGCCATTAAATGTTTTATTGCTATTAAGTTTGTAACTTTCTACTATAAATAGGAAAAACATATTAAAGGGAATTTAGTTTGCAATTATTAAAATATACATTAACTTACATTATTACAGTATAATAATACATATTATATATTATATTTCGTCATAAAATAACAAAACTTTCAATTCTATATGCACTTCATATAAGGGGGTGGCAATTTCTTATGTAACGAAAGGGGGGGGGGAATTGCGCCAAAAAAAGGTTGAGATCCACTGGTATATAGGATAGCACATCCAACTTCACACCAAAAACCCGACATGTATGTCAGGTAACAGTGTCACTATTCTGTGCTACCCTTTCGGGCCTTAGTAACACACGACCGATGCTAATACGATAAATATTGGATAACGATGACGATGAAATAGTACCTTTATCTGTGAGCAGACAGACCACATAATCTTTCTAACAAAATCACGTATCCTCCTCGGTTGTGCAGGTGATATGGCACCCAAATTCGTCTTAGATTTATTGTGTCAAAGGCATGGTTCTGTTAGGGAAAAAAGGGGGGGATTATTAATGCAGGCTGCATGTTTCGTCCCTAATGGGAGGCATTCCAGTACGGCAGTATCCCAGGATCACCACCCCTTGACGAGAGTGTGACATATACCTCTGGGACAACAAGTTCGTCATTCTTCCGTCAGATTTGTTGACCCATCCATAGAGATTCTAGCATTCCTTGTCACCTAGGAGTCTACTACAAAAGAAAAATGGTGTAATAAATGCAATTCTTCTTTATCCATTGGGACCATTTGGTGGAAGCCAAAAGTAAGAAATCGTGGCAAGGCCTGCATGATAATGATCAAGTTTTCACATGTCTGTCTATCTATACGCTGTGGCCCTTGTTTGCCTTGCGGCGTCAGGGGTGGAAGAGTTCTCTGGAAATGGCCTTCTTGTGTGCTGTTTGTAAGCTTGTTCCTGTGGTTTCTTTGATTTCTGTGATCCATCTTTTATATGGTCTGCCTCAGGCTTTATAGCCGTTATGTCTATGTGTCATGGCCATTTGTGGTGCGCTATCTGTTGGTAGTCTGGAAGCGTATGAAAACCAATTGATCTGTTGTCTTTTGTTGTGTTCCAATACTGGTATTGTTTTGGTTATCTGTCTGATGTTAACGTTTCTAATTCTATCTCTTAATGACACTCCGAGTATTCGTAATAGACAGTATAACAATTTTCCCCATGTGATATGTTGTTAGTCTATTTCCCAACAATCCTTAGTTGCTTCCTACGAATTGCCTGGAAAGAAGACATGTCCCTATTTTTTGCACCCTGAGCTAGAAAGTGCAGGCTCATGGTGCCACACGGGCGATGATAATGAAAGTAACACTAATAAATAATAAAGACAATGCAAAATAATTGTCTTCGATATCATTCCGTTCTCAGAAGCGATATTTTGGTATCATAGCCATCAACCCAGCATATGTTTTGAGGAGCGCGGTAGCCTAGTTACAGCGTTACAGCGTGCCAGGTTCGAAACCACGTCCGGACATTCAAAAAAAAATCCGGGTTGTGATTTCTCACTTGACACGACCACTCCTCCAGTCGACTCAGCTGTAAATGAGTACCTGACGCATGAGTTAGGGAAGGTTAAAAAAAACAGCAAGGAAGGGAACTGGCCCCCCCCCCCCCCTACTAGTTGCTGCGGCTTAGTACATGAAGAGTTATCTTCATCCCCGACGGCAGATGCCATGGGACCTACCTTTACCTTTACCTGCATTCACAATTACATTTAGCGGGGTTTAAACGCAGTACTTTGGACATCACAGGTGTACTCTGAACCTGCCGCAATAAAGGAGCAACAACGATACAATAATAGTAGATAAAAAAAAGAAAAACACCTGCAATATTAATAATACAAATGTTTTTAAAATAATAAATTAAACCGTCAAAAGCCCAAATGACAAATGAATCATCACCTACTATAGAAAATAGTTCAATAAGGAGAGGAACAAGAAATAATGTTCCTCTCTGAAGAAATGTAATATAAAACACATAGAAGAAAACACATTCCTGAGATAACAGAGTGGGACAAATCAGAAATATGTGTTCTCTTTTATTTGATTTTAGTGTTCTTCACCACGCTTTTTAATTTCTTCATAGTGCGCACTCCTTTCTTCTTCTTCTTCTTCTTTCGTTCACTTGAAACATGTCTATATCTGTAATTCTGTCTCCTTAATAAAACTCACTGTCTTTTGTAGTTCATACAGTGTCCCATAGAGCTTTGATTCCAGTGTTGTTTCCTCTGGCCAATATGTCTGCCTCAGCGTTTCATGCTCAGAACACTCTTGAAGTATATGTTTGGCACTCTGTGCTGCCTGTCCACATGTACACATGGCCGTGTTGCCAATCTTGAACTTTGTATACATGTGACTGCGGAGTCGGTTGTGTCCTGTTCTGAGACGTAGAATTATAACTTGTTCTGATCTGTTCATATTGTGATAGTCATCTTGTGTTGGTGTTTGTGGCTTTCTTATTGACTTTATCATCTGTTTTTTCTGATGGTAGGTGATTGGTATATCTGGTTGGTCTTCGGCAGCACCTTCCTTAGCCAGTTGGTCTGCTTTTTCATTTCCTGGTATTCCACAGTGAGAGGGTATCCACTGCATGGTTACCCTATACTGGTAAGACAATTCGCTAAGTAGTTTTTTTAAGTCTGTTAGTTTTCCAGACTGGAGAGCTTGAAGCACTGACCTTGCATCTGTCAGGAATACCACAGGCTGTAGGTCAGAGTTGGAGTTCAGCAGTTTTTTAGCTGCCACACTAATTGCCTGGATTTCTGCATCATAATTATTGCAGAATTTTCCTGTAGGTGTTGCACTCCTTTCTAATATGAACGTGGATTTTTGCTCCCAACATATATGCATTATTCTATACTATACAACATTTCCCCCGTCTATACATTGTGTAAAATGCACAAAAATGTCATTGTGTTTCCATATAAATATTATTTTACTACATTTTAATAACGTTTTTTTGTGTGTGGTAAGTATTCATTTCACGGTTAATGTAATTGCAAGGTTTTCAACCCATGGAACATGCATATATCTGTCTGAGATATGTCGTTTTGATTAATATGTTTTGGCGCAGACGAGAAAAACAAAGTACACTTTATTTTATTTCCACTTTCTTAAAACACTGGTCTTTAAAACAGTTCCACTTAGACACGACAGTCTATCACTAAAACTAGTGGATAATGATGTGCAAATAAGAAAACATACACATTACAATACACAAAACATATTCAACGTTTCAACCAAAAGGTCTTGAACAAAACATCAAAAGACGACGAATGGAAATTATCACAACACAAACGTATCAAACGGAAATATGGAACTAAGATGCCGGAAGGACAAGAAGTACATAAAAAACGTAAATATCTGTGGAAATGAAACGAGCAAAAAGATGACGTAAATGACGGAACAAATGGAATAAAACAAAAACCACACCAACCCAGAACTAGACAAAAGAGTGGTCGGAATTGAGTCCAAAAGGCTTAAGGGTACCCAATTCAAAAATAAGACGATTTTCTAGAGCGTACCTAGATCTATCATCGGTGGTGCAGGATCTGATGGCAGTGACCTGAATATCAGGAGCACGATGATACCCATTGCCGTTGAAGTGTGTGGCAACAGGAGTAGGTGTTTTGTGCTTGATGTCATGAAGATGGTTACAAAAGAGAGCACTCAATCTTAAACCGGTTAAAACACTATCACTAAATACGTTTGTGTGTTGTGATAATTTCCATTCGTCGTCTTTTGATGTTTTGTGCATATCTTGATGAAGACCTTTTAGTTGAAACGTTGAATATGTTTTGTGTATTGTAATGTGTATGTTTTCTTGTTTGCACATTATTACCCAATAGGTTTAGTGATAGTCCGTCGTGTCTAAGTGTATCTGTTATAAACCTGTGTTTTACTAAGTACAATTGTTGTTACGCTTCACGCAGTCTTACCTTATATTTATTTTATTTGGGAAGTAAATGTATGCAACGGACTTCCAACATCCTCTGTCTCTTGCCTTGATGGTGTACCCTGATAGATTATCCTATCTCGTGTTGTCTTCCTTCTTTTTTTAAGGCAGACGAAGGTACCTTTTTGAGGGTACCCTTTTTTTTGCCTTTCAGCGTCAGGGGTAGAAAGTTTTCTGAATATGACCCTCGTGTGTGCTGAGTATATTGGAGAATTTCTTTCTTATTTCGGTCGTCCATCGTTTTCGCGGTCGGCCTCTACGTCTGTCTTCCCAATATCGTTCTCTGCCTACTTCATGTTCTGTCATCAACTCTACCTTCATGTAAGGTCTTCAATAAGTTGTCTTAATATGTCAAACATATTTTTATTTGTTTGATGTGCATATCCTTTAATAGTCCTTTTGTCATACGCAGTGTTGCCAGTACCTCTTTGTGTGTTTCTTTCTTTGAAGTTCTTCCTATTTGCTTCGTAATTGAGATCGTATATCATTATTTTTACATATATTAAATTTACGAAGTGCATTCTTTTCATTGTATTTTGGTTTTCCAAAAGGTCATCCGTGTGGCCACACTGCACGACTGCAAATGTAGAAACAAGCTTGTGAAGGTGGCAGGAGATATGTTGACAAAGCTGGACCCAAAAGATCTGTGTTTTATTTCCCCATCTGTTCTACACGACATTGTCGTAGATGCCTGTAGTGAGAAGAATGATACAAGCACTAGAATGTCAAGCGACAGAGCATGCAAGTTGGTAGACAAATATATGTTTCAAAAGACAAAAGAGGTGAGTTTATCAAATTTATCTAGTCAATAGACCATGCGTGTCAATTCTGAGTGGAGTGGACGTGTGCCGTCTAGATTGGTCAGGGTTTCTTTTTCTTCTTCTTCTGCGTTCGTTCTCAAACTCCTGCAGATTAGCAGGATGTAATCCGGAGAACGGAATGCATTGTGTCATAGCTTACATCATTACTGCGATATCTGCGCCTTTCGGCATGACACATCTGACTTCAGCATGGCTTTGGGTCACTGACCCTATATGGGATGGGACATCCCATAACCTCCTTAGTCGCCTTTTACGACATGCGTGAAAGGTAAATAGTGTTGCTATTCTTTGCTCCCCTTTCGGGCCCCGGTAACACACGGGCGGGTCAGGGTTTGAGTCGTGATTGTCGCTTTCTGATTTAAAAAATAATTATAGACTTGAAAAAAAACTACTAATATCCAAAAACAAATCACAAGATATGCATGACAAATCTGACTTCAGTTTGGTTTCTGAGTCACTTGACCTTCTATGGGATGGGACAGAAAACTCCAACTAATAGAATGATAATATAGTGAGCATACTATTATAATTACGCTCTAGTTCAGCTGTATAATCATTTTAGAGAGTAAAATTCAGTGAATACCTCCACACTGCAACATCAAAGGAACTGATTTCACAGGTAGACTGGCCAGGGAAGCTGCCACAAGGATACCATCTGGTCATCTACGAGAAATTGAAGTGATCATCAATGAGGTTTCTCATGTATACCAATTTGAGAATAGGTACAATTGGCCATTTGCCATTGCAACTTAGCGAATATGAAAGCTGGACATATCTTACAATACTGTCCCCAGTGCGCTGACATGAGGAGAAAGACATGCTCCATCCCAATCAGCTTCGAATAGAAGCCGTTCGGCAAATCGGAAACTATATCATAGAATCTGAAGTTCCGACCTGAGAGATGATCGCCGAACAAAGAATAATAATTACACAGAGCCTTTTATTTATTGTTAATTTCCGTAGTAATTTGATGCTGCGGTTTGTTGTTAACGTGTTACTTACCGGTATGTTTGTCACCTGATAGTGGCAACAGTTGTTGCTGAGCTGTTGGTGTGTACATTATCCGAGATATTTACACACTTGTGGATATCATGTTTGTATATGTTTAGCGTTTTGTCACCCACACTGATGAACGCTAAGAACGTTAATTTCAATCGACTTGTCCATGAACGACTTTTCATGTAGATTCCTTTGTAGAACTAGTAAGTGCTCGATATATTGTATCTGATAGGGGGAACTACACGACTAAAAGTCGTCGTCATCGCTATCTTGTTTTATTGTTATTAACATTTATCTAAGTATGAAGCTGTTCATGGTTGGTTGGTTGCTGATCCAGTGGTCCATGGGCTCATGCCATTTGACCCAATGCCATTAAATTGCATTATATTGCTGGGAAGTCTGTGGATTTTCGGCCCACCCCGGGACAGAGCCAGAGAATAACTATCACACCTCCAGAAAGGTAGGTTTCAACCTATGCACTGCTCCTAGCCACTGTAGCCAAGATAGGGTTTACTGTGCTCATTCCCCGTCACCAATTGACTACTGGTTATGCCGAACTTCTATATTGCTCCAGGCATGCAACAAAATGTTCAAGTCAAAAGGATTGTCACGTCCTGAGTCAATGTGCCTCTATGATTGGTCTAAGCCATAGGAAAAAACAGTGCTGTCAGTTTCCTCCTCCCCATTGCTGCACAGAACATCTCTGGCTCCCTCCCAACCACAAAGGGTGCATACATATATATATTCAGGTAAACATGAAACACATTTCAGCAACAACATAAACGCACAATTGTATAGATGACGTGCCATGAAGCTTCTATAAGAAGATAACCTCAATATAACGGCATGTCATCCACTAAGGTTTTCTGTTGCATGGGTGGTTTGTCTAGTGGGCCATTGGTGAGACCCACAAACGCAACCACATGTGTGAAGCTGTTCATAAATTACGACTTATCAGGACAGACCAGACCCCAGGTTATTCCCTCAGTCCCAAACAGGACAAAACCCAGGTCATTCGACCACCAGATACGTCCCGATATAGCCAAAGAAAATTATTTCACGGTTGAAAAGGCATGTCTTTCTCAAGAAAGGCAAATCCAGTACTAAACAAACAAATAAATTACGTCAAACGATTTTACCAAAATTTTACCACCCCCTTTATCAATAGACTCCAAAATTCAGAGACACTTCATGCCTAATTATGTCACATTTTAACCCACTCCTCCCACTCAGTTATAATCTGTAATGAGTTGTTGGTAGTTTTGTGGAGCCAGCTTTTTATGTTATAGTATTTGCAATGTTTGTGTTAGATTGTCCTTCTGTCTTTGCTATTCCTTTGATCTTTCTACGGCATTTCATATAAAATGCTGAAATATCTTCTTTCCCATTAGGGCTGTCATTGCTCAAGTCTCACAATGAAGGAGTTTGAGAACTAAAACACAAGAAGAAGAAAGCCTTGTGTCAGCTCATTACCAAGCACATGAAATTAATATCCATATGTTTATGTTTTCTTGAATTTCTGAACAGGGTAATCTAACTGCTGAAGCATTTCGACTCTTGGCATCATGTACAAAGAACTACCCCAGAAGGTCACATGACCTTCTTTATACTGTGCTAGAATTCGTGATAAAATCTGGTATGTCAACAATTTTGTGTTTTTGGCCTTATGTTTCAAACCTATCGTTTCTATTATATTTCCACATTATTGTGATTGTTATAATTAGCGGAACTATTCAGTACGTTTTATGAGTTAACCACAGAAGATCGATATAAAAGGAAATCTATTATTTATAGAAAGAGTAGTTAGGAACTCTTGAGTATGTGGGTTCTTTTAAAAGAAATGAACAACACCTAGAGTGAAAATCATCTGTGCATTTTTTGGGGTTCATTCTCATACTCCCGCTGGAACCAGAGGAACTCTCTTATAGCAGGAAAAGTATCATACTAAATTTTCAACAGGATGTAGTCCAGCGATTGAATATGCGATGTTTCAACGTTTTATTTGCGTCAATGGTCCGATGCATCGTCCGACAGTTTCTGCTTATGAAATAAAAAGCTCAGGAGAAACATCGCCACTGCACTAAATGATTGTCTATTATCTATGCCTAGGTGGATGATGGTCAGAATATCCACACTTACTGTTAAGCGTAGAGGTGGTGACTGATCGCCTTACTTGTCTATCCAAGTCCAGATGTTTCGCCTTGGCTGCGTTTAATCCGTATTTGGTCAGTGTTGTCTCGATGTTATCTATCCTTCATATTCTAGGTCTTCCTCTAGCCTTAAACCTAGATCTTCTTATGTTATATGTTGTTGCTGGTAGTTGGTTTGGTTATGGTTCATTCTCATGTGTCTAAACCATTGCATTTGTTGTTTTTCGATATATTCTGTGCATGGTCTTATACTGGTTCTTCTCCTTTCATCACTTCTCATTTTGTCTAGTTTGGTCACTTTTATGACTTTTCTCAGGCATTTCATATCACATGGTGTAAGTGGGCCATGACTGTGAATGGATCAACAAATCTGATACAGGAATGATTAGATAGTTGGCCCAGGAGTGTGTGTTGCGCTCCTGTTGTGGTGATCATTGAATGTCTCATTTCAGGGATCAAACATACATCCATAAACGTACTAACCCGCAGAAAACAGATGTATCGGGCCATTGGCGCAAATAAAACAGCGACACAACGCATTTCCATTATCCAGACTGCATTCCTGCTGGAAATCTAGTAGGACCATTGTCTGCTACAAGAGAATCCAGTTGGAGTTTGGGAATGAAGGCAGAAGAAGAAACCCCCCTAAGACAACAAACATTGTACAAGTCCAGATGTCGCCTCTGTTACTCAACTGAGGACTTAGTTCGTCAACATATGCTTTGTCGGAAAGGCTGTAGGTTATCAAGAGCTATATGCTCACAGCTAAAGAGAATATTTCATCATTATCATGTGTCAAGAGCTATCGACTCACAGCTAAAGAGAGTATTTCATCATCTCTTATATAAAAGAAGTATATTCTGTATAAGACATTTATTTTAGTCCACTGTTGACTTTTCAGGAACCACTAACATATCCTAGTGTATCTCCAGTACAGGCACCACTAACATATACTAGCGTGTCTCCAGTACAGGCACCACTAACATATCCTAGTGTATCTCCAGTACAGGCACCACTAACATATCCTAGTGTATCTCCAGTACAGGCACCACTAACATATCCTAGTGTATCTCCAGTACAGGCACCACTAACATATCCTAGTGTATCTCCAGTACAGGCACCACTAACATATCCTAGTGTATCTCCAGTACAGGCACCACTAACATATCCTAGTGTGTCTCCAGTACAGGCACCACTAACATATCCTAGTGTGTCTCCAGTACAGACACCACTTACATATCCTAGTGTGTCTCCAGTACAGGAACCACTAACATATCCTAGTGTATCGCCAGTACAGGCACCACTAACATATCCTAGTGTATCGCCAGTACAGGCACCACTAACATATCCTAGTGTATCTCCAGTACAGGCACCACTAACATATCCTAGTGTATCTCCAGTACAGGCACCACTAACATATCCTAGTGTGTCTCCAGTACAGGCACCACTAACATATCCTAGTGTGTCTCCAGTACAGGCACCACTAACATATCCTAGTGTATCTCCAGTACAGGCACCACTAACATATCCTAGTGTATCGCCAGTACAGGCACCACTAACATATCCTAGTGTATCTCCAGTACAGGCACCACTAACATATCCTAGTGTATCTCCAGTACAGGCACCACTAACATATCCTAGTGTATCGCCAGTACAGGCACCACTAACATATCCTAGTGTATCTCCAGTACAGGCACCACTAACATATCCTAGTGTATCTCCAGTACAGGCACCACTAACATATCCTAGTGTATCGCCAGTACAGGCACCACTAACATATCCTAGTGTATCTCCAGTACAGGCACCACTAACATATCCTAGTGTATCTCCAGTACAGGCACCACTAACATATCCTAGTGTGTCTCCAGTACAGGCACCACTAACATATCCTAGTGTATCTCCAGTACAGGCACCACTAACATATCCTAGTGTATCTCCAGTACAGGCACCACTAACATATCCTAGTGTATCGCCAGTACAATATGAGCGATCGACTTTCTAATCATGACCTAATTCAACGACCCCCATTGGGTATTTTAATCCGGGTCCATTATTCACTCTATCACAGAGCCGACATCTGTTTACGAATACATGAGGTGTATTTATAAATTCCTCATCTCATGTATTATCTCTTAGAAAGATAAGGTGTATTTATTCTAAGTTTTTATCTGTTTTATATCTCTTAAAGTGTAATTAAATGGAATGAAGTGTAATAGTTTAAATATTTATCAGTTTGATGTATTTTATTTATTAAGTTCTTTATGTTGTATCAACTCTTACAAATATGAGATGTATTTCATTACGTTTCACCTATTTTACTACAAGTCACTTACATTGTTTATTTATATAGTAAAAGAAAACTCGCAAACTGTGTTTAAAATTTGTTTTTGATAAAATAAAAACAGAACAATTTTTTATTTATCAGAGGCGGACACATTGACTCCTGAGCAAAAAGTGGAGATTACCAACTTTGTGGACTTTGACTTATTGTCGGAAACAAATCTCCAGAAAGCTTTAGACAAAGAGATAGTATCAGCGTCTAAGATTGCCAACAGTGCCATAAAATTGTGTGCGCGCATGAGGTCTGAGCTAGATTCAGTTAAATATATTGCGGAGATACAGGAAGAAGACATTCAGAAGTATCATAAATCTGTAACCGCAACACCTGCTGCAAGGTCATCACTACTATCCAGTGCTGAGTCCAGACACTTCACTGCTGTTTCTTACAGGCAAAGAAACACTGATTCAGGTATATTTACACAATGTACTAACTAGATATATTTTTGAAGTTTAAATAAGATTATAATAGGAACAACTCTCAGCCGTTGCTGGCAAATTATAACAAAAATAAATTACCATTCTGCGCCTCAGAACAGGACACAACCGATTCGGCAGCCATATGTATACGAAGTTCAATATTTGCAACACGGCCATATGGACATGCATTTCATACAGAGCATACTCTTCAGGAATTCCCGGAATATGAAATGCTGAGGCAAATACACTGGTCCAGAGAAACAACAGTGGAAGAAAACTCTACGGACCTCTGTAAGAATTACAAAGCACAGTTAAGGTTATAGAACAAATAAAACTTAAGATATAAACATATTCCAGGCGAACGATAGAAGAAGAAATAAGAAAAACGACATTGCACAGCTACAAATAACCATTAAAGCATTAAAGATACTAGAAGAACAGAACTCAAATGAATACAAAATAGTCTTTCTGTGTCGCTACACTTGATCTCTTCAAAGTTTCTCACATAAAGATTTCCTAACAATATTCTATTTTTTAAAATTTCTCTATGGAACAGAACTGCAACCCGTCGCTCTTCAACGAGTTCTATATTCAAAGATATCCTCTTGGTCTGTCGAATGAAGTCGCAATTGATTTGGTCTCGTCATCCACTGTTCTACTCCAGATAATCCTGAGTCTTCCAACTTTCAAACTCACCTTTTGACATCAATCCCTGCCATCTAAATGCATAGTAACGACGGAGACATCCATTGATAAATATCCAGCTTTGTTTTAACGTTTACACTTGCACAATTACAGAAGTGAAGGTGGCTGGGTCAGGTAGAATTCTCACTTATAGGGATAGCCTCTTGTTGTAGAATCGTGGCAGAAACAGATATGGCATTATTGAGGGCGTGCAGAGTAAACTAGTACTTACGTAGGACACATGTATTCGACAGTTTCAATTGAATACGACGGACTATCACTAAGACTAAGGGGTTATGAGGTGTAAACAAAAAAACATACAAATTACAATACACAAGACATTTTCAACGTTTCGAACCATTAGGTCTTTCTCAAGAATATATAAAACAAACAGTGGAAAAACAATGAAAATAGGAAAAACAATGTTGCTACCACATAGACACTAAATAAACTATTGACATATAAACAATAAGAAGTTCAAGGTGACAATGATGTATATGGAAACATGCATTCATGGAAGCGAGTTTTGTTGAAAATTGGATGGGATAACAGATATAACAAATTATTACCCAATACAACATGGATAGCAATTTTTATATATAGTATTATAATAAAATAATAATATCGATAATAACAGTAATAATATAGTAATAATAATATAAAAGTAATTATAACAATAATAATAATAATAGTAATAGTGCTATAATAGTAATAGTAATAGTGAATAAGAGTGCTGAGAAGAACACAGCTTGAACTCTTAATAACCACTGGAAAGATCAAGGGGAGAAGAGATAGGGGACGACAAAGAGAGAAGTTACTAGATGAACTTGTATTGTGGCACGATAGAAGCTCACCAACCTAGCTTATTGACAACACAAGAGACAGAGAGCCGTGGGGAAACATGATCGCCTACGCCATCCGGCATGGCACTTGATTGATTGAATAGTAATAATAAAAATAGCAATAATAATATTATAAATATAATTATTTTAAAAAAGTAATTATAGTACTAATAATAATAATAGTTAAAGTGTATCTTGTATAGATATACATGCTTTTCAAATAATGTCGTATATGTAGGTGACACTTATGCAACATACGGTATCACCAGTACATTGTGGGCAATAATGTTGTTTATGTTGGGTCCAACTACACTACAAGTATTTCTGAAATGTTGTTTATGTTGGTTCCAACTACACTACAAGTATTTCTGGAATGTTGTTTATGTTGTGCCCACCTACAAGTATTTCTGAAATAATGTTTATATTGTGTCCAACTAAAAGTATTTCTGGAATGTTGTTTATGTTGTGCCAGCCTACAAGTATTTTTGGAATGTTGTTTATGTTGTGCCAGCCTACAAGTATTTCTGGAATGTTGTTTACTTTACTGTTTAGGGGATGTCCATAAATTATGTAAACAATTAGAAGGGAGAGGGGATCTGAAAACGTTTGAGAGTTGGTGACAAGGGGGAATTGAGGGGGGGGGGTGGTATAAAATTGCAACAAAAATTATTGACTTAATTTAAGGACAGCTCCATGGGGGGGGGGGGGGGAATGAAGAAGTAGTTCTCATTTTTCAGGTATTTCTTTTACATTAAAACTTTCGTTTTACAATGAACATGATTCATAGGACTATGTTAAATTGTAAATATTGAATGTCTAGGTCTGGTTTGTATGAATACTAACACAAATATTTGCTTCAATATTCAGAACATGATGATCAGGACGACAGCTTGGACAAGTCATCTCTTGAAACTGTCAAGAACGAAGATTTTGTTTCCTTGGATCACTATCACAGCGCTGACCCTCTTAAAGCAGCACAGAGTGTATTGACAGCTGCACGTCACAAGTTGAATCTTCCCGTCTACACCGGATACAGACCCGTATTTCTTTCCCGTTTGTCACCACCTACGTACGGTGGACACACATATTTGCACAATTATCATTCACAAAGAGATCATGATATCAGCCTGGAGGAGGAGCTCGACTTCAAGTTTGACAGGTCTTTTCAAAGTCTGGATCCACGTGTCCCCCATTACAGGCTACTAGCTCACCAAACTCGTACGAACAATGATATCGGGCAGCGAACATATTTTCCTTATTCGAGCCATTCTCATAGGTTCTAGATAAGTTTTTCCTAACCTAATTCAAGCAATTCTCATAGGTTCTAGATCAGTTTTTCCTAACCTAATTCAAGCAATTCTCATAGGTTCTAGATAAGTTTTTTCCTAACCTAATTCGAGCAATTCTCATAGGTTCTAGATCAGTTTTTCCTAACCTAATTCAAGCAATTATCATAGGTTCTAGGTCCGTATGGCCCACGCCTCAAGGGAGCAATTTAATTATTCAGGGAGGGGGGGGGTGGCAATTCAAGGGTAATTACTCCCTAAATTTTAGGGAATACTTCAATATTTTAATATAAAAATATGTGTAGGTTACATGGGGGTGGGGACATCAGAATTTTAGAAAGACTTAGGTGGGGCACGGTAGAAAAAAGGTTGGGAGACACTGTTCTAACCATTCTGATAGGTTCTATACCAGTGTTTCCCAACCATATTCAAGAAAATCTCACAGGTTCTATGCCAGTGTTTACCAACCTTACCAATCTTACTGAAGCAATTCTCATGGGTTCTATGCAAATGTTTCCCAACCCTATTCAAGCAAATCTCACAGTTATATGCCAATGTTTACCAACCTTTCCAATCTTATTGAAACAATTATCATAGGTTCTATGCCAGTGTTTCTCAACCTTATTCAAGCAAGTCTCATAGGTTCTATGCCAATGTTTCCCAACCTTATTCAAGCAAATCTCATAGGTTCTATGCCCAGTGTTTCCCAACCTATAAAAAGGAAAGCAATTATCTGTATTTAAAGTATTCAGCACTGTACTGGCGACAATTCTGTTTGGATTTTTTTTATGCCGTAGTTGAAGATGGAAATTATCCAAATACAGTTTGATTTACGAAAAATCTCCGCCTGATTGTCAGATTCGCTTTAAAATGGTGTACTCAAATATAATTGTTTCCAGGAAAAACAATAACAAGCGTGGTGAAATATTTTAGACTATTTTCACTTTAAATACATTTTAAAAAGTGTTCCCATTTCAGCAGAAACTTGTCACTGGCTTCAATAATCCTAGTTGGACCAGGTTTCAGAGAGAGAGAGAGAGAGAGAGCGAGGGAGCATTCAATTTATATCTACATAATTGCACCTCTTGTCTTATTGCACCTAAAACGTTGTAATTACATTCAATATTGTTAAATTTATATCAACAAAATCCATCGAAGATGGATGTGTCGGGCCACTGGCGCAAATAAAACGAGGACAAACACGCATTTCCATTCTCTGTACTACATTCTAATTAAAATCTAATAGGACCATTGTTCTGCTACAGGAGTATCAGCTGGAGTTTGAGAATGAACGCGAATGAATGAATTAATGAATTAATGAATGAATTAATGAATTTCAACACACTTAAACTGTCATATTTATTTTATCTTCAATATTAAATTTAACTATTTCATTAGATGCTGTTTTGTACAACTCTTTCAAGTGACGAATATAACCAATTGTTCTATGTTTAAATATACACGTTATAAATTACATAATGTAGCCTACGTACTTATATTTGACATCGTATTGCCCTTGCAGCGGGTGCTTTTAATAAACTACGTAACATCTGGTGGACGTCACACGCACTAAGAAACACCACAAAACTCAGGTTGTTTAACTTCAACATTATCCCTATTCTATCATATGGATGTTAAAGTCGGAAAGCCACAAAAACCACAAATAAGAGACTAAACACCTTTGAAAGCAGATGCCTACGTACAATTCTGAACGTTAAGTGGAGTGACTTTAAATCTAACACTACTACACGAGAGGAAAGCAAACAAACCCATATATCTTCCTTCATTAAACAAAGGCGTTTGACTTACATCGGCCATGCTCTCAGAATTAACAGCCTAAGAATTCCCAATCGGTCACTAAATTGGGTACCTCCGGGAGTAAGAAGAAAAGAGAGACATAAAGAAACTACGAAGAACCATTAATAGAGAAGACATGTCAATGAACATAAACAAAACCCAAAAACTGAAAGACATGGCAACACAACGATAGAAATGGGAAGCTATAGTTTCTGCCCTATGCGCCGCCTATGACCCTGGAGGAACATAACATAACATAACGTACTTATATGCCCCTTCATGCTCACAAAATTTAACAGATTGGGAAAAAAACTGGAACACTTCAAGGTTTTAAGTTGAAACTAATATCAGTCATAAGGAAATACTTAGTATCCCAGAGGTACGAGGAAGACGTTTGAAACTAAGTAATCATGTTTTACAGATATCGTTCAGATGTGCAATATTTGTTTATAGTATCAATATTATTACTGGGAAAATTGGGGGGGGGGGGAGGGCGTACTAAATCTTTGTTACTCATTACTTGCCAAATCTGACAGCTAGGCCTGTAATCAAAACGTCATTCAGCAAGTAATTTGGCACAAAATATGTCAAATAACGTTTATGTTTTAGACCGTACAACTTCTTCTTCTTCTGCGTTCGTTCTCAAACTCCTGCAGATTAGCAGGATGTAGTCCGGAGAACGGAATGCGTTGTGTCATGGTTTACATTATTGCTGCAATATCTGCGCCTTTCGGCCTGACACACCCGACTTTAGCATGACTTTGGGTCACTGACCCTATATGAGACAGCCGACTCCATCCCATAACATCCTTAGTCGCCTCTTATGACATGCATAGAAGATAAACAGGGTTGCTATTCTTTACTCTCCTTTCGAGCGCCGTCATTACTTTTGACAAGTTTCATACATAATGACATGGTAGTACCAGAAACTGAAAATTAAGGCGCCAGTCTAAACCAGAAGAATATAGAAGTAATGATTGTTTGAAAGAAATACACATCTCCAATATGCAGTATTAATATTAATGATGAAAATTCATCAAATGCATAAAGTCAAGCATCTTGGCAGCATTTAATTATCAGATGGTGAGTGCTCCAATGAGATAAAAAGTAGGATAGCATAAACAAATCAACATAAAAAAGAGAAATAATATATTTAATGGAGTACTATCAATGCTATCAACGTCAAGGTTGCGTGCTCTCACCTTTGCTATTCAATATATACATAGACAGAATAATTAAAAAGTGCAGAAGGCAACATAACTAACCCAGAACAAGATAACTCAGAGCAACTAAACAATGAAATAAATGAACTACTTTTCGCAGACGATCAGAGCCTCATATAGGAAAACGAAGAACAACTACAAAATCACGTTAGCTCACTATCTGCAATATGTAGAAAATACAACATGAAGATCAATAAACAAAATACAGAAACTATGAAATATGCAGAACACCAAGTCCACTAAACATACAGATAGACAATATAGGAGTAAAACAAGTAACATAGTTCAAATATCTCGGTAGTATTTTTTACAGAAAATGGAAGCCTCGACAGAGAAATAGAGATGAGATGTCAAAAGGCAAATACAGTAACATACCAACTGTCACCATTTCTTCTTCACCCAAAGATCGAGATGGAAGTTAAGAGACAAATGATCTACAGTATATTCCTACCAACACTGTGTTACCAGTGCCAAACCTGGTCTCTCTCATCTTCACATTACAGAAAGATAGGGACATGTGAGATGAAATGCTTGAGGAAAGCTGCCGGGGTCACCAGGTTTGATAGATTGCGAAATGAACATATCAGGGAAAGAATAGGTATAATATATTGTACAGATTACATAGAGAAAGAACAGATCAAGTGGTTTGGCCACATTATGAGAATGCATCACGAAAAGTTGCCCGTACAAGCATATAACCAAATGAGATCATGGTACAAAGCCAGAGGAAGACCACGGAAAAGAAGGATAGAAAACGTCAGGGACATCCTGCACAGACACGGTCATAGCACAGCCGAGACCACACATCTGGTGATAGATTGCAAGCTCGAGCTCCAATCAACCCTACTCTTAACGGCAAGAGTGGATCACAAACCACCTGGGGATAGACAATAGACAATAGACTATCAATGCATATGCGAATTCGAGAACTGGGATTTTATGTTGAACCAATTTTTCTTTATGGTTGTGAAGCACGGATAGTACACAAAAGAGCCGAAGGTGAGATAGAGACCACTGAAGACGGACGTGTCGGGCCATTGGCGCAAATAAAACGGCGATATAAGGCATTTCCATTCTCTGGACTATATCCTGCTGGAAATCTAGTAGAATCATGGTCCTGCTACAAGAGAATTCAGCAGGAGTTTGAGAATAAACGCTGAAGAAGAAGAAGATAGAGGTCACTAAGATGTGGTTTTTGAGAAGAATTATGAAAATTGTGTGTGTGTTTTTTTAAGAAGAATGATGAAACAATATGAAGAACACAGCTCACTAAACGAACAACTATTTGCAGATGTACAAAGTTTATTATACGAATCTGAAAATGAATTACAGCGACACTTACACCAGCTTCATACAACCTGCGAACAATACTACATGAAACTAAGCACATCTAAAACAGAGCCTATAAAGTTAGGCAGAACATCAGACTAGTTAAATACTTAAATGTATCTGTCAATAGTACAAAACTAAAGCAGGTCTCAGAGTTCACATTATTAGGAAGTGTCTTTACAGAAGATGGCAAACTCGATAAAGAGATCGAAACAAAATGTCTGAAAGAAATTATGTGACTTAACAGCTGTCGCCAATACTTAAATTAAACACTTATCAATCTGCATGGCTACAAAACGACAACTGACAAACAGTATTTTTTCTATACCAACACTGTGCTGCCAATGTCAAACATGGCCCTTGATAAAGACACTAGCGGAAAAATCACAGTTCGTGAAATGAGATATTGTATGTAAGTTATAAATGTCACCAGAAGAGAACGACGGAGAAATAAAGTTATTTAGTCGTTGGATCATCGTCACTGCACTCCAGACACCTCCATATGTGCTCAGATCCCTCCTTTAATGTATCCGCCATTAGACGTTGACCGACGGTCCCAGTACACCGTTGATTGATCATCATTCTTTTCCGCATACAAAACCGTTCCTTTCTAGCGGCACCACATTTCAAACTAAGCTCCCTTATTCTAGTCATCGAATTAGAGTCATCGTCACTTATAATCATTTTTTCGTGCGTTTTCACGAAGGGAGTTCAAAATATCTGCCCGATCCATTGCTCCGCCAAAAGCTGTAGTAGCCGCGTGTACGGCTAACCTATCTGCTCTCTCATTACCCCGGATTCCCGCATGTATCGGCAGAAAAATAAAAGTAACTTTTCGCACACAGGAATTCCTCACAGCATCCAGCCACTGTTCCCGAATGAACTCCGCCATCACTGTCACAATCATGATCATCGAGTCATTGAGTAAACAAGAATTATCGCAGACAATTTTCGAGCACACCCATTTCGAAGCTTTGGTTAGAGCCAAAATCTCCATTGTCATGCTCCTTGTCTTCTGAGCGAACGCACCACATTCCTCTCTGATGGTCTTCCCCCACCTTTGAGCCGTGAGCACCCAGGCACTCCTGATGTGTCTCTCAACTGACCCATCTGTATATATAATCATGTCACCTTCCCTGGAATCACCACTGTCGGACACCATTCCCTGCATTATCTATTGAGTGTTATTATTACTTTGAAGGTTATTGGACACTTTAAAGGCGCCCGACTTCATTACGCACCAAGTAGAACACCCTCCAACCTGCACACACTCTGTATAATATCCGCTGCGCGCCCCATCCACGACTTTCCTTTCTTAAGTCCCGAGGAATACGATCGGCAAGTTGTTAGAAAACATTATTGCCTGGAAATTGTCCTTGCATCTAGAGACGAATAACAGACTACCCTTAACGTTGGGAGGTTATCGTCCAGGTAAGCAGACTTTGCACAACATCGTCGTGTTCTCGCAGGACGTGTTCGAAAATTTTGACGCACGAATGAAGACGTGCGTGGCTGCAATAGACATAGAAGATGCTTATAACAGAGTGCCTTTGGATTTCTTGATGACCATAATGCTGCAACTCCAAGTAAATTCTTTTATTATCAGGTGGATTGTCTCGGCACTTTTTCAGAGACATGTTGTTCTTAAGTGTGGGGGTTGGTCCTCGGCACCAACAGTCATAACCCCGGGTCTACCACAAGGGTCATCTCTGTCCCCAGTATTATTTAATGTGTATACAGTTCAAATTACGAGCTGTCAGATTGCAGGACCGGTGTAAACTATGTCCCATGTTCATGTCATCTTGGTATATGTGCAGGGTAGAAATAGAGAAATGAGCGCCAAGAATTTGCAGATGGAGCTTGATCGTATAGGGGAGTGGTGCAGTGATTTTGGAGCTATTTTTAATCGATCAAAAGCATCGATCACATGATTTTCCCTGAGTAATGACATAGTAAACACGTCCACGCCATCGGTTATCTTAAGAGGGGCTGTCCTCGAGAAAAGCAACACAATGAAGTAATTGGGGGGTTATGTTAGACCGAAGTTTGAGTTTCAAGGATCATGTAGACCACATCATTGTAGAGGCGTATAAAGGTTTTGCGGAGATAATAGTTATGGCCGCTGAATATAGGCTGCTATTTTTGCTGTATCGGGGATTGATGATGGCGGTTGTAGAGTAAAAAAAAAAGTAAAGTAACCCATATCATTTATTAATGCCGCAGGGGTGTGAAATGTTAGCGATCTCACATTTCAGAGGCTCTGCAAATGAGGGCGGTAGCCATCTCCTTTCCCTCGCAGTTTTTACTTCCCGGATTAATCCGGTACCCATTTAAGGCTTGGTCGACCTGGGAGCCGTTGCGATCTGAAAAACATTTCCGCCTCAACTGGGGAATGAATCCAGCACCACTCATATGCGAAGCTAGTGCGCTAACCACTGCGCTACGCGTCTCCCTCAAGGTGGTAGAGTACGCGCCGGCAATTCTGACAATGAGACAGACGCAAACAAAAAGATTAGATAGAATCCAGAATGAGGCAATGCGAATCATTTTGGGGTGTACGAAAGATACGTCGGCACTGGCTATGCGATAATTACATGATTGCCCAACTGCAGAGCAAATAATACATATGTGAAGGGCACGGGACTACCTATAAATTACCTCTGATAAAAAGCACCAACTACACCCTGAAATTCTCAGTGAAAGGCAGACGTGATTGATTGATTGATTTAACTTGAGCATGACATTGTTGGATCACTTTAACATGTTGTTGAATAGTTAAGTACCCGATTTACCCAATTGCAACATTTATGGGTCACACTTTACTATATTCTTTGCATCTTTTTTTGGGCACAACAGCAGAAATGTTGTTTGAAGTGTTTAAAAAAAAAGTTACAAAACACCAAAATTTAGGTTTCCCCAAAGAGAGTTGCCAGTAAGGAATATATCTTTTTAGATTTCTCTAGTTTATTTAAAAAATACATAGGCCCTATTTATAGAAAATATTAAGAGTTCTAAATGAAAGTTTAAAATAATTTATTAATATTCTTTTGTGTTAGATGAAATTGAATGCATATTACAAATATATGTGCAATTTGAAACATCACAATTTAACCTTTTTTTCAATTTGACATCTAATAGATCTGGCCAAAGAACTAGAAAATTCGTCAGATTTCTTTCCCTTGCACCTGTTTGTCTTTAGAAACGGTCAAAGCATTATCAAAATCAAATTGAAAGTGTTAGGAAAGGTAATATTGAGGGGGACGAGTGTAGTGTCTGAAATAAGAGAGCGGTTACGCTCACTATAATTTACATTATTTGTGTATGATTCAGGAATGAACATTTTTTGTTCTATCGTCACGTGCGGATGATAAACTTGTGACACTCAACTGGACCTGGATTCTATCATCAGTTTACTTAACTTACTATCAATAGTTCATACTATACCATCACCCCATAGCCGGTCGGGTATTTGGTGTGTGCATTTTTAAAGTTGTGCTATTAGTAGGCTGATGTACTAGCTATGAAGTGTGTAACAAAGGTACATCGGCTGTAAACTAAAATTTAAAATGTATACTATAATAGTAAACATATTACAAATTAAATGGGCGCAACTAAGGCTTCACTGTGAGTGTGACTGTGACCTTTGTTCTAGTTTCCAGAGATTACTTGACCTTTGTTCTATGATTAGGCAAGCTTAAGGTTGAGTACTTATTCTACTTAGAGTATGGCTAGGATTAGAAATAATATTTCTAATGTGTGTAGCGAGCAGTACAAATCATAGGAAAATGTAAAAAAAATTATGTAAATTGGAAAAGAAACAGATAATGCATAATCTGATCATCTGTGTCTAGAGTTGAACTCAGTGATTATCGGGATGTGACGTCATGGCAGCCATTAATTTCAATAGTGTTACACGGAAATCCGTGACGTCCGCTAGTTAAAATGTAAACATTGTGCTATTTATAGCACAGTGAAGACTTAAACCATAGTTTTACCATTAAATGCAGTCTCTTGTTTATGATTAGTGACTACCGTTTCAAGATAACATCACCTGCCTAAAGTATACTCATTCATAACATACTAGCTAGGGGCCTACATTCGACCATGTTGGTACGAGGGAGAATAGTATAGTTTATTATTTCTAAAGTCATCTCAAGTTCTTAAAATTGGACTGCTGAGCATTATATAGCAAGATCATTGAAAAATGGTGTTACTTATTTACACATTTTTAAAATAAGAAAGATGAACTAATTAGTAACTACAGATTGTTTTAGTATAGCCTAAATTTTTTTTATTTCGTTAATATTCATATAGTATAGTTCGCAGAAGATGGATGTGTTGGGCCATTGACGCAAATAAAACAGTAACACAACACATTTCCATTCGCTGGACTACATTCTACTGGAAATCTAGTAGGACATATCCTGCTACAAGAGAATTCAGCAGGAGTTTGAGAATGTACGCTGAAGAAGAAGAATATAGTATAGTGAATATCTTATGGGCCCAATCATAAGCTTACTCACTGCCTACATTCAGTCAAAAGAAGAAGAAATTGAAATAGTCCTGGTCAGATAGATAGTTGTAAGCTGGACTACTTGAAATCAAATTATTTGGTCATTAGGATTCCTTTTATGTGTAACATTTCATTTCTAGATCTTTCTTATTAGTCCTTTGAATAGGCCTAACGGAACGAACTACATTCCACTGTGACAATTGTTTTTGTTTCATAATCTATAGTTTTGTTTTATAATCATAGTCAAAATCTTATTCATTTTATTTCTAAATCTTTGGTTAGTGTTGTCATTTTGAACATAATAGAAATAAAGTTAGCCTATTAAAAACTTATTGAATTATGCCAATTATAACTATTTATTTTAGTCTACATAATGTAGGTGCAGGGTCAGATAAATAGTAATACTATTGATTGAGGTTGACTTTGGTCATTGGTGCAAATACACAAGCCTACACCAGCACATAAAAAGGGTGTGTGGGGGGGGGTCCCCAAGAATTAAGAACATGATATTTAGTATTATGATTAAGTAAGCCAAAAAGGCTGGTAAAAATCCCAACCATGCTCACATCACCCCCTCCCCCCAAAGGAATGGTTTCTTCATAAAACACAATAAAAGTGAGGAAATGACGTTTTCAAGGGAAAAATGCCACCCTTAGATGTATCTACAGCCCTGTCTCAGAACACAATTAATATTACATCATGGTCATAGTATTAGGCTTATACATAAGGACAGGACATACCATAGTTGCATATCCATTCTTAACATTCTCTACATTTTAATACTTATTAAAACTTATTCTTATATAAAGATTTAATGTATTTTATCAATGTTTTATTACATTGTTAGTAACTGAAAATGTTGACAGGACATGTCCCTTACTAGGGATAATAATTGATAGGTGTACTTATAGGACATTCTGTTTTGTATACCTTACAATTGTACTTACGTCAAACACAGGTTTATATAATCGCTTCAATCAGACACGACAGACTATAACTAAAACTAGTGGGTAATGATGTGCGCACAAGAAAACATACAAATTAAAATGCACAAATCATATTCAACGTTTCAACCAAAAGGTCTTTATCTGAATATCAACAGCACCATGATGACCATCGCTGTTGAAGTGTGTGGCCACAGGAGTGGGTGTTCTGTGATTGATGGCATGAAGATTTTTTGTATCTTGATAAAGACCTTTTTGTTGAAACATTGAATATAATTTGTGTATTGCAATTTGTATGTTTTTTTGTGTGCACATCATTACCCACTAGTTTTAGTTATAGTCTGTTGTGTCTGATTGAAGCGATTACATAAATTTGTGTTTTACATAAGTACAATTGTTGTTACATTTCACGCAGTTACCTTGTATTGATTGTCGTATACCTTACTAGGACAATAACTGATAGATGTACTTATTGGACATTCTATTTTGTATAATAGCTGATAATGCTTTGTCTTATTGCTTTGATTTCTACTCTCCATATAGATTTCTGCATTATTTGAAGATGGAAGAGCAGACTACACAACCCATTGAGACCATTGGAGATTGTAATCAAAACTCAGCCAGTATCCATCCAGGAAAGATTGATATAGTGGACCCAAGTGATAATAGTATATTGCAATACAATGATAATACAGAGGATGAGGAAGGGAGCATATCTGATTTGTTAAGACCTGAGAAACTAGTATCTGAAACAAACAGTGCAATTTATATGTCACATTCCACCTCACAAGATACAGGATTTGATTCTGCTAATGTTAGTGAAATATCAAGCCCTATGGAAAATAATGCTTTACTTGACAAGCAATTGAGTGAAAGTGCAGCAAATAAAGCCGTATTTGAAAGTTCTGACAAAGCAACAGATGAAAATGAAGTAACATCAAATAATATGACAAAAGATACAAGTGTTGCAAGTACAGTACAGAAAGAGTCAGAAAAGGAAAATAATGAGAATTGTGTAAATATTAAAGCAGGTGAACAAAATGGTGAAAATGGGGATTGTAAAGAACCAGTAAGCAATGTTGATAGTGCATTACTTACAGAAACAGATGAAAATATTGATAAAGCTGCACTTACAGCAGCAGATGAGAATGTTGATAGTGCATCACTTGCAGGAACAGAAGATGAAAATGTTGATAGTGCAATACTTACAGGAACAGAAGGTGAGAATGTTGATAGTGCAGCTCTTACAGGAACAGAATATGAGAATGTTGATAGTGCAGCTCTTACAGGAACAGAATATGAGAATGTTGATAGTGCAATACTTACAGGAACAGAAGGTGAGAATGTTGATAGTGCAGCTCTTACAGGAACAGAAGGTGAGAATGTTGATAGTGCAGCTCTTACAGGAACAGATGAAAATATTGATAGTGAAGCACTTACAGAAACTGATGAAAATGTTTATAGAGAACTTACAGAAACAGGAGATAAAATTATTGATAGTGCAGCACTTACAGAAATTGATTACAATTTTGATAGCGAAGCCCTTACAGAATCAAAATATAAAAATGTTGAAAATATAGCACTTAAAGAAATAAAAGAAGAAATTATTGAGAGATCTGTGCTTACAGAAACAATGGTGGAAAATGTTGAAAGTTCAGCAGTTACAGAACTAGAAGAGAAACATGTTGCAGAAACAGGAAATGAAAATGTTAAGAGCTCTGCACTATCAGAAGTTGATAATGTTGAGGAAGGCATACTTTCAAATACAAATATTGAGAGTGCAACATTTGCAGAAGCAGATATTAGAATTGGAGCACTTCATGAAATAGTAAAGGAGAATATTGAAAGTCCTTCACAGAAAGCAACTGTCTATGAAAATGTTGAAAGTACTTCACATGCAGAAACAATACATGCAGATATAGGTAAAGGAGCAAATGATGCAATGAAAGATGAAAATATTGAGATAGTAACCAATGGTTATGAAAATTTTGAACATTCAGTGAGTAATTTGGCAGAAGATGATAATACAAGTGCACAACAAAAAGAAGCAGATTATGAAGTTATAAGAAGTTATACAACAAAAAAGGAGAATATAGAGAAAGTTGAAACTGAAAATTCTGGCAGTGTGTCACTGGAATTAGGAAAAGATGAAAATGTTAATAATGCTGATTTTGAAAATTATGAGGAAACACAGAATAAATCATCAGGAGATGGTAATATTGCAGATGTAACAAAAAATCAAAAGACTGAACATACTGAGATTCTTGCACATGAACAAGTTAGTACAGAACATGTTGAAGAAGAGCTACATAACAAAGCAGAAGATGGAGATATATCTCATAAAACAGACAATGAAAATGTTGAGAAAGTTGCTATAAATGATGAAGAAAATGATCAAGCAGCAGCAGATGATGAAGAAAACGATGAAACAACAGCAGACGAGGAGAATGTGATGGATATTTTGGGAAATGGTCTGTTGAAAAAGAAGGTAAGTGATATTTGTATATGAATAAGTTTCACAGTCTACTGCAGAAATACTTTGGTAGATAATAAAATACTTTATATTGAATCAAATAAAAGTTGGTAGCATACCCTATTTAGGATGTAGTGACCAACCCAGCATTTTTGGCTGCTGTGATTTTCTGGACAAAATTTTATGTTCAATAGAATGCCATTACTTTCTGAATGCTCCGGATGCATAATTGTCTGTGGCTTAAATTTAACCTATTTTGGCTGTCTGAGATGTGCTGTACTTCTCTGCCACAGGACTGGATTTATATTGAATAGTGAAGTCAATTTGTCACAGGCAAAATTGAAAATGCATAGTAAAAAAACCCACATAATTTGTGTTTTCCAGTGTGCTTCCAGTGATGAGCAAAACTTCATTAACCCTTTGAACCATGACCAATTCGCTCTTATTAATCTCTTCCCCAGTGCCCCTGAGCAAAAGATACACACAAAGGACACCTCAACAGATCTTAGTTATTTTAAAAGAAATAAAATTTAAAATTATGTTCTGTTGTATAATAGTAACTAACCTTATGCTGTCCATTATTTTTGCTTTATTTGCCAGTCCTTCCAACATGTAGGCCCTTCCTTTAAGCACAGATAAGTGGTGCAATGACTGCACCAAAAATGGTGTCCTTTGTTTTTTGACCCACTAATCAACCAACATATACACTAATGACCCACATTACTACAACTGTCGTAATGTATAATCCTACTTGCAAGCAATATTTCAATATTATTTTTAGAATAGTCACCATCTAATTCATTGACCTCTGAATCGTCAAACACAACAACTTGTTCAGCTGTTTTTGAACACATAAAAAAATCCTGATTTTCAACACATCATTTTGGTTACAACTAATGAAAGTATCAATATGTGTATGTTATTTTGTGAAGCAGCAATCCACAATGCAATGCGTAAATCGAATTTATTATGAATAGTTAATATGAGGTACTGTTTTGTGAAGTCGAAAAATTATCTCAGGGCAGCAATATGTAATGTAAATTTCAGGATATCATGCTCTAAGTGTTAAGCCATTTTCCAATTTTATCTGTTAGATTACAGTTTTTCTTCAGTTGAAACATATTCTGGAACTCACTTTTTCACACTATTGAGATGCATTGAAGAATACAATGTTAGACTGACATTTTTCATTGACTAACAGTATACTTAGGAATGATTTGGTCAGGATTATATCTGCTACCTTTGTCTCAGATTGTCCTCAGAAGATCAGGTACCAATTTCTTTAGGCCTGATCAATCTTGAAGCTGTTTTTGGTCCCAAAATTTTCTTGTTGAACTGGAATATTTATCTAGACCGCATTGCCATTGCACTGATCACTGAACTGCATTGAATAGTGATCAATTTTACTGAGGCTGATAGAGAAATTCCTTGCATATGATTTGTTTTTTTGGTAATGAGAATTCTTTAATGTCTATAGGCAGAGAACTTGATACAATCGGCATATAAAGATAAATGATAAACTACTGAAACAAGTGCAGGAATTTAACTATCTCAAATTTAATCTTCATACCAACATTGTGTTATCAATGTCAGATGTGGATACTAATTAAAGAGTAAGAGAGAAAGCTTACTACATGTGAAATGAGATGTCTAAGAAAATCAGCAAACAGAACAAGAGATCATGTGAGGAATGAAGAGAATACAAGAACTGTTGGATCAATGTCTGTGGTAAAGAATATTGAGAAAAGACATATGGTTCGACCACTTAATGAGAATGAACTCATTTTGGCCAGCAGCAAAAGCATACAACACGAGAATGGAAACAACAAAAGGCAGAGAAAGACCAAGAAGAAGGTGGATTGAAGAAGTTACCAACATTCTGAGAGCCACAATATTACTACATTTTGCATATTAAGCGATCAAGTGTACCATAATATGAACACTGATCTTCATTAAATCCTGTGAAGTCTAACAGCAAAAGTAGAGAAAAGATAATAGATAGATAGAATGAGAATGTTCACTGTTAACGTTTCACTGTATGAACAAAGATTAAACGAAAGTGATGAAATATTCTGTCTTGACTAGAGAACTTGTTTGGTTATAAGAAACATAAAGTGTTCACATCTTATACTTTAACAAATATATAATCTGTAGTCAGAATGATGATGTTCGTCCGTCGTGATCGACGATGACCAAAAACTCAACCATAATAATAATAACAATAAATAATAAAAGTTAATAGTGCGTTTTTAAATGACTAGCAAGTCCAATGCGCGCACAAAATGTTCTTTTACAGAATTGACAACAATAGAAGGTATCTGTGTGAGGTTGAGATGTTTTTTCTTTTCTACGTGTCCGCTTCTGTCTTGCAGTATCTTGTCTGAATTCTTCTGCCGCTAGTGCTCCCGTTCTAATGCTGTAACGCCATGCTGTTCTATCCTGAGCGAGGCTCTCCCAAGCGCCTACGTCAATGTTAAGATGTTTCAAGGATGACACGAGCGTGTCTTTGAAGCGCTTTTTCTGTCCACCCGCTTTTCGAAATCCTGCCTTGAGTTCTCCATAATATATTTGTTTTGACAAACGCGAGTTCTCTATATGCACAAGATGGCCTGCCCAGCGTGCTTGCGCCTTCATAAGTATTGTGTGGATGCTTATTGAGGTTGATTTTTCTGTAGTCAGAATAACACTTATGGAAAGAACATTATATAGGGTTACCAAATTTTCATCTATAGGGAGTTGCGGTAGCATAATTATTCACATGCTGACCACCAAACCTAGGTTTTGAATCGTGTGAAATAAAAATTACTCCCATGGTTCACCCAGTCACCAGGAAGTAGGGTACCAGTGCTCATGCTCTGGGAAGTTGAGGAATGGCACCATATCCACTGAGCCAGTGCTGTAGGTGAAACTAGTAGGGCAGTTTCTGGTCAACCACTGACTAGTCAGCTTAGCACTTATGGAAAACCATGTGCTATGACACTTGTTCATAACTCATTTTACCTTTTCCATCTTGTAAAAAGATTATTATAAAATTATTTTTCACAGACAAAAAAAAATAATGCAATTTTATATGTAAAGGATATGTGTATTATACACATTTTAACAGGAAACAACATAAATCTTACAATTTTCTTATGAAATCCCATATATTTCTAATAAATTATTTGGTTAAAAGTTGTAAAACTATCAATAACAAAAGTGAAGCTTTAATATGTTTACTTTCATCAAATTAAGAACATATCCATTTCAACTGCACATCTACTGTAAGAAATGTACCTCTAATTGTTTCTATTCATGCAGATGCATCCTTATTCTTATATAAAGGTTTAATATGTTTTAGCAATGTTTTATTACTTTGTTAGTAACTATGAAAATGTTGACATGTCTCGGAAGTTATATTATGGAAATAAGAGACCATTGACAGATAAAATAACTTATTTCCCTCATAAGTAAATTGAGCCAGCATAAAGGAGAAAAGTCACCCCACATTTCCATTGTGAGGAGATATAGAAAAGAGTAACTTTTACTAATTCTGAATCAAGTCCGTACCTTTAGATCTTTTAAAATATTTTCTCAACTTTTTTATGTGATAACACACATGAACAGATCAGAACAAGTTCTAATTCTACGCCTCAGAACAGGACACAACCAATTCCGTAGTCACATGTATACAAAGTTCAAGATTAACAACATGGCCATGTGGACAGGCAGTACAGAGTGCCAGACATATACTTCAAGAGTGTTCTGAGCATGAAATGCTGAGGCAGACATATTGGCCAGAGGAAACAACACTGGAATCAAAGGTCTATGGGACACTGTATGAACTAAAAAGACAGTGAGTTTTATTCAGGAGACACAATTACAGATATAGACATGTTTCAAGTGAACGAAAGAAGAAGAAGAAGAAATGTGACAACAATTCGATAAATTCATTATCATTCTGACATTTTTCCATGAATATTCTTAAATTAATAATTTGATCAAAATACTTATTGTAATCAGTTACTCAAGTTCATCTTAATCAGGCATTGAAGAGCAGATCACTCCAAATTTGTAACCTCATCAAGAGAAATTCAATTAATACAAGAGAAATCTTTGATTTTAAGAAAATATTAAAAGCACAAAATTGAAGCTTACTGTAAATATTGTTTGAAATAATTTTGAATTGCCTTAGTTTGACTGTTTTATATCATATGCTATAATATTAATATGGACAGTTTGAATAAAAGTGCGGCAAGTAAAAAGGCAGACATTTTTTCATATTGAAAAATCCAGCCTGATAAAATTTGAAGACTTAAAAAAAAGAGGACATGTCCTGGAAAAAGCGGACATATGGTAACTTTATAATAATTTTATAATGAAGGTATATCCTGTATAGGGCATTGCTTTTCTACTATTCTTGAATTTTCAAGTGCTACTAGTACATCCAATTGTATCATAAGTGCAATGTTGACAACTGAATCACAAGCAACTTCGGCCAAGGTTATGGTTGTTTACAAGCCCACTAATGACACTACCATTGAGCTGATGTTAAGAACTAAATAATAATTACAAGTTTTTGCTACACTGAGAAACTTTATTTCTTTACTTGATTACTCAAATTACTCATGCATTACTATATTTATTTACTATTATCTAGTAGTACCTGGAGTTATAGATATGGGTTTTGTAAAACATTTTGGTGCTAATTTGTATAATTTTTTTAAATAGTGCATAATTTATTTTTGCATGAAACTTTTAGTGTTGTAAGTGTTCATTAAATTGATAACTTCTAGGTTCTGGTTCCTGGTGCTGGAGTAAACACACGACCCAGCAATGGCGATCTTGTAACTGTGAAGGTAGATGGCCAGTTATCAGATGGGACGCATGTAGATACAGGAGATATAACATTTAACTTGAATGATGGGGATGTTATTCTTGGTAGGTAGCATTTGATTTGTAATTATTTTTAAAGTTTATGTTGTGTGTGTTTCAGTGGTAAATAGAACCATTTCTGTCATATGGATGCGAATCAGGGACAATACATAAACAAATACGAAATTAGAGGTAACAGAAGAAGAATTGGAATCCCATGGATATCTTGAAAAACTAAGGGAGATTGACACACAGCAAGTTACCATCAGAAAAATATTTATTGGCCACACTATGCAAAGAATATGATACATTGCAGAACCACAGCTGAGTCCTGCTCAAATTAGCGTTAGAAGAGAGGCAAGCTGTACAGATTTACACTATACGCTGTGACCCTTTTATGCCTCCCAGCATAAGGGGTACAATTCACACCGAGACAACTAAGTAAAATAACAATCAAGATTTAAACACTGTGTTTGTAGACCAGTAAAAGGCATTCAGCGGAGTAGATAAAGACATTAACTGGGAAACCGTAGAAATTTATCAGAGATCAGCTGTTAGACAATATAGCATTATACCAAAAGCTCAGTAAGAACAACAGATGGAATAACTGAACCTTTCAAAACAAAATCTGGAGTAATGAAAAGATGCATGCTTTCACATCTACTTTTCAACATATACATGGACAGAATAATAATAAAAAGTTCACATCAACAAAGAGAAAAACATTGCAAGTAAACCTGATAAGGAATTTAAAGAAATGAACTCCCTGCTATTCACCAACATATTCGAAAGTGAGGAAAATTTGCACAACCACATTAATGCATTGTTAATATAGCGTGAAAGAAGTACAACTGGAAAATTATGGTACAAAACAGCAACAGTTATGAAATTACCACATCTGCAACACCAATAGATATAACAATAGATAACACACCAAAGTGAAAAAAGCCAAACACAGTGACCGACCAACTTTCATCACTACTTCTCTCCAAAGATCAAGATGGAAATCAAAAGACATAATATCTACAATTTTTATACCAACACTCTGCTACCAGTGTCAAACATGGTCTTTAACAGTCTTACAACATAGGAAAATGTTACGTATGAAATGTAGTGTGATTAAAGCTGCAATCTTTGCCAAATTAAAATAAAATAAGAAA
Organism: Meghimatium bilineatum; assembly: GCA_034231615.1. Lineage (NCBI taxonomy): Eukaryota > Metazoa > Mollusca > Gastropoda > Stylommatophora > Philomycidae > Meghimatium > Meghimatium bilineatum. The sequence goes on from CM067299.1 coordinate 104,888,709, forward strand.
TGAAGAAATTAGGAAAATGCTAAGTATAATATCGTGTAATGAGAGTATATCGAAAGACAACTAGTAAAATGGTTTGTTCACCTTATGAGAATGAATCCTAAACAAATATCAATAAAATCATATAATAAAAGAATATCTGGATTTAGAGCCGAAGGTGGACTAAGAAAATGGTAGATAGAAAATGTCAACCTTGAATTCAAACATGAATTCAACGTGACACATATTGCCTTGGAATGATAACTGTGGCTCCCACAGTATTAAGGTTGAGTTTATGTCTGATTTTTAGGTAAAACTACATCCAAAAACTGCAGGTATATTATTTTAAGTGAGTGCATTAGCAGAGTTGTGAATGAGGAAAACCACCACAAAGTTAGTCTTGAAACAGACCTGTAATATTAGAATTACAGCAAACTACATTATTTGGCTTGTAACCATAAATACATGAGGAAAATATCCTACCTTTGCAAACATCCACAGATACCCAACTCAGGACTGCGTAGTAGATTTATTTTCTCAGTATGATATATCTTTGAAATTGCCCCCCCCCCCAATTAGTTTTCTTCAAAATGCCATCCCCGACAATGTGTACGCCTGATGCGGCCGCATATCTGCATCATAGTATGGCATGGCCTTGGCCCGAATATGTTTGCAGAAAAGTATTAAGATACTGTTATTTTTTATACAAATTTGTCTGCTTTGAAAAAATTCCTGCGCATATCTTAATTGTGCCAAAATGATACATGACTAGTTTGTAGCAGCATTCTTGGATTTTAAAATTTCTATCAAGTTATTACCAGGGTCATAGATATGTTTCCAATAAAGGGGGGGGGGGGGGGTAGTTTTTACCTTTTAAAAAAAAGGTTAATTGGCCTGATTTTGTGTGTAATTCCCTCTTTTTTATGATAAATGTGATAACCATTTTATGTATATAAAAAATGGTTGTGGGAGGGCTTTTACACTACCTCTTGCTAAATTCCTAGTACTAAAAAATCATGTTCTGATTTTCTAACTTAGGAGTTTGAACACCCTCAAACCTTCCTCCCCTTACTTATCTGCGGGCTTAGTTATTTCTCTTATTACAAGCATTTACATATTCTTTATGAATGCCTCTTGCTTGAAATATGGACATAAATATTTCTTATATAAACATATACTTTTATAGACATAAATCTCTTATAAAAATTTATAAGACAAAAATGAGATTTAAACTGTTAACTATTGTTGCTGGTTTCTTTTCCCAGCTTTTGACCTGGCTGTTGCCCTAATGGAGAAAGGAGAGAAATGTGAATTATTTACAAGTGAAAGATATGCATATGGATCATTGGGAAGGTGAGTGAGAGATTTTTTGAGTTTGCAGTTGGGGGGGGGGGAGGGGCTTATGCTTTCGCTGTTTATTAAATTCTGATTTTTACTTGTGTCAGAGTTTTTTTATTTGTGATATGAGTCATTTTCTAATTATCATTTGGTCCTTTCTCCCTTGTTAAGTAGTCAACCTTTTAATTTACTATTATGTCATGGTGGCCTTCAATCCATTGCAGTACTATTCCTTTATTGATCATGCTCAGACGTACATAAAAAGGATGTGGGTTGGTTGGTTGATGATGCATCTGTCCATGGGCTCATGCCCATAGACCCAATGGCATTATATTGCTGGGAAGTCTGGATTTTTGGCCCACCCCGAGCCAGAATATAACTATTGCACCATCAGGTTTCAACCTATGCACTGCTCCGAGCCACTGCAGTCAAGACAGGGTTCTCTGCGCTAATTCCCCGCAAACAATTGACTACTGGTTATGCTGAACTTCTCTATTGCTCCAGGCATGCAACGAAATGTTCAAGACAAAAGGATTGTCACGTCCTGAGTAATTGTGCTTCTATGATGGGCCTTGGCCATAGGAAAAAACAGTGTTGTCAGTTTCCTCCTCCCCTGTGCTGCACTGTACATTTCTGCCTTTTCCCAACCACAGAGGGTGCATACATATATAAAAATAACAAAACATAAAACACATTGCAACAACAAAATAAAAGCATGAGAAGCATAATTGTATACATGACGTGCTATGAGCTTCTATAAGAAGATAACCTCAATATAACGGCATGTCATCTACTAAGGTTTTTCTGTTGCATGGGTGGTTTGTCTAGTGACCAATTGATAAGACCCACAGATGCAACCGCATGCGTATGTGAGTTCATTCATGTGAGAGATTTTGGGGCATCTGGAGAAATGTCCTTCTGTTGTACATTTATGAGCTTTCTGTTTTTAAAACCTCTAAATTAGCTTTCCATGCAACACTATACACAAATGCAAATGAACATATTTTGGACGTATGCAAAGATACAATGGACGTTAGAAAGATTAATAATTGAGGGAAAGGTTTCATGAAAAAGAACAAAAGGCAAACCAAGACTACAATGGTCACAGAACATTGAAGACCTACATATGACACTGGAGGAGACTGGACAGCTTGCACAGAACTGAGAGGCTTACAGAGTGGCAGTGAAGACATTGTTCTGTAAAGTACATGCTACAGAGATAGATATATGGTGATATTCTCCTCCACTACTTGGGATTGTGATCTAGAATGTTGCTTCTCTGAGAGTGCCTCTTTTGTCAATTGAATTTGTGAAGCAGCAACTTGAATGAGCACATATCGTATAAAAATAAAAAAATCTATGTTATAGCATGAATACAAAATATGTACAACCAGTGAGTGAATCATCATTATGTATGATGAGGCCAATTATAACTCAGCCGAAAAGCACAAATATTGCAGCTAAGTTTTAAGCCATAACAACCACTTGCTGAGATAAGGCATAAACCATTTGATCTACCTGGAGCTCTGCAAAGTCAGATCTGTTAAGCAATGGCACATATTTTGTTTAGTAGATTTAACCATCTCAAATCCTATTTTTACTTTGTTTTCATTGAGTTGCTGATGCTCCGGTATTTCTTATTTAGTATACCATGTTTAGTGCTTCTCCTTCCTTATTATATTTGGTCAGTGATTACGTGATCTTGTATGCTTTTTATTGGATTATTTTTTCTGTATAGTTCATGTGATATAGATTACCGTTAAATTCCGTGTATAACCCGAGAATTTTTGGACAATAAACAGAGATGGCTTCATACTCCTAGGCTTATTTTCGAGAGTAAGATCAAATTAAAAAAAAATTACGTCCAAATCACAGTAAAAATGGAGAAAAACACTTTAAAAAAAATTACAGTCACATGTCCCGATATATTAAGCCAGGATAAAATGACTAGGGCTCACCAGCAATCTAGAGCGTACTTACCATAATGCTAGGCCTCTAATTACATTAATTTCTATATATCATACAATATTTCCTTCGAAATCTCCGATATTTCTTGATAAAAACTCACTTACTAGGTCTATATCGTTATTTCCAACACGCCGCCATTTTTTTAGCAAAATTTCCCGGAAATGCTATTTTTAGCAATGGGTATTACCGGTTTTTTTTTTACCGTTTATAGTACATATATTTCTATCATAAAGGTTTCAATTGATCATCGAAATTGGTCAGAAAAGTATACCAGTATCTGATGTTATTTATTAACTACAGTAAAGTGTAGGTACCGGTAGTTACCGGGTGCATATAATGTCTGTGATAACAAATGACATCTATATAACGGTAACTGGCGTTTATAGTCTAGCCTTACTGGGTAGTGTTTGATAGTAACAGACTAAATTATAGGAGGTTTGGCTTGCGTACAGCAAAATGTTTAAACACAATTATCTGTAGTGTAGACACAAAAACAGAACACAGAATAACATCAAATATCGATAAAATTTAGGAAAAACTTACCGGTGCCAGTCGAAACAGTCATTGAAATCCTTCGAAGTCCGAATCACTGTCTGAAGTCTGAAATAACTCATGAATGTCATCATCTGTCATGGAAACATCAGGGTGGATATCGTCAGTCTCTGGTACATTGTCGTCGTCGGCATCGTCCTCAAAGATAGCGTCGTCCTCACTTCCATCCATTGCGTTACTTATTGAACACTTTTTGAAAGATCTGATGATCATTTCGGATGAAATATCAGACCACGATTCTTTGACCCACGTAACGATTGTGGTGATGTCAACTTTTTTAATGTTACCACCCTTCGTCACTGCTAAATCAGATGATGCCATCCAGTCATTCCATTTTGCTCGGAGTCTGTCCTTGAATGGTTTGTTCAGGCAGACATCTAGTGGCTGTAAGAGGGATGTAAGTCCCCCAGGAATGACGGAAACAGACAACCCCATCTCACGGCATCGTTGTACCACTTTCTCTGTGAGATGCGCCCTAAATGAATCCCAGACTAGCATGGATGGTTTTTTTAAAGCGGCCCCCTTCCTCTGCCCCCACACTTTATCCAGCCATTCCAGAGTACCACTTTCGTCCATCCAACCTTTCGTGTGAGCACGCACAAATACGCCACTTGGGAATTTAATACCCTTAGGCAGAGTCTTGCGTTTAAATATAATCACGGGGGGCAAACGTGACCCATCTGCCATGCAAGCTAACACAACAGTGAATCGAGTTTTTTCATGCCCAGTTGTCTTTACAAAAACTGTCTTCGCACCTTTGCATTCAACGGTGCGATTAGAAGGCATATCAAAGCAGACAGGTGTCTCGTCCATGTTTCCTATTTGAGATAGATCGTAGTTAAATCTCTTCCTCAGGTTGATAGTGAAACGTTGAAACAAATCAATTTTTGTTTCTAGCTCCTTCGGCAACTTTTGCGCCAGCTTAGTGCGTGTTCGTAGACACAAGTGATGTCTGTTCATAAAGCGATTGCACCATCCCATTGACGCAACGAAGTCCTCAGATTTGTTATTCTGGAATGCAGGATCTTTCAATATCGAGAGCGCCCTGATTCGAATATTGGTGCGGGTTATAATTAATCCGTTCTGTCTAGACTCCATTATCCATTCTGATAATTTCTTCTCCAGCGCAGGGAATGAAGCTGTACGGCCACGTGATGCTCTCTTTGATCTTGGCATCAAAGACAATTCTTCCTTTTTTTTCCTCCATTCTCGCACTTGCTTTTCATTCACAATGAAGTGGCGGGAAGCCATGGAATTGTTGGACTTCTCCGCAAAAGCGATAACATCCAACTTAAAACCAGCAGTATACGATGTTCGTTTCTGTCCAGGCATCCTTCTTATAAAACACGAATAAAATCAATGACAATAAAAATGTATGAACTGGAAGCTAAACTACTTGTGCAGTATTCTTGGCTAGCTAAGTCAGCCTTATATTCTATTAATTAGTCCAGCCCACTGAGGCCGCAGATGGCCTACTGGCCCTACCCATTTCAATCGGCTCAACCAATCCAAGTTTCCCTCACATTATGTGATGCCATTCAGATAAGTGACTAAATGCAATCTTTCTTTATAGAAGATTTGAAACGAGGTTCCAAATCACAACACATCATAGGCATTTTGTAGTAAAATTGCGCCGTAATTGATTCCCTCCCCCAACCACTGTACATTTAGTGGAAGACGAGATCAATTTCACAATCCTCTGTTATGTTTATTTTATTACCGTATTCTCCCCACACGGTAAACATAACCAGGAACAAAGTTCAAACTCTTCTGTATCTTATAAAAACAAACGTGATCTCGCTGTCTTGCCTTTCATCATTTCCCACTTAAACGTCACTGTCAGAAGCCGGTGACATAATAGTTACGTAGTAATTACTATTCACTAGGGCTGTTCCGCGTCATAACGCCCAGACACCCAACACAGACAATTCATTCAGGAAAAACTTTGTTCCCCAAAGTCTCGCCACCTCATAAACCATCTATAGTCATGGATAGGGAAGTCAGCCTACCGGGTATTCATTATTTTCGGATATATTGATCCAGAATACAGTAGCCACCGGGGTTTCATTCCTTGATTCATTCAAGTTACGTGAGTGAAGCAAATGAAAGGAATGCTATTTTCTTAGAGTTGCAAAAGTTTGTGTTAATTTCCATTTAGCATGTCGGTTCTTTCTTATGATGATGAAGTTCATTATTGCCGGCTTTGTTAAGTTGGGGATGTCGGTCTATAGTCGGACTTTCAACTTTCTCCACTTTTGGGAAGGGATAGTTAGGTTATCGGCCTACAATCGGATGGGTTTATATTCAGAATTTAACGGTAGTTCATATTTTGTTTCAGAGAGCCAGATATCCCTAAAGATGCATCTATCACATATATTCTGGAGCTTGTCAGCGTACAGAAGCCCCCGAATGTTTCAGAAATTAGTTATGATGAAAGGCTGAAAATGGGGTAAGAAACATACTTATATAATATTTGTTTTGACAAGAGTAGCATTACTCATCATCATTTGGATATCAATAACAACATTTGTTTCATTTCCTTATTTCTTCTGCTAGCATTTTGAACTGACAATACATCATGAATATCCTTCAACAAAGTTGGGCGAGCTATGCATTACTTTTCTTGGATGTTCTTAGACGTTAGATATGTTCTATTCTTCTTATACTGCGATTAGTCAGACTATGTATCCGTATCCAGTCTGATATTTGTCATGTGTAGAACAGTTTATTTAGGTCTTTGTAGGTTTCTCACTGCTTATTTTGTGAAGATGTGCCGGATTGCACTTCTATTAACAGCTAAATATGTATGTCATTGTTTACAATTGTAAATTGACATACATAGATGAAACTGACCAAAGGCATGGTACCCACTTCTGCCAATATATGCACTGTATATACCATAGATCTCTGACATCTACAGACAATTACTTTTACAGCACTGACCATTCAAGTTCTAGGGACACCCACCAAATCAAAGTTATTGAATTGAGTTCTATTGATGATTGGAGATGGTTTGCCCTTGAAAAGAATTACTTTAAAATGTAACTTTAGGCATGCTGTGTTTACAATTACGCAATTTCTCTTATGTTGCGGACTGCTGCAGAATTAGATTTCGGAATGTTACACGATCGTCGGTGGCTGTTTTGAAATCGTGATAACTTTTTGGTTGTTACAGATATTTAAATAATATTTGCCAATATAAATAAAGAATTTAATTCTGCATATATTGGTGTAAGTTTTGTTTGTATGTGTGTGATACGAGACATGTGGGAAAGTGATAAAGTCAAATTTAGACCTATCTCGATGTAGATCTACAGTATTTTTGATCGATCGTAAGCTGTTGAATATTTTATATAGTGAGAACCTTCTGGAACCTTTTGATATATTCTAATTAAAAACAATGTAACACTTACCTTCAATAATTCCACATTGAATTTGTATTTCATTGAATAAATCGATGATAAAGAAGTATAACAAACTCTATTCACTGTCATGTCGCCTCGCCGCAAAGCCGATGCTTGAAGATTGCTCTGAATTCCATTCCATAATCAGACCCTATCGTCTATTGCCATTTTGACAATAGAAACAGGAAGCTAGATAAAGTCTTTTCTCGATGTTGCCAAAACATTCTGTCAAAAAGTTACAGATCTCAATTTTTTCGTTCGGTTTCGGGTCTACCGAATCGGGTGGATGATTCAAGAAATGACACATTTCGGGCTAAATGCTTTGTCCTGTTTGCCAACACAGCATGCTAAAGGTCAAATACGATAATCAATATAAGGTAACTGCATGAAACGTAACAACAATTGTACATACGTAAAACACAGGTTTTTATAATAGTTCTGCTGAGACGTGGCGGACTATCACAAAAACTAGTGTGTAATGATGTGCACACAAGAAAACATAAAAACTTACAAAATACAAACATACAAAATTACAATACACAAATCATATTCAACGTTTCAACCAAAAGGTCTTTATCAATATATGCACAAAACTTCAAAAGATGACGAAGGAAATTATCACAACACAAAAACATATCCAACAGAAATATGGAAATGAGATGCCAGCAGGACAGGAAGTACATAAAAAACATAAATATTTGTGGAAACGAAATGAACAAAAAGACTTAAATGATGGAACAAAATGAATAAAGACAAAGACCACACCAATCCAGAACTAGGCAAAAGAGTGGTCGGAATTGAGTCCAAAAGGCTTGAGGGTACCCAATTAAAAAATAGGACGCCTAACAATTAGTCTTCTATGAGATAACAATCAGATAAACAGTCCTCTATGATGTAAATATGAAATAAAGTCTTCAGTGGAATATTGTATGAAAATAATATTTCTAATTGAAGTGAATGCTAATGTTTACTTTGTTGCAGTGAAGCCAAGCGAGAAAGGGGAAACTATTTGTTTGGAAGAACAGATTACACTGGAGCTATCAATTCCTATAATAGGTATGTAAATTATGATCTGCTGACACTTAAATTTCTGTTTCCAATAACAAAAAATATTGCAATTGTCTTTTATAGTCTTTACATGAAGGTAAATATCTACTTTTGACAGTGGTGAAATGGTGTAAACTTGTTTGGTTTGGACATGTAACAAGACACAACTTGCTTTCTACAATTATTTTGCAAGGAACAGTCAAAGGAGGAGCGGAGGACAGCGAAATTCCTGGATTGATAACATCAAGGAATAGTCTGGGCATAATTTTTCTACACTCCTAATGGCTGAGGATAGAGTTCTTTAGAGAGCTTTTTGTGCTGATGTATCCAGTGTGGCACCCCTACAACCGTGACAAGTTATGGATCTTATTAATATTGTTAAATATCCACTGAAACTATAGGTTAAATTAAAATCATTAAAGTGCATTTTATATGAGACAATGTTTGTTTTAGCAAGGGACAATATTACTTTCAATCTTATATTTTCAGGGCTGTCAAGTTGCTGGATAATCCAGATCTTAATGAGGGCATTGATGACAGCTCACGTGCTGTTCTCGCGGATTCATGGGTCAAGTGTTATAATAACTTAGCAGCATGTCAGTTAAAGGTGAAACAGCTTGTATTTTGATTATGTATTGATTATGATTAAGTGTTGCCAGGTGAATAACATTGTTTTTATTATTACCTATAATTGATAGTGAAGAATGGATCTTGGCAACAATTTTTTGCTTGGCTGGCTGTATTGTGCACTTAATGTGGGATGAGATCAACAAGCCTTGTTTTAGTCTATGTATTGTAATTTTTCCGCAATAGTTCTCAAATGCCTACAATTAGCATGACTTGCCTATAGGTGTGACAAAAATCTTAATGACATCTTGATCAAGTCATCTCAGGATGACTGCTCACTTTGGCACTATTCGTTACAAACGTGGCTGTTGCTACACATGTCCCTATGTGGTTTAGATCCGCTCTGTTTCATTTTCTAAGGCCACTTTCACTATAGATGAGGTCTTTACATGTAAATCCCGTAATGTAATTTATGTTATCATATGTAAATGTTGTGATAAGAAGTGTATAGGTAAAATGGACTTACGATTGAGTAACCGCTTCTGTAGGCATCTTCATGCCATAAAACACAGAGAACCTACTCCTGTCACCATTAATTTCAATGGTGATGGTCATCATGGTGCCCTCGATATCCCTGTCACTGCTCTTAGATCCTGCACCACAGATGACAGATCTAGATATGTTCTTGAAATTTAATTTATTTTTGAGTGTGGTACCCCTCAAGCCATTTGGATTTAACTCCAAACATTAATTAGTTTAAATTTGTGTTGGCGTGGTCCTTATTGTATTGCTGTCCATGTTGTTTTGGGTAATAATTTGTTATTTCTGTCCCCTTTACAACAAAACCTGCTTCCATGACTACATGTTTACATGTATGTCATTCTAACCTAGAACTTCATATTTTTTACGTGTCTCTAGTGCCTCTGTGGTGGTAGCATTGTTTTTACTGTTTTATTGTTTTTCACTGTTGTATATATTCTTGACAAAGACCTAACGGTTTGAAACATTGGAAATGTCTTGGGTATTGTCATTTGTATTTTTGTGTGTTTGCACCTCATAGCCCCTTAGTGATAGTCTGTCAGTTGTGTTCAAGTGAAACTTCAAAAACATGTATTCTACGTGCTATTACTATTAGCAGGACATATTCTGGAGAATATAATGTGTTGCATCATTATTTTCAGTTTTAATAAATGTTGACCTCTGCCCTATGTGCTAACTTCAGCGCAAAGTGAAAATGAATGAATATATGTATATTTGTATATATATATTTATATATATGTATACACAGCAAATATTATTGTAACCCGTAATGTCGTAAGAGTACCACTTGGCACAAAAAGCTTTCCAAACATCCCCATCCTCGGACATAGATGAGTGTTTGGAAAAATCATGCCTTGGCCATTCATTGATGTTTTCAATTGAAGATTTTCTTTTCAACCTCTTCTCTGTCCATCCTCAACAATTCATCAGTGTTTCCTGTTGACAGCTAAGCTTGGTTATTTTGCCTCTGACAGTGATATTTTGTTCTTTCAAAGAAATTTGTAACACACATCAGAGAACATATTTCGCTGCAATGTCTATGCCTTTTGGCTCAAAATATGTCCATTAAATGACATTGTTTGGTCATTTTGACTTTCAACTGGATGAGGATTGAACCATCATGCACCCATCGAGGTCAACTCCTTGAAGTAAAGTTAAGACTTAGTCTAACCAATGGAGGCTGGAAACTAAGACTGGTCGGGATATCCCTTATATAGAGCAGGACCATAGCCCTATCCAAGCAAGCATAAGTTCTGAAGTCAGAGATACCAGACTGAGAGACGCACCAGCAATCATGATATCATGAACCCACTTAGATATCAGCTGTGTGGGAGCCTAGAGGAGTTTTGAAATAAAGAGTAAAGTAGCATTTATTAAGAAAATCAAACTTGCTTTGTAGACATGTTAAACTGAGAATGAGAAGAATAGCCATCATTTCAAATCCTTCTTAATTACTTCTAACTTTTACTCAATGAAAGCTGCATCAATCACAACATGAAGATCAATACAGAAATAAACACAAAAGTAATGCCTGTAGGCAGAGAACCCAATACAATCAATAAAAAGAAATTATCAACAACTAAAACAAGTGCAGGAATTTAAATATCTTGGTAGCATATTCACAGATGATGGAAGAATGGACAGAAAGATTGATACAAGAATGAAAAAAAAAGCCTGCTATGGTAAATTATGAACTTAACCACTCGTGAAACACACATCATGTCCCCATCGAAACCAAAAGAAAATAATAAATTCAATGTTCATACCAACATTGGGTTATCAATGGCTGACATGGACACTAACTAAAGAACCAGGAGATAAAGTTTACTACATGTGAAGTAAGTGTTTAAGAAAATTGGCCGCCCATGTGTTGCCGGAGCCCGAAAGGGGAGCAAAGAATAGCAACACTGTTTACCTTCCACGCATGTCATAAAAGGCGACTAAGGAGATTATGGGATGGAGTTGGCTGTCCCATCCCATATAGGGTCAGAGACCCAAAGCCATGCTGAAGTCGGATGTGCCAGGCCAAAAGGTGCAGATATCGCAGCAATGCTGTAAACCATGACACAACGCATTCCGTTCTCTGGACTACATCCTGCTAATCTGCAGGAGTTTGAGAACGAACGCAGAAGAAGAAAATTGGCAAACAAAACAAGAAATCATGTAAGGAATGAGGAAACTATAAGAACTGTTGGAAAATCTGTGGTCAAATATATTGAAAAACAGAAACTAAAATGATTTGACCATTTAATGAGAATAAATCCATACTGGCCAGCAGCAAGAACATGCAACATGAAAATGGAAACATTTTCTGCAAGAGGCAGAAGGTAGATTGAAGGAGTTACCAATTTCTTAGATGTCACAATATTGCATGTAAAGAACCAAGCATACCATAACCCAAAAACCAATTGTCTTCCACTCCTGCAACACCTTACAGCAACAGAAGAGAAAAGATGATAGATATTTTCAAATCTTTCTCCACAGATTGAAGCATTGGATGCTGCCATAAAGTCTTGTGAGAAGGTTCTCTCTGTCCAAGAAGACAATGTTAAGGCTTTGTTTAGACTCGGAAAGGTATGAGATAATTTATATGAAACATTTAATGTGTTGTCTATGTAGAACCATCGTGTTTATCTACATTTTCCATTCTCCAGTAAGAATTCTTTCAGCTTCATGTGAAGCATAGGTATCATAATTATCTCTCTATTCCTTTTTAACTTGTGCTGTCCTTTCCTCTTTTCATGTTTCCAGCTTTCATCTCCATGAGTTTTTTTGTTATTGTTTTTCTCTTTTCCTCTGGATTCTCAGATAGAAAACAATATTTTTAGCTGAGCATCTTAATTCTTTCTATGCAAAAGATAGAAAGCATGCCAGAATAGCAGTTGGATATTACAATCTGAATAATCTAAGATATGCTGACAATACAGTGCTTATTGAAGGGAGCGAACAAGAACTTCAAACCCTGTTAGACATGCTAGTGCAGGGAATTGGAAACAAAGGCCACAGTCTAAACAAAAAGAAAACAGAAGTGATGGTTGTTTCAAAGAAATACACATTGCCAAAATGATTGTCCATATGTAAACGCTGTGGTAAGCAATATATCGGTGAGACTGGCCTTAGACTGAGCGACCGCTTCTGTAACCACCTGCATGCTATCAAACACAGAACACCCACTCCTGTGGCTAATCACTTCAATGGCGATGGCCACCATGGTATCCTTGACATTCAGGTCACTGCCATAAGATCCTGCACCATCGATGATAGATCTAGGTACGCCCTAGAAAATCGTCTCATTTTCGAGTTTGGTACCATCAAGCCATTTGGACTCAAATCCGACCACTTTTTCGCTTAGTTCTCGGTCGTATTGGTCTTTGTTACGTGATCGTTTTGTTCCTCTCATTCCACCTGTATTATCGTCTTTGTGTACTTCCTGTTCGTATGCTTCCGGTATCTAACTACCATATTTCACTCGGATACGCATTCATTTCTACTGTGGTTTTTTATGTTTGTATGTTATGTCCGTATCTTGAAAAAGGCCTATTGGTCCGAAACGTCGACTTTGTCCTGTGTATTGTCATTTGTATGATTATATTCTGTGTTTTGTTTTGTTGTATGTACCATATTTACATCCGTTAGTGATAGTGTGTAGTGTTTTAGTCGTCATTCAGTAGGACTTCATTACCTGTCTTCCACGTGAGTATTATTGCCAAAATGCAGTATTAACATCAATGATGCAAAATAAAATGAAGCAGATAGTCAAATATCTTGGCACTATTTTAATATCATATGGCAGGTGCTCCAAAGAGATCAAGAACAGGATAGCTCAGGCCAAATCAACATTTCAAAAAATGAGAAACAATCTATCCAATGGAGTAATATCAATGCATACAGGAGTTTGAGTGCTAGGATGTTATATTGAGCCAGTCCTTCTCTATGGAAGCGAAGCATGGACAGTAAACAAAAGTGCTCAAGATAAGCTGGAGGCAGCTGATGTGGTTTTTAAGAAGAATAATGAAAATTTCATGGACAGCCAAGAAAACTAATGTAGCAGTTCTCAGAGATGTTGGAGTAAAACAAGAAATTATAGTAAAATTAGAAACAGACAATCAAGATTTATTAGGACACATGATGAGAAAAGTAAAACTTGAACATTTAGTAATCACCGGAAAGATAAAGGGGAGAATAAACAGAGAAAGGCAAAGAGAGAAATTTCTGGATGGGTTGTCACTGTGGCACAAAAAGAAGTCACCAACTGAATTTATTAACAACACAAGAGATAGAGTCGTGGAGAAGTATGATCGCCTACGCCACTTGGCATGGCACGGCACTTGATTGATTGATCGTAATCTATCAACTTCAATTTGTCATATCATTTCAGTAATTATATTCTGTGCAAGAAACCATTTATGAAAGATTGTCTTTTGTTGTCATTTTGCATGTCATAGAGCTGCAAGTGAGAGCTAACTTCATAATTGACTTACTTCTTCTTCTTCTTCTTTCGTTCACTTGAAACATGTCTATATCTGTAATTCTGTCTCCTTAATAAAACTCACTGTCTTTTGTAGTTCATACAGTGTCCCATAGAGTTTTGATTCCAGTGTTGTTTCCTCTGGCCAATATGTCTGCCTCAGCGTTTCATGCTCAGAACACTCTTAAAGTATATGTTTGGCACTCTGTGCTGCCTGTCCACATGTACACATGGCCGTGTTGCCAATCTTGAACTTTGTATACATGTGACTTCGGAGTCGGTTGTGTCCTGTTCTGAGATGTAGAATTATAACTTGTTCTGGTCTGTTCATAATATGATAGTCATCTTGTGTTGGTGTTTGTGGCTTTCTTATTGACTTGATCATCTGTTTTTTCTGATGGTAGGTGATTGGTATATCTGGTTGGTCTTCGGCAGCACCTTCCTTAGCCAGTTGGTCTGCTTTTTCATTTCCTGGTATTCCACAGTGAGAGGGTATCCACTGCATGGTTACCCTATACTGGTAAGACAATTCGCTAAGTAGTTTTTTCAAGTCTGTTAGTTTTCCAGACTGGAGAGCTTGAAGCACTGACCTTGCATCTGTCAGGAATACCACAGGCTGTAGCCAGAGTTAGAGTTCAGCAGTTTTTTAGCTGCCACACTAATTGCCTGGATTTCTGCATCATAATTATTGCATAATTTCCCTGTTGATGTTCTGATTGTATCTCTAGGCTTGTGTGGATATTCTATATATACACCTGCACCTCCATTCCTCACAGCATTCTGTGCTGACCCATCTGTTTATACTCTGACCCATATATCTTGTGGATATTCCTCATCCAGGAAACTGAGGGTGACTGTCCTTCGCTGCACACTGTTCTGTTCGTAATGCTTAGTATTCCTTTCACATGAGTCTGAATGTACATTGGCATTCCATGCCTTTCACTCCACGGGGTTTGTTTTGGTACAGACCTTAAGGGGCTATCGTCTTCAGGTAGGTCTGTAAGTTGTCTACGGAGTCGTTTAGCTTGATGGATAAAGCTGCTCCTTTTCAGTCGCCCCATTGCTAGATTTTGGAATCTTTCCTTCATTGGATGACTTGGCATACACTGAAACTTTTCTGCTTGAATTAGTACTTTTGTGTCTCTGTGTTCGCCAAGTGTTTGCATTCTTCCCATTTTCTGCATATCTGCTATGGGTGTTGATTTCATTGCTCCCAACATTATTCTAAGTGCCTGGTTTTGCACTTTATCTAGATCTTGTAATGTGGTGTTTGATGCAGGACACCATGCAGCTGAACCATATTCCAGGTGTGGTCTTATGCCTTGCTTGTAAACTTTACTGAGTATATTTCCACTGGCTCCCCATGTGTTTCCACTTAGTTTTCTCAGGATAGCTAACTTCCTCCTGGCTTTTGTTGTTGCTTTGTTTATGTGCTGATTGACTTACTGAACCTTCTGTATATTAATATAAGATAATACTGTGCGAAACGGAACAACAATAGTACTTACATAGAATATTACTGCTGTATATTAGTGCATTATATGCTCATCTTACCTTTTGTGTACTTATTGTGTTATATACAGGAGTATAGGCTTGTGGTCTTAGTAAGTTAGCATCTGCATTGCAGCAAGCACCTTCATGGTTAAGGTTACTTGTATGTGACTCAAGAATGTCATCATTATTTGGAAGGGAGGAGGTGTTGCTCTGGCATTGATATTTGGCGGGCTTCTTAAAAATTCAGACTCGGAATTGGTTTTATTCTTGCAATGATTCAGAAATAAATTTGGAGCGGTAACTGGTAGCAAGCATATGCTGTCAATTACTCTGTACTGTCAAAGGTCAAGGATACTTTATACATCTTGTCTATATACGTATAAATTGGTAGCATATCCTATTCAGGACATGGCTATCAACCCAGCATTTTTGGCTATAGTGATTAATCTAGGCAGTATAAATATGTTTAGCAGTTTGCCAGTGCTTTCTGAACGGTCCGGATGTAAATTTGCCTGTTGCGGGGATCGAACTCGGTACATTGGTCCTCACAGAGCCGAACATATGTGTATATATTTTTAAAAAACTTTGACAGCTAGAAATCTATACTGTACAGAAAAGCTGCTATACGAGCAAACAATTTGATAGGCAATTAAACTGGTTTCTCAAATAATTTCTGATTAACCACCCCCTTAGGCATATATTTTATAGACTAGCATACTCCTACCAGGTCCATAGATACCTTGGTAAAGGGGAAGAAAATTACTTTTTAAAAAAAAGTATTTTTTTTTATCTTTGGGTTTTGGTGACCTTTTTTTTTATATTTAAAATGATGGTCAGTTAAGCTTGACTTCATCCCATTGAAAAACAATATTCACATACTAAGAAAAAGGACAATAGTGTCTTTATGATGAAAAGCATTCAGTCAATATTTATAGTATTCAACAGTACTGATGACATTTTTTTTGTGCAGTTTATTTTGTCATGGATTAGGATACAAACAACAGTATGATTTACGAAAACTTTCCGCCAAACTTCATACTCACTAAAAAAGGTACCTCAAGTATATTCATTCCCCAAGAATAACAATTACATGGTGAAAGCTAGAACGCTTTCTTTCTTCTGTTGGGCACTACATTGAGTTTACAAAGTGAATGTTCTGGCTTGGGCTATTTGAATATCTCACATATCCCAATAACAAGGACATGTCCTTTGTTATTTTTCTGTGTATGATTCTGTGATATATTTTCTAATCACACAAAACTCATACACAAAAGAAATTGTATTTGGAATCTTCAAATCTTGCCAGAGTGTATTGCTATAATAAAGTGTGACGTTGAATAGGATGAGGAAGATATACAATCAATTACACAAACTATCAGCATAATTCTCCTCACCATCTCTTGAAAGAAATGGAACTATGGGAATGCTTGTATCTCCATTGGTTCTTCTTCAGCATTCATTCTAAACTCCCACTGGGTCTCTCCTGTAGCAGGACAATGGTCCTACTAGATTTCCAGCAGGATGTAGTCCGGAGAATGAAAATGTGTAGTGTCCCCATTTTATTTGTGCCAATGGCCTGACAATCCATCTTCTGCAGTTCTTTGGTTCAGAAAATCACTAATCACCTAGAAAATGTGTAGGAGAGAGATGATGAAAGCTTTCAATAATATTGACATAACATAGAAAGAGCTGGAACGGAAATATAAAGACAGGACAGACAGAAAAATTCTCTGTGGCCTATGTTTTCTAGAGGACCAGGAGCTTGATTGATGATTGGTTGGTTGCTAATCCAGCGGTCCATGAACTCATGCCCTTTGACCCAAGATTGATCGATATGATCAATGTTTTTGTTTTATTGAAGGGTTTATTTCTCAACAATTTATGGAGCATTATTTAAGATGAATAAAATGTATATTTACAGGCCTTTGGTGCTAAAGGTGAAGTTGATGAAGCTCTCAAGTATCTCCGCAGGGCAATCAGGTTGGATCCAGAATCTAAACTTATGCAGCAAGAAATGGTGAATTTAACAAGACGGAAAAACAAAGAAACAGCAACAGAAAAGGCACTATATCAACGGATGCTTGGAGTTAAGCCAGGGGAAAAATCTTCTTTGTTGGAGGAGAATAAGAGGAGCAATTCAAATAAGGTTAGTTTTGTGTTGCTTACATCTATTGATGGATTTAGTTTTATGTTGCATACATCTATTGATGGATTTAGTTTTATGTTGCTTACATCTATTGGTGGATTATATATTTTTAAAGTTTGGTTGTTAATTAAATGTGTTTGGTTGAAGGATGGATGGGATTCACAGGATTGGTTATTTAACAGTTATTTTCAACCAGTGACTTAATAGTTAGTATCCATTCTGCATTAACTTCTGTGTTCATTCTTAAACTTCTGCAGATTAGCAGAATGTAGACCAGAGAATGGGAATTTGTAATGGTTTATAGCTTGACTGCAATGTCTGCATCTTTTGGCCTGATACATTAAAATTCAGCAGGGTCTATAGGTTACTCAGATCCACAATGGCATGAGACATCCAACTCTATTCTCCAAACCACTTTAGTGAATCATATGAGATGCCTGGCAGGTAACAGTGTCACTATTCTTTGCTCCCCTTTCAGGCTCCGGCAACTAACTAATGAATAAAGTATTACAGTTTGATAATCAAGTTGTCTTTCTGTGATTGGGATGATTGTCCTATGTTCTTTTCTAGCATTGGTTGTTTAGAGTCTAATCTAGTTGACCACACTTGTAGTTTGGTTATGTTAGTTACATTTAAAGAGCAATCATATTGCTTTGTGGATTTTTTAAATATTAGTTCATACCGTTATTTTGTCATTGGTATACGAATTGTACCAAAATGTGTACAATTCTATTAATCATCTATTAATTGCAATTTAAACAAATTGTTGCATACATTTTCTCCATGGTGAGATTATATAGTGTAATACTCAGATATTTGTGTGCTAACTTTTATATATCCATATTTTCAATAGATAGGTGACATTATTTCTAGAATTTTGTCTTCATGGATACTCTGAATGCTTTTCTGTCCTGGGCAAGAGGCCTGCATTGGCCAGAGTTATGTTCATACATTTTTTAATGTCGCTGGTCCATCTTTTCCTGGTCTTCCTCTTCTTCTCTTCCCTGGTACTCTGCCCTCCAGAATCAGCCTTTTGATGCCATCGTGTCTCTTTAAGTGTCAAAAATACTGTAGCTTCCTTCTTATGATGGTATTTAGAAGCCACGCTTCATGTATTTTAATGTTTCTCTTTTTCTCTGTCTATGATATTTGTAGGATCTTTCTGTAACACTTCATTTTATATGAATTTATTCTTCTTCTTTAAAGTCCAAGTCTCGCATCAATATGTTGTCTCTGGGAAAACATGTGAACTGGGTTATTTTGTTGTTGTTATTACTTCTTTGCCACAGCTTTCTCATTTGTGCTAATTTGAGTGTTGCAGTTGCAAGTCTTCTCCTAATCTCAACTGAACAATATCCGGAACTGTTTATATTTGCTCCCAGATATTCAAATTTGTTTACACATCCTAGTTATTTATTGTCTATTTTGATTATCGGTTTGATCTTTGTTTGATGTCTGTTCATAAGTTTTGTTTTTATGTTTTCAGTAGATAATAATATTAGTTGATATTTGTAGATTTATTGTCTTTATAATTTTTTTGATGAGCACAATAAATGAAGCAGTAATCGTGTGCTGGTGTCTTACTTTTAGTTGATTGCAATAGGAAATGTGCATGCAGAAAGAGGTGAATGAGAGTTGCGAAGAGAATGCAATAGGCAACAAACAATTAAATAGGCTGGAAAGAAATGGTTAATAGCTATTGGACTTGCTAAGGTTGTTGATCACGATGGGGCATGCTAGACAATAAATTTCAGTCTGAGGAGGAATATTGAGGCTGTTACTATGATCCTCTAATGGCTCTGTGAGACTATTAGGAAAATTTTTGTTTCCAGCTATACAAAGGAATAAAATTAGCCAGTGTCTTTATATCTTTTTGGCAGACTGAGGACTATATCTAAACAATGAGCAATGAGAACACCAGTATGAAAAATCATCTTCTGGAGCAGTTTTAACATCTGGGGGTCTGCCCAGTGTTCTATGACTAATTTATAAGTCAGTTTATTCAAACTATTAATTCTGGATATAGAAAGCTACAACTGGGACATACATTCTGGATATAAGGAACATACAAATTGGAACATAAATTGTGGATGTCAGGAACATAACATTCTGGATATTAGCTTATACATTATATTCCATTTAACTTTCATTTTCTTCCTGCAGAGTAAATCCAATAAATTTATTTAGTCATGGTTTGTTTCAATTTGGTTTCTACTTTTATGAAATTAGATAGACAACAGCATATCAAAAATCATGTTTCTTTCTCTTATGACATACAATGTTACATTGTTGCTTTTATTTCTTCCCTGGTAACACTTATTAGCTTAGGTAGAACCTGTATGAAAATGGATGATCAGGAATATATATATATATATATATAATATATTATATATAATATATTATATATATATATATATATATATATATATATATATATATATATATATATATATATATATATATATATATATATATATATATATATATATATATATATATATATATATATATATATATATATATATATATTTATATATATATATATATATATATATATATATAGTGCCCAAACAATGTTAGGGAGGCAATCAAAGTACCAACGGGGAAATTATGTCATAATTACAAGGCAGAAGTCCTGAACAACTGAAAAACTGCTGAGCACCAACTTTGGTTTACAACCTGTAATATTTCTGACATGGAAGATTATCACTACAAATGCTGCAATCCAGAAAACTACCAGATCTGCAAATGCTACTGACCGAACTAAGCAATCAGCGTAAAGTAGCTATGCAGTGGATACCATCACATTGTGGAATACCTGGAAATGAGAAAGCAGATCATCTGGCCTAAGGATGGAGCTGCTGATGATCAACCAGATGTGATAATAACGTACCATCAAAAGAAACAGATGATCAAGGCAATTATAAAGCGCTCTACAACACAAGATGACCACCAATTTATGAACAGACCAGACCCAAGTTGTCATTCTGCACCTCAGAACAGGACATAACTGACTCCACAGCCACATGTATACAAAGTTCAAGATTAGCAACAATGCTATGTGAACATGCACCTCAGACAGCAGAGCATATTCTTCAGGAATGCCAGAAATATGAAATGCTGAGGCAAATACACTGGCTCAGAGAAATAACAGTGGAAGAAAAACTCTACTGACCTCAGTACAAGTTACAAAACACAGTCAAGTTTATTGAAGAAACAAAACATCAGATATACTGGTAAGGATGTTTCAGGCGAATGAAAGAAGTACTGTATGGTATCCATATGAACCTGGAGAAAATGAACTTTGTGCCGTGACAATTGATCTGAAGAGTAAACAATCACAGACCTGAGCACAGTTGTTACTGCTGCCAATGATTGGTGTAAATCTTCTTCTTCAGCGATCATGAATGGTTTAAACAGAATGTGGTTGTTGCTAGCAGTTCACGATGCAGTGCTAAACACTGCTTGCTGATTGGTTAAAATTAACTATAAAATACATCCATAAAATTAAAGTTTATGATGATGAAAAATTGCAGATTGTAATTTTGGTATTAAAATTTTACTTGCAGCTGGTAAAGTGGACATTAGTTGCTGGTGGAATAGCAGCAGTACTGATATCTGTTGGTCTTAATTGGTACAGGGCCTCATGAGAACAGGCAGTATAATCTATTTATCATTGATAATATATGAATGTCATTCTTGCATGTGGTTGTCTGTGGTCATCATTATTTAATTTGCATATTTTATCTGTGTGTTTCTAGGGCTTTAGTTGAATGCAATCTATATAACTGGTCATTCTTAAGATTGTGATTTTCAAATGAATAATTGAACTGTCTTGATTTATTATGAGACCCAAGGGAGCAGGAGCTGACCACATATGCTAGCGTTGGTCAAGTTCTGCTTTCAGCTCCAAGTGGTTGCCTCTTCTGTATTCTTGTTAGTAGGGAAGTTTCTCCAGTACCATTTGTGTACCTCCTATGGCTGTTTAACCCAGTGTGAATGTAGGGTACAATGTCACAAACTGGGAAATCTTCTATTTCAGGGGCGGGGGGAAGAGATGGTGGTGTGTGTGCTTTCCAATCACTGTCTAATAGCAGCCTTGAGCCATGCTGCAGATAAAAGCGGTTGTCCCCTCTCAGCTGTCCAAGCATGCGTTTTTAGTGGAGATTCTATGTTCGCTTTGTTGAAATGGTATGACATGCCATGAAAAAATGATGCATGGTCTTACCATTATGAATCTTGGTCATGAAGTACAAGTATCTCCAAATTTCTAAATAGTGTCTTAAATCCTCTGTATGTATATTCTCTTTTTATGTCGATTGCGCAGTGGGAGTCCTGGGAATTTCCCCAGAAGGACAGAAAAACATAAACACAGATGCCCAACTCTGATTAAATCCCAAATGTGGCAGAGGATTCAATTCTAGAATTTAACTTTTTATTGATCTGCATGCACACCTGAGAGATGCAACATTGCAAGTCTGAGACTGTTGTCATCATTGCCTATGATGGGCGGTTATTATTCTGTTGATAATTTAATATGTGTGATGTGTTGACTAGATATTGATTATAATGAAAGTAATTTAGATGCCTTATAGAAAAGTTGTAACTGAAGTGATATTGTACTTCTCTGGTAAATTAATGATGTGTTGGGTCCAATGTAAATGATTTGAAAATCAAAGAACGGTTGATATTTGAAATCTTGTGCATGCTTTTATAGGTAAACATTGAATGATTTGTTGCGATGTATATATGCCTTGTAAAACATTTCATGAGTAATTGTGAAAGCATAACATATGTGGTTGCTTTTGTATGTCATCAGTCAACTATTGTTTGCTCAGTACACCAAGAAAGGATGATCTAAGATTTGTGACTTCACAGATTTGCCTTCTATTTTTATTGGAACCCTTGATGAACATATTTCCTGTTGAGCACAGAAAAATCTGTAACCAGGTACCTTGGGTGAACAATTTTCTAATAATTATTATATGCAGTGTCTAAAAGTGCAGCAGTTTTATTGCTTACTTTGTAATATTTTTAAATATTTGTATTTTAATTAGATTTAAATATATTATGTACTTTTGGGAAGAATGTTATCTGTGTAACAATTGACACTTTCAACAGAGTGAACTTCTTTCTCATGTGAGAAATATTAGTGTAACATTAAATATCTGTCATGTAATCTTTCATTAAAAAACCAAAAGTATCACATTGAGTGTTTACACATACTATGGAAGAATGAACTTGATCGATCTATTGTTTACGCATACTATGGAAGAATTAACTGGATCAATCTAGTGTTTACACATGCTATGGAAGAATTATTTTGTTAGATCTAGTGTTTACACATACTATGGAAGAATTAACTAGATCTGTTAAGTTCTCTTCCAATATCTCCAATCAACCCATGCTTTGTGTGTTTCTATGTGCTCTGCTTTTTCTCTGGTAATTCCTTGACAGCTTTTGTTTCTTGATTATTATGGACTTTTTTACTGTGTGTCCCATTCATCACTATTTCCATAAACAAAATTTTCTTTTCAATCTGACTGCGTTCATGGTTTCTTCTCTTGAACACGTTTGGAAATATTTTGAATTAATCAATCAATCAATCAATAAACCTATAACCCTTCAGGGTTGTAGGAGTACCACATTGGATGCACACAGTCATTCTGCCTTTACTGCTATATGTAGCAGAATCCTGGACTGTAAGGCATCATAATTCTTTTCACCTTCGGTGCCTGAGAAAGCTTCTTGGTGTGCAATGATGGTAAACTCGAAATGTCTTATGTGGAAAGCATCTATGTCTTATTGGTCAGATATCAATTTCATTCGGCCGGTCACATCACATGACAGAAAAGTGTCTTCAAAAAAGACTCTTCTATGATGATGGTGTTTAGGTAAGCATTTAAGTGAAGACCAGAAAAAAAATGTTTGAAGGGCTACTTTAAGATATATCTCGAGTGCAACAGCATTGACACACACCCTTGGGATACCACAGCTTTTGACTGTCCAGCCTAGCATAGTCAGATCAGTATGGGTAGTAAAAACTTTGAACAGAGTAGAACACTACAAATGATTCAAAAGAGACAAAAACAAAAGGAGAGGTCAGATTGGTTTCTCTCATCTTAGGACCTACGACACTCCTGCTCACACTGCAACACCTCACTGCAATAATTCATTCCAGATGGGACTTCTCACCCATCTGGACACCCACAAATAATCAAACCTAATTTGACCTTTTTCAATGCAATGCTCATATTTGCTTGCAAAGTAGGGACATCATGAAAGATCTGTAAATTGAATATTAGCTGTTATTATGTTTGAGTGCTATATACCTTTCAACATGCTAAATACAACACTTGGTTTTTATATCATTGTTCTAACATGTTTGTTCTGTATCCCCTGATATGTTTATGATACTTCTTAAATATGTGACAAATCAATTTACTCCAGTGCTAGTCCTCTCAGCTTAACAGATGATCAGCCTACAGATCAAGCAGACACACTCATTGTTCTTTGTGATTCTGCACTATCAGAAGATTAGGAAATATGGGAGCATGAATCAGTTATGAGAATGCGCAAATTGGGAGTGAGGATTGGCGTGGCCCGTAGAGAACACCTAACAAAGATTTTAAAAAGACCATTGAACCGACATAGAAATGGAACCATTTGCCACTATACCCTGGGAGATTTACTGAAGCGGAGATCTGAGCATCTATGGACATGCCTGCTGTGTGAAGAAGATAATCAACATTTAATTCCTCTCAGCTTAACCCTGTCCATGCCTCTAGCATCATTTTCTTTTAGGATTTATTATATATTAAATATGTATTATTAAATTGTATAATTTAAAATTATCTTCCAATCTGGTTATTTTAGATTATAGATCAATATTATCTGTGACGTCAATATGTGTTCAAACAGACCACTGTGTTCCATTCCTCTCATTAGTATTTGTTTCCTCATTATCAATCCTCCAAACTGAAAAAGGAAATGGAATGGAAGAGAACCCTGTCAAACATCAGATCATTGTGTTTGTTAAAATTTCAATTTAACAAATTGCAACTTCTTTGGTTGATTGAGTTGTTGGTAATATCATACTACATTGCATCTTTATTTTGATTCATTTTTATTATGTTGTGGATATTGTTTTGGTATGTGTAGTGCCCAAGCATGGTGCTTCTTTATTTAAACTATCAAAAAATTCTTCTTAATTAGCGAAGTTTATATACAAGCTGACTCTATGTATTGTTCTACAAATATGTACGGTTTTATTGTCTTGATAATACATGATGAGTGATCTGTAGGCTGCTTATTCATTTATTTTTGTATCTACAATTTCCTTGTGTGATTTTTTTTTCAACAATGATTATTCACTACATATGCTCTTTCTTTTTCTTTGTTCATTCTCAAAGTCCTGCACACTAACAGGATGTAGTCTGGAGAACAGAATATTTTAGGTCATGGTTTACAGTTTTGCTGTGATATCTGCATCTTTTAGCTTGACACATCTGACTTCAGCACAGCATCAGGGTCGCTTTGACCCTATATGGGATGTGACAGATAACTCCACCTTATAACCTCCTTAGTCAGCTCTTATGACATGCATGGAAGGTAAAGTGTTGCTATTCTTTGCTCCTCTTTCAGGCCCTCCAACATTTGGATGAACCACTTATCTTAACATTGGCAATAGAA
The DNA here is from genome assembly GCA_034231615.1 of Meghimatium bilineatum. NCBI lineage: Eukaryota > Metazoa > Mollusca > Gastropoda > Stylommatophora > Philomycidae > Meghimatium > Meghimatium bilineatum. The sequence continues at coordinate 104,913,901 of CM067299.1, forward strand.
TTATTCCTTCTGTAGTTGTAACATTCTTATAGATATCTCTGGTAATTTGACAACATATACTATCCTACTTCAATCTTGGTGGTTTTTTTGTATCCAAGATGTTCCTAATACAAATATTTTTCATACTTTTGTTTTGCCACCTTTGCTCTGCTTGTTTATTGAGAATTTCACAAATCAGCTGTGTTAAATTCTAGGAGGTATTAACATGACACATCAAGTGTGTATAATTCTAATGGGAGTTAATTTGGCACATAAAGTGTGTACAATTCTAGATTCTAGGATGATTTACCTTGATACATCAAGTGTGTACTAATCTAGGAGGAATTAACTTGACACATCAAGTGTGTATAATTCTAGGAGCAGTTAACTTGACACATCAAGTGTGTACAATTCTAGGAGGAATTAATGTGAAACATCAAGTGTGTATAATTCTCGAATGATCTTGTTATTCAGTATTTTTTCTTTATTTTCTCAGAACTATATACATCTTGATTAGGCACTGCTTTTAATGAGATAATTCCTAAATATCATTTGATACATGTTTATTTTATTATAAGTTGTTAAGTAATTAACATTTATGCTTATAATTCAATATATTACATTAACTTGCTAAAAGTAATCATCAAATAATTATTTTCATATGTTATTAATAAAAAAATTTAGAATACTTGAGGTGCATATGTACCTAACTTTCCAGTTATGGTTAACAAGCTGTTGATTGTGGTTAAAACTAGGTGGCTGTTATTGTGGTTAAGTAGGTGGCTGTGATTGTGGTTAAGGTGGCTGTTGATTGTGGCTAAAATAGATGGCTGTGACTGGTTAATAAGGTAAGTGTGACTGAGATTAAGATAGTGGCAGTGTGAAGCATATTTTTGTCTTGTGTAATTAAAGTGTTTAACATTTGAAAAGTGGAGTTATTTTTATTATGTTTGGTATAAAAACTATTTGCACTAAGAGCAGGGTGTCTCTTGAAGTATTCCATACATTGAATCCAGGCAGAATATTTTATCTGTGATTTTATTTTATTTAGTTGGAAATGACCAGAATGTATCACATCTTATATAATCTAATTAGAAATAAAGTTAATCAGTTCTCATTGATCTTTTATTTGACTGCGAATCTTGCAGGGGATTTCCATCCTAAGATCACTTTTATACCTAGCACAAGGGAGCAGTTTGTTTTCAGAGCTTGTATTAATGTACAATTGTTGGTGGATGTAGTCTAATCACATTTAATTACAATCTAATTGGTGGAGTAACAAGTAGATCATTACCAATATCTTGGACACATACAGATAGTGGTATATGTGAAACATGTAATAAGGAGAATAGAAATGGCTAAAAGTACTTTCAATGACTTGAGAAAACTACTATCACCCGAACTAATCACAAATAAGTTGAAACTGAGAATTGTACAATGATATTTCTACTGTACATTAATATGGGGCTCGGAAACATGGATAATGAATGGATAGCTAGAAAACAGAATTTGCCTTTCTGGATAAATAGAGGAATAGAGAACTTCATAAAGAGAAACAAAGACTAAGAGGTTCTGACAACATTACAAGTGCAAAAGCTATTAAAGGAAATAAAAATCAAACAAATGAAATATTTTGGATATAAAAAACAGGCCACCTTATTGAAGACCTTACTTGAAGAGTCAAGTGGTGGAGAGCAAGAGGTAGGAAGAGATACAAGTGGGAGGGAAACATCTTGAGATAGACAGCATACATTCAGAGTGCACCATCAAAGCAAGAGACCAATATTGGAGGTCTGTTGCCTCACAAGCTGTCTATGCAAAACAATGGAACGCATTATCAATCTTAGGATGCAGTGGTACCTTGAAAGTGAAAACCTTCTGGTATCACAGCAAGCAGGTTTCAGACAGTGCTACTCTACTGAAGATCAGGCAACCTACCTCTCCCAAGAGATTGAGGATGCCTTCCAAGATAAGAAACTGGTACTAGCAGCATGGATAGACCTCAGGAAAGCATTTGATAAGGTCTGGAAAGAAGGGCTCCTAAAGAAATTGCGAAATTGCAAGGTTAGCTCAAGAATGTACAAATGGGTAAAAGCATACCTGCATAATAGAAGAGCCAGGGTACAATTAGATGGCCGCAAGAGCAAGAAAGTTCTACTGCGTCATGGAGTCCCCCAGGGAGGAGTCCTGTCACCCACACTTTTCTTGATTTACATCAATGACCTAGTTGCTGAACTACCACACGGGATCAAAGTGGCAATGTATGCTGACAACCTGGTGACCTGGTGCACGGAAGAACATGCAACAGTGGCCACTAAACAAATACAAAGAGCCATCGATGCCCTAACCTTATGGGCAAATAGATGGTGTGTCAGCATTAACACAGATACGTGCAGCACTACACTCTTTACCCTCTCACCAAAACAAAAAGCCGGTCATATCAAGATAGATGGAGAGCTCTTGAAAGAAGACAAACAACCCACATACCTCAGAGTTACCTTTGATGATAAGCTGACATTGAAGCAGCACATAAACAAAGCAACAACAAAAGCCAGGAGGAAGTTAGCTATCCTGAGAAAACTAAGTGGAACCACATGGGGAGCCAGTGGAAATATACTCAGTAAAGTTTACCAGCAAGGCATAAGACCACACATGGAATATGGTTCAGCTGCGTGGTGTCCTGCATCAAACACCACATTACAAGATCTAGATAAAGTGCAAAACCAGGCACTTAGAATAATGTTGGGAGCAATGAAATCAACACCCATAGCAGAGATGCAGAAAATGGGAAGAATGCAAACACTTGGCGAACCCAGAGACACAAAAGTACTAATTCAAGCAGAAAAGTTTCATATAAGAAAGCCACAAACACCAACACAAGATGACTATCACATTATGAACAGAACAGAACAAGTTATAATTCTACGTCTCAGAACAGGACACAACCAACTCCGCAGTCACATGTATACAAAGTTCAAGATTGGCAACACGGCCATGTGTACATGTGGACAGGCAGCACAGAGTGCCAAACATATACTTCAAGAGTGTTCTGAGCATGAAATGCTGAGGCAGACATACTGGCCAGAGGAAACAACACTGGAATCAAAGCTCTATGGGACACTGTATGAACTACAAAAGACAGTGAGTTTTATTAAGGAGACAGAATTACAGATATAGACATGTTTCAAGTGAACGAAAGAAGAAGAAGAAGAAGAAGGAGGTCTGTTGCAGCCAAGCTTTCACAGAGATGGCACTTGATGATAATTAGTGAATGTAGTCTACAGATGTTCTTTTTTAAATTCTGATATTTTGCTTGAGATTCCACGTAATTCTTCTATTAGTCGAGTACAATAAAATTGCTACCTTCAATGAGATGTGTTTTTCATCATGTCAACTCTACCAAGAAAAGAGAGATGAAATATGGCCTGCTGAGATGCACGTATTCTGAACCTCAGAGATTCCATGGATGGGACTGAAGTGAAATATGCAATTCATTGAAGATATTGATGCTGTAACCTTGATGACTGACTGAAGAAAGATGAAGAAGAAGAATGAGCTATGATGTTTGCTTCATGTCATTCATAGAACCTTGTATATTTGAATGCAACACAATTTAGAGACTGACAAAGTATGCCTTAATTGAACTTAAGGTAACAAAACTTTTACCTGCTTACAATCTGATAATTGAACTTGCAGTGTCAAAACTGTTACCTGCTTACAATCTGATAATTTAACTTGCAGTGTCAAAACTGTTAACTGCTTACAATATGATAATTTAACTTGCAGTGTCAAAACTGTTAACTGCTTACAATATGATAATTTAACTTGTAGTGTCAAAACTGTTACCTGCTTACAATATGATAATTTAACTTGTAGTGTCAAAACTGTTACCTGCTTACAATATGATAATTTAACTTGTAGTGTCAAAACTGTTACCTGCTTACAATATGATAATTTAACTTGTAGTGTCAAAACTGTTACCTGCTTACAATATGATAATTTAACTTGTAGTGTCAAAACTGTTACCTGCGTAAAATGGTATATTTTTCACAATTGAAGGTATGCTCACAAAGTATCTGAACTGTTCTTTCCGGCAATAATAAATGAGACACTGGTTGTGCCCTCACCCACAAAGATGTAGAAGTTGCTATGCTGAATATTTTGTGTGCACTTTTTCCTAGTCATTAGAAAATGTAATTCAGTGACAGCCAGACTTTTTTTCTAAGATAGGGTAGTAACTGTCCATTTGATGCAAAATGACATATTTTTACCAGTGGTATTACATATTCTTTTTCATATTTTTCGTAATACCCAAAAGGAAACCATTCAATTGATATAATAGACTTCATTGAGGAATGGTATAATAAATGTCTTCTGTCTGGTGCTGTGAGTTTTCTCTCAGGCAGCGTGTCAATCTGTAAAATCTGCATGTTTTTGTAGTTGTGATAGACTTCCATGTCAAGTTTTTTTGTAGATGGACTTGGTGAGAGAAGCTCTTGCCCATCTTGATGTTGCCTTTTACACTCAAATAGGATATGCTGCACTGTTTCATATGGATGATTGCAACTTCTACAGATAGATTAGACAGTTTGTTTTATTTTTATTTCATTTGCTAATTAAGAGGATTAGTATAATCATGTTGAAGATGGCTGCGTATCAGTGGAGAACATAACCACATCCCGGTAAACCCTCAACAAGTTGAGATGATGAGGTTATTGACCAATTGTGGTCTTTGGTCATGCAGATTTGTCATGTCACCGTCCAAAATTATGCTGACAAGGGCTTAAGTGATAGTTAAATTCATTCCATTTTGAAGGAGATTCAGTCATGATAAATCTATCATTTAACTTTACATAGCAATTGTAACAATACACCTGTCTATGCTTACATCTGATTCATACTTTCTTGAAAAACAATGTTTCTCTGGTTCATCTGGTCTCATATTCTCCCAGTTTTAGTAGCAACAGGGCATCCAAGTCCATAGAAATGTCTCCCGTATCCATTTTCCGTTCACTGGCTGTAGGTGCATTTGACACAAGCCTATCTGCTCTCATTTCCATGAACAAATGTATATCCTGGGCAGTAAATCCATGTAACATCCTGAATATTGGAACAGGCCATACAGTCCATCCACTCGTACTAACACCGTTTTGAATTTTTCGAAGCATGGACTGAGAATCTGACAAAAGAGGCCTTCCAGAAATGATTTCGACATTGGCTGGATTGCTGCGAGAGACCAGTTAGTCCCAAGAAAGAGTACTTTAAGGAGATAATGGTTTTAGACCTGTAGGTAATTGTTTATCTTGGCAAGCATTCATCTGTAACTGAAGAAAACATCACACCAACTGAATGTTCTGTGCACCTGAATGAGCAGAGATATAACATTTAGTCTTCAGAAACATAGAAAATGGTACAGCTCAGTACAATATTGGGGAAGGGGAACTTCAGTATATTTAGAGAAGGAAGGTACAGCTTAGATATAACATACCAGCAGTAGAACATCTGCTCAGAGTCTTCATTTATGATTTTTCTTGTTCTAACAGACAAATAAGTGATTTGTCTTTGATATTTGTTTATGAATTCATAGCAAGTGTATGAATTATTCAAAATATTATATATTAGCAGATATTGGTTGCAATTATTAAAGTTTAACCCATAAAATATCTGTTTTGATCCCTGAAAATGATTGAATCCTTTGCTAGACATTCAAGTTTGACTTTTTTACTTCAGTTTAGTAATTCTATTGGCAGTTCTGTGTAGGTTAGTTTTCTTTCAAACTCCACACTGCTTGACTTGCATTAGGGCACAATGCCACAAGCTGAACAGACTTCAACTCTCTGGCATGATTCTCTCCTGATTCTTTTGGAACTCTGAGGGATGCTGCAAATGAAAGAACTCATTCCTGTCTAGTATTCCAAATGTAGGTCTCCAATAGACTTAACAGTAGCAAAAATTGTCATGTCGATGCTTGTTTCAAGTAAAGTCTGTTGATAATACACCTTTAGAGAAAAAAAAATATGTTTACACATCCGACTTCAGGTCACTTTGATGTGATTTATGTGATTGGACAACAGTTGCAAAATTTTGTAGGGACGGTTGATGGCTGTCCCGAGCTGATGTTCTAAATGCAATACCCAGAGCACCACAGCTGAAATAAGTTAGTAGGGCGGAAGGGGAAAAGAGGACTGAGCTTGCCCTGGATGTCAAAATTCTTAGCTTCTGCACTGAGGGATTCCACCTCTAACCTCCTACAACATGCCCTATAATTGTATTGTTTCTGTTCCTGAAGGTTCTGACAAGTTATCTATTAGTACCATTGATCTCAATCATTTTCTGTGTCATTATGTGCTTACTTGTTGCTTACATCCATATATAAAATAGTGATCACATGTAAGTATATTAGTAAGCAAGTGTTTTAATGTCTGTCGTGACATTTACATAAAAAAAAAAATTGCAGTGGAATCCTGTTATAACAACTTGGCCCGGGCTGACAAAATATGTATGTAATAACAGAAATTCGTTATATACAGTACAAACAATATAATTGGGGATTGTGAAAATGCTTGTAGCGAAATTTGTTATAACAGAATGCACTATGGAGGGACTCCACTGTATTATAGTTATAGAAGATTTAAATATGTTATTGTGAAAATCAGATAAAACAGCGACTGTTTAAAAAAGTCTATTATATGATCTGATTTCATAGTGTTTAATAAGCATTAATAATCAGCATTTTGTGACAAATAGCATGTATTTTTCTTCAGAGTAACTCAATGATATGAATCAACATATAAGCATGAAGATTTTGAGCATTGTCAAACATTCATTTACTATTTGCTATCAAATGTCAGAAGAGTTTTTCCAGATTATATTTTTTTCCTTTATTATTTGGAACATTAGTTAGTTTTATTTATGACACTAAACAGAATTCATATGATTTGTATGTGTTTCTTGTGGTTTTTTTTTTTAGGTTAGCATCATAGAACAATTTCTGGCAAATTGGCTAGTATAATTTTGAGATAATTTTTGTTCTAAAATGTTTCAAGCACCTTATAAACTATCTCATTATTGTTTCTTTTATTTAAGTTTGCAGATTATTGTTTGAAAGAAAACCATCATCATCATCATCATATACACACATACATGCTCTAGCAAACACATACAAGCAGATACATATGCAAGCACATGCACAGACACACAAGCAGGCACACATGTACAGTCACATGTATACTCGCATGATGCGTATAAGAACACAGTATCAACAAGTATATCAATTGATCGTGCTGATATAATAAATGCACTGAGGGATCTCATCCATTCAGATGATTTTTTTAGAAGTGTGATTCATGATCACTTCTCAAGATTGTAGGAAATTGGCGTAATGATTGAAACTTCCAGAATAGAGAAACATAATAGATATATTCTTCTTCTGCGTTCATTCTCAAACTCCCACTGGATCTCTCTTGTAGCAGGACCATGGTCTTATTAGATTTCCAGCAGGATGTGGTTCAGAGAATGGAAATGCGTTGTGTCACCGTTTTATTGGCGCCAATGGCCTGACACATCCATCTTCGGATATATAATAGATATATGAAAATACAGATAAATCGTCACTGGAACTGTGTGCCATTACATTTATTGAGACCTGGGATCAAGAGTACCTATGGGCTTGTCCAGTGTGCGATGATGACAGTGTGCACTTATAGCTTCCCAGGTAATGAGAATACAAATCTTTTAAAAGAATGAGCACATGTTTATGATTACTGGTTATGATTAGATTTCATAGTTATGAAAATAGAGTCATATGTGATCACTCTGACAGATGACTGTAATACTGGAAGCCTACCGGATTTCAAAAACAAATGTTTAAACTGTGTGCCAATAGGAACCATCAGCATGCATTCTTTTCTTCTTGTTTACTTGATTAACATCCACCACAACATTCTTCTCTTCTTGTTTACTTGACTAGAGTCCACCACAACATACTCTGATTATGTTTTGTGCAATCCCAAAATGAGGGTAGGAAATGTAAATCTTTTGGAAGGACCAGAAGATCACACAATCAACACCTGACCGGGACTTTGAGTCTACATACACTGAGATGGCTGCTGGAACAGAGAGAGAAGCACTTATGGGATCTTCTCACCTGCTGTGAAACTAGTTTCTAATCAAGAATCTGACACATCTTGAACTGTGAGCCAGATGGTCGCTCAAGATGTTTACAACTGGACTTCAGAGAGAAAATGTAAGGTACAGGATTATGTGGTGAAGAGAGCCGGTGAGGGTCATGGACCAGAGCTGGGTTGTGTTCTGTACAATGGCTGTTGACTAAGTAGGATTTTTTTGTTGCATTTTTGGGACTTCACAAAACATAATCAGAGTATGTTGTGATGGACGCTAGTCAAGTAAACAAGAAGAGAAGAATGTTGTGATGGACGCTAGTCAAGTAAACAAGAAGAGAAGAATGTTGTGATGGACGCTAGTCAAGTAAACAAGAAGAGAAGAATGTTGTGATGGACGCTAGTCAAGTAAACAAGAAGAGAAGAATGTTGTGATGGACGCTAGTCAAGTAAACAAGAAGAGAAGAATGCATGCTGATGGTTTCTATTGGCACACAGTTTAAACATTTGTTTTTGAAACCCGGTAGGCTTCCATTATTACTTGTGCAACCTTTATTACATTTCCTCATGGTTATCTGGTAGTCATCATGAAGCAGTCTCCAAGTAACTACAGCATGTTCTCTACTCCATCATCAACACTCCCACTATGTATGACTTCTTCAGTCAGTATATCCCACTACTCCATCATCAACACTCCCACAATGGATGACTTTCAGTCAGTATATCCCACTACTCCATCATCAACACTCCCACAATGGATGACTTTCAGTCAGTATATCCCACTACTCCATCATCAACACTTCCACAATGGATGACTTTCATTCAGTATATCCCACTACTCCATCATCAACACTCCCACAATGGATGACTTTCAGTCAGTATATTCCTCTAATCCACCATCAACACTCCCACTATGTATGACTTCTTCAGTCAGTATGTCCCTCTACTCCATTACAAACACTCTCTCCCACTATGTATGACCTCTTCAGTCAGTATATCCCGCTTCTCCATCACGCCCACTCTATGACCTCTTCAGTCAGTATATCCCTCTAATCCTCCAGCATACAAGATCACAGTGAATTACTCAGTACTCAAACAGGTTCATCAATTCAAATATTTATTACGATGACATCAAAAAGAAGAAATTCACCAGAGAGAGATAAGCAGAGTATGATTGGCAAAGGCAGTATTCATAAAAATAAACTATAATATGTCCCTGTCATTAAATGTGAGGAGAGGTAGTTCACAAATAACACTGATTCTAACATGAATGTGAGTCTTAAATAAACACGCTAGTGGGAAATTAGAGGCAACAGAGATGTACTGTAGAAGAATGCTGAGAGTACCATGGACAACTAGAAAATCTGACGAGGATGTGCTGAAAAATACAATACGAGACAAGGGTTACTCAAATATCGCAAAAAGACAATCTTAATTTTTTTGGACATTTTACGAGACAAATATGTCTGGAGAATATAGTTACTAGGACAAGCTAGAAAGACAAAAAATCAGAAGGCAGGAAACGTGATTTAAACCAGGTTCGTTCAGCTAGCACCTATTTGCTCTGTAGTTTTAGTCAACAGTTTTTTTCCATATTAGAAGACGATATATCGAGAACAGAATGAGAAAGAAACTAGATAGTTATAGATAGACATTGTGGCATGGCAATGAATTGACAATGATCCTGATAAAATATACTGAAAATAGAAAGTTGTAGAGATTTGTGATGGCCTACACCAGCCGACATGACAACTGATATGATTTTAGATTTGATTCCTTATATCTTCCATCTGATGTTATGAAGGAATTCAAATATTTTAATCCTAACGAAGTACAGCCAGTGTTCTCACCACCACCATGCGCAGACATATTGGTACACACAACAGTATATGGTCTTCTTCTTCTGCGTTCAATCTCAAACTCCTGCAGATTAGCAGGATGTAGTCCGGAGAACGGAATGAGTTGTGTCGTGGTTTACAGCATTGCTGTGATATCTGCACCTTTTGGCCTGACACATCCGACTTCAGCATGGCTATGGGTCTCTGACCCTATATGGGATGCGACAGCCAACTCCATCCCATAACCTCCTTAGTCGTCTTTTACGACATGCGTGGAGGCTAAACAGTGTTGCTATTCTTTGCTCCCCTTTCGGGCCCTGGCAACACATGGGCGTTAATGGTCTTATCTTTAATATTATCTACTATCAGCTAACTTCTAGATATGGTTTCATGTTGATTATATTCCTACAATCTCTTCTAAGAATAATGATATCACAAGCTTTTGTTGTATTCCAATTAGGAGCTGTTCATAATTTACGTCAACAAATTTCAACCCACTCCCTCCTTGGTCAAGAATTAAAGGATCCTAAAATGTATAATTTGTTAGTAGAAACAGTATGTACAAAAAAATACATGTTTTGTTTCAAATTTTTAGAGCAATGTTTAAAATTCATACAATTTTATTGGTATATAAAGAAAAGAGAACTGTTGACATTAACTTTTGTCAATCCCATTGTCAACGTAAACTATTGACAGCTCCTTAGACATTATTAATTTTTACTCATTTATTGACAAGTTGCAAGTGCTATCCACAACATTTCACGCTTTATTCTACATGTTTCAAAATAAATATATTGATTTTCACTTTGTATATGGTCTATTGTTCTATTTACATAATTACATTTTCTATTTACATGGCACAGTGGAATCTGTATTCAAAATTTGTCCGGTCCAGCAAAATATTTAGGTAATATATAGCAGTAGACATTAAGAGAAGGATGGCAATGGCGTTTTCTAAACTTGTATAAATGAAAAATCTCTGGCAAGGCATCAGTAGCAAACTAAAACTGTGTATGATAAGAACATGCCCATTCTTTGTGGCAACATACGGCTGTGAGGCGTGGACGTATTCCCTGTGGCAATATACGGCTGTGAGGCTTGGACGTATTCCCTATGGCAATATACGGCTGTGAGGCTTGAACGTATTCCCTGTGGCAATATACGGCTATGAGGCTTGGACTTCAAATAAAACAGTGGCAAATAAAATTGCAGCCTTCGAATTGACATGCTACAGAAAAATGTTGCATATACCATGGACAGCAAAAAATACCTTTTTGTTAATCTTAAGAGACACTACAGCATGGAAAGACTAATAGTAGAAGGCAGAGGAAGAGGCTGCCTCATGCGACAATGAAAAAAAAATATGTCTGTTTAAACATGTCCTTGGAGGAAGCACACCAACTTGCCCATAATTGCCTAGTGTTCAGGAAGTCCATAAAGAAGACCATGTCCTAGAAAGAATATGTAACACAATGATGAATAAATGAAATTGAGAATACAATAAATAATAAACTAATTTTTGATTTTGGGAAGTGTTATTCAGAAGAATCTCTGTATAGAACATCCTTTTATAACAAATTTTCCCATTTAGCCACACTTTAAAAAAACCCCAATTATACCTATTCATTATTGTTTATACTGTATTTTGTCTGCAGTGGTCATTACATGCCCTAACTGTTCAAGGACATTTACAGCTCAGATAGGGCTCATTAGCCATCTATGAACTCATAATCAAGGACATAACTCTAATTGAATTTTCAAAAGTGGATGTAACATCACTTGTATGGACGAATAACAAACAATACTGTATTTTGCAAATTTCTATTAATACATTTATACTTTGTTGGTCTGGACCAAGTAATTACTTTACTGTATATTGAAGTGCGTTATAAGAATACGTACTACAAAGGGATTCCACTGTACATATGTGGGATGTTCAAAAAAGTATCAGACATAATGTCTTTATGGGGAAAACAAATCATGCTGGTTGGTGGGGGATAGTAATGTGCATGCAAGAAAGTTTCCAGCTAATAGATATTCTCAATAGCTGGTAGCCAGAATTAGTGTGATGGTGTCACATTCAAGAATGTTTCCAGCGAATAGATATCAATAGCTGGTAGCCAGAATTAGTGTGATGGTGTCACATGCAAGAAAGTTTCCAGCTAATAGATATTCTCAATAGCTGGTAGCCAGAATTAGTGTGATGGTGTCACATGCAAGAAAGTTTCCAGCTAATAGATATTCTCAATAGCTGGTAGCCAGAATTAGTGTGATGGTGTCACATGCAAGAATGTTTCCAGCTAATAGATATTCTCAATAGCTGGTAGCCAGAATTAGTGTGATGGTGTCACATGCAAGAAAGTTTCCAGCGAATAGATATTCTCAATAGCTGGTAGCCAAAATTAGTGTGATGGTGTCACATGCAAGAAAGTTTCCAGCGAATAGATATTCTCAATAGCTGGTAGCCAGAATTAGTGTGATGGTGTCACATTTTCTTTTTTTTTGTAGTATCCCGAGAAAAACTAGAGTAGCAGTATCGCATCCGATTTTGTGGTAACCATTTGAAACAATTTCTATTCTGCGTGTCCCAACCATGATCTGGCCCATTTCAACCTTTCATCTGATTGACATCTGGATGAAATGTATCCGAACTTATGTCAAGTTACGCTTGAGCTCAACAAATATTGATGCTAGCAGTTGCAGTTATGAAATAAAGTAGAAATCTCATAGCCACACAAGATGTAGTCTTGGTGCATCCTTGATAATATACATGTCCTCGTTCTGAATCTTATCCAGTCTGACAATCAGTGTATCGCTGACCGTCAATATGGCACGAGCGTGTTCTATACCAGGGGTCTGCAACCTTTTACTAACTGTGTGCCAACTTAAAGTTTCAAATTATTCAGTGTGCCAATATAACATCTCGTTTTATACAAGTCGAGGCCAATATTCTTATTTTAACATATATTTTTTTTAGATATTTTACTTAATTAATATATAGGGCTATTCAATAATATGTAAAATTGTAAACAACATTAAAAGAAATAGTTTCTTGAAAAATTTTTTTAAAAACTTTTAAATTTTAAATGGGAGCCTTGCCCTTGCATGGTCTTGGTCAGTTGCTCAATATCGACAACATACTTTTGTCACTTTGAGTTTGACACAATTTTCTGAATGTTCAGGCGTTAGGCAACTACACTGTGGATTTAGCACTGCTTTCATGTGAAATGTGCTCACATGAATAGGTTGATCCATTTGAGTTTGGGTGCCATTTGAAATTGCTTGGCGTGCCAAATGTGGCACGCGAGCCGTAGGTTGCCGACCCCTGTTCTATACTAGAAATAAGTCCCTGATATAGCATTCTGAGTAGATGTAAGCTGTCGCTACTGTCAACACCGATGGATCTGTGCTGGCTTTGGTTATGGTTCTTGAGTGGCTATTTTGTATAAATATCTTTAGCTTGTGAGGGTGGGGCGTGTGTATGCCCTGGACGGCGCACTTGGGGGCCTTATTAGAAGTCGCCAAAATTGTAGAAAGTCCTCCTCTTATGTGGATATGGGGGGGGGGGTGTGGACACAAATTGTTAATTTTGCCCCAAGCACCATACACACTAGCTACGACATTGAACATAGCCTTGTTGAAGACATTACTCGAAGGTTGAAAGAATTGCACATTGAAAGGGTGGCGAGGTAGACTGATACACATGGGAGATGAGGTAGACTGATAGAAATTGGAGGGAAACATTTCATGCCTGTAGATAAGAGGAGAGGTTTAGTGTATTTACATCCCCCACCCCCTTCCAGGAAATCCGGACGAGTTTTAGTACTAAAAATAGGCTGTCACGGACTAGGGAAGCATACTACCCGAATTAAGGGCATGACCAAAACGGATGTGCTGGGTTTCGGACGTCCAGACCACAAAGTGACCAACCGAGGTGCAAATAACACAGCTTTACTGTGGAACCTGCATCACAACGTAATTCACGCTTCCCGGCGGAAATCACACGATATATTCGTTGTGGTTATATGAGATCGAACGCAGAAGAAGAAGAAGAGTACTAAAAATGTAGCTTTAATTTGGATACCCTCCCTCTCCAGGAAATCCGGACATGAGTTTTATTGCTAAAAATATTGCCGCCCCCATCCCCTCAATCCTTCCCAGTCGATTCTGGAAAAGTCACCGATATTTCATGAAAATGAAGGAATTATACACTAAAGTGGGCGAATGACCTGCCTGTTTACATTTTGTTTAGGCAACACCCCCCCCTTTTAATGGAGATGGCCCTGCATGAGATGAACATGATAGTCTCTCAGAGTGCACCACCAAGGTAAAAATTAAGATGCGGGAGGCCCGTTACAGCCAACCTGTGATAAGGAGACGCCACTTGATAATGATGATGACAGAGGAGCATGAACGTCATTATTGGAACCTCATCTACCCGAGGGTACATGGGGACAATGTAGTCCATCTATCCATAGACCCGCCACCAGGGTCGTGGAACCTCATCTACCCCTGGGTATAAGGAGACAAAGAAGCCATCTATCCATAGACCCGCCGCCAGGGTCGTGGAACCTCATCTACCCTTGGGTATAAGGAGACAAAGTAGTCCATCTATCCATAGACCCCCCACCAGGGTCGTAATCGTACTACATTGGATTTGTCAACACAGGAGTCCTCCAGCGATTTATATCTTCAGCATGTGGGTGAGTCGAGACATCTAGACCTGTCAAGTCTTTTATACCATCTGCCCATGACTTTTTGTGGCTGTTCTTCCACCTTCAAATGTACCCTGCAATATTGTGTTAAAATCAGTTAACATCGCATATGAACACTGACATGCATAACTTCTACAATATAAACCAACATGAACTCTGACGAAACAGCAATAACTAACAACTCGTGAGACTTATATGGACGAACACATACACACTTTCAATTGTAAGGATGTTTATCTTGTAGTCCGGCTCTGTGACGAGGTGGTACAGAGCGCGTCTGTGACGGCCAAGGTACTATTCAGAACCGTTACGGACCGTTCAGAAAGCAATAGCACACTACTGAATGTATTTATATTGCCTAGAAAATCACCACAGCCAACAAATGCTGGGTTGATAGCTAAGTCCTGGAAAGGATCAAAATCCATGTTGGTGGAAGAGTGTAATCAGGATGTCCCATCAGGATGTTGTGTTTATGAAGCAGTGGTCATCTAGAAATAGTTGTCAGATATCTCAAGCTTAAGACTGACTTAATGGACTCCCATGGCATCAGAAATCTGCAGCTAAGAGAAACAAATAGTACAATACTTATATGTGATGTTTGTGTGAACCACTCACATGAACGTGCACCACACACTCGAACGGTATTTATGTATTTTTGCCCAAGCCCATAGATAGGGAGTTTGGGGTGTTGAAACCCGTCCTCAATAGAAATCAGAATTTGTCTTTAGTACACATGTCCTGTATGTATAGGATACACTTTCATTGTTATTATAAACAAACACTATAATAATAACAAACGGTCTTCATTTCAGTTTTTCTGCAGACGTCGGATGTGTAAGGTCACTAGCATTAAAACGAATACATTTCTGTTCTTTGGACTATATTCTGCTGGAAATGTATTAGGGCCATAGTCCTACTATAAGAGAAACCCAGAGGGAGTCTGAGAATGAATAATAACAAACAGCAAACAGTTTCACTTGCCTAGACACCATTTTTCCGTCTGTGTGGTACATATCGCTTCTGTGACGGCCAAGATATCTCATTCGATTCCCGCCACATGCAATTATACACCCAGACCCTTCAGAAAACAATGGCAAACTACTGAATGTATTTATATTGTCTAGATTTAACTACAACAAAACATGCTGGGTGAATAGGTTATGCTACCAATTTGTTTAATACACAACTTTACAGGTCACGCAACTTGATATTTTATAACTCATCATCATCAGGTGCCATGTCGGCTTGCGTAGGCAATCATGGCTCTCCACAGCTCTTTATCTCCAGTGTTATGTATCAGGACCGTTGTTGTTTCTCTGCCGTGCCAGGCTGCTAAACTATCTAATATTTTCTGACGATGTTGCCCTCTGTCTCTATTGCCTTCAATCTTGCCTGTTGTGACTATGTTCTCCAAACCTTCTTGTCCCATAACGTGGCCAAAAAATGAAGATTATCTTTTTCTTATATTATTTATTCGCCCGTGTGTTGACAGGGCCCGAAAGGGGAGCAAAGAATAGAAACACTGTTTACCTTCCACGCATGTCGTAAAAGGTGACTAAGGAGGTTATGGGATGGAGTTGGCTGTCCCATCCCATATAGGGTCAGTGACCCAAAGCCATGCTGAAGTCGGATGTGTCAGGCAGAAAGGCGCAGATATCGCAGCAATGCTGTAAACCAAGACACAACTCATTCCGTTCTCCGGACTACATCCTGCTAATCTGCAGAATTTTGAGAACGAACGCAGAAGAAGAAGTAGATATTATTTATTAAGTTTCGTTTCGCCTTTGACTCTTTCAACGCCTCGAGATTTGTTTTCTTGGCAAACCATGATATTCTCAGCATTCTTCTGTAGAGCCACATCTCTACGGCCTCTAATTTTCCACTTTCCTGTTTGTTTATTGTCAAAGACTCGCATCCATGTGTTAGTATAGGAGTTCTATAGCACCGCAGAACTCTCTTTTTCATCTTTAATGACAAGGTCATATTAAACAATATATTTTTAATATTTCTGAATGTTGTTTTTGCCTTCCCTATTCTGCTTCTGATTTCTGTTGAACTACTTCCATCTGCTGTAATCGTTGTACCTAAATATTTGAATTGGTGGGCCTATTTTAATACTATATCATTCACTTTGATCTTGCAACATCATTTTTATAAAATGTTATAATTTTAGTTTTTATAAATTTATAAATTTTATAAATATAAAATTTTATAGACATTAAAATGTCTATTGTCTATATATATATATATATATATATATATATATATATATATATATATATATATATATATATATATATATATATATATATATATATATATATATATATATATAGCCTATACATGAAATTCAAGTGAATAATATTATAGCTGTGTCAGGATAAATGTTGATAAGAAACGGAAGTGGTAGATACAAAAAGAAAGAGAAATGAATAAGCAGGTTTCTTATAGACCAGATCATGTATCAGCAAGACAGTAACACCGTACATAACTGTAGAACAATACATAGAATGAAAGGTCAGCTTGTATATAAACTTTGCTAATTAAGAAGCTTTTTGTAGTTTAAATAAAGAAGCACAATTGAAGCTTGTTGGGCACTACACATAAAAAAAATCCACAACATAATCAATCAATCAATAAACCCGTAACCCTTCAGGGTCGTAGGGGTACCACATTGGATGCTTCAGCACACAGAGTCCTCCAGAGAATTCTATCCTCAGCGATGCGGATGAGTGTGGAAATATCTTTCCCTGTCCATTCCTTGATGTTATCTGTTCATGTCTTTATTTGTCCCCCTCTGCTTCTTCCACCCTCGACAGTTCCCTGCAGTATTGTTTTTGACACGGAATCTTGCATGCATACATGTCCGAACCATGCTAGTTTTCAACATAATAAAAATGAGTCAAAAAGTCTGCAATATGGAGTGATGCATGACCAACAACCCAATCAACCTTTAAACTTGCAATTTGTGAACGTTAAATTTTAACACACACAATGATCTAATGTTTGACAGTGTCCCCTTGTTAGTTTATGTATGAAGTTGATTGATAATGGTGAAATATGGTCACATATCAGTCTACAGTAAGTGTGTGTTTGTGTGTGTGGGTGGTAGTGGTTTAAAAAGACATTGATAGCATATCCTACACAGGACAGCCAATACACATCATGTTTTTGCTGTAGTGATTTACTAGGCAATATAAATACGTTTAGTAGTTTGCCATTGATTTCTAAACGGTCGGGATGCACAATTGCCTTCGGCGAGATGTTTACCTAAACAAAATGTACTGTAATTAGCTTATTTTCGTGCATAGTACTTTTCATTTTAAGTATGGTTTCACAGACAATATGTCTTTTCAATCCTATAATTACATTTCATGCATCATACTGTAGGCTATGTTCTATCTATCTAGTGTTATTTCCAGTTGTGCCCTAAAGCGGCGGGAAGCGGTTGGAGTTGTCTGTATTTAGCCATGTGAGCCATATTGGTAATGGTCTGCCACTGTCTCTTTAAATTTTCATTGATTGCCTCCATCTATAAAGTCTTCCTCGTACACAGCGGAGAATAGCTCGAAAATCACGGATAGACCAAAATCCGTTTTCACTGGTCATTCCATGCCCGAACTGTCCAATGACATTTACAGCTCGAATATGGCTCATTAGCCATCTACGAACTATTAGGCTGGTCATAATACTAATTGAATTGTCATTAGTGGATGTAAAAAATGGTCATCATCAATTGTGATAGAAGAACACACAGTCTTCCTTGTGTCTTGCACCCAACCAGATCGTCTACTGGTGTAGGCACAGAATGCTGGTTGCATTGATTCTATTCTCATGACGTGACCAAATCACCTGGTTTGCTCTCTCAATGTAGTCTTGGCATGTAGTGGTCGTTAATTATTTACTATCTTCATTTCACTGTCGGTCTCTTCTGGTGATATCTATAGCTGTCCTAAAATATCTCACTTCACACGCTGTGATCTTTTTTTGCTAATGTCTTTGTCAAGGTTTGCTAGTGTGTTTGTTAAAGACCATGTTTGACATTCGTAAATCGGAGATGGTATAAAGATAGCGTTTATCAACTATTTATAATATCATAAGACCTATTAGATAGCAATAAATCAATTTCATTATTTAAACAGAGCAGCTTCACATCGTCCAGACTGGAGAGCATTTAACTTTGTGTTTTGTCAAAAATTCGTATCTGGTGACATACATCTGTCACGAAGAACAAGTCTACCACTGATCAGGGCGATGTCTGTGCCGAGGAGACGTTACAGCCACTATTTTGTAGAATTCTGCATTGAAAGTCTGTCTTCTGTGGACGTATTCACAATGAATCAACCCATCACTGTCGAAGAACACAATTAGGCTCTGTCGTGCCTTGTTGCAGGTTATATTCAAACGAACTCCCTCCAATTTTGAAACGGGAATACCACTCCACAAGGCAACACACAAAAATCATCACAGATAATTTTATATGGGTTTTGTAGTATTTGGTTAGCTGATTTCAAATCTGTCTTTAGTTTTTTTCTACCACGTAACATTTTTTTGTAATAGCTAATTATAATATCTTTCAACAGTGGTTATGACCACAAATCGAGTACAATGTTTTATTTAGATTGGTATCGATACTTATTACTGGCTGTTACAATTTTGTTCAGTTTCGGGTCACGTGATTTAGTATCGATGCTACCATTTTTGTGTATTCGATAGGACAGTAAATCCATTTATACACGTGTGGTGTTTGCTTAAAGTAATTACGACAAGTATATTATGAGATTTCGTTGTTTTGTACTTTCTTTTATTTTAAAGGTTGCAAAAACCTTTAAGCAAAAACCGCGAAGAAGCTTAAAGGCAGTTCTTTTGCACAATGGAAATTTAAAACCAAGCATACCAGTTGCACATTCTGTTTATCTGAAAGAATCTTATTACAACATGAACAGTTTGCTTGAAGTTATCCATTATAAAACACACCAGTGGAACATCTGTGGTGATCTAAAGGTCATTGGCATGTTGATGGGCATGCAAGGAGGATTCACTAAATACTGCTGTTTCCTATGCCTATGGGATAGTCGAGCAACAGCGGAACATTATGTCAAACGTGTCTGGGAGCCCAGGCATATCTATACGCCAGGAGCAAGCAGTGTCCAAAATATGCCCCTTGTTGATCCACAGAAAATATTTCTGCCACCTCTCCATATTAAGCTAGGACTGATGAAAACCCTTGTGAAGACCATGGGTAAGACAAACTCAGAAGGTTTTCAGTACCTTGTTAATAAATTCCCAAACATCACTGCTGCAAAAATGAAGGAAGGGATATTTATAGGTCCACAAATCAGATCTGTTTTACAAGATGAAGGTTTCAAACAGTCTCTGTCAGGAGCTGAGCTAGAAGCCTGGGAGGCATTCAAGTGGGTCTGTGAAAACTTTCTTGGTAATCATAAGTCCCCTACGTACAGGGAAGGAGTTCAGCGTCTAATAGATTCTTACCAGAACCTTGGCTGTCGCATGTCATTAAAAGTGCACTTCTTGCACTCCCATGTAGATTTCTTCCCAGAAAATCTTGGTATGGTGAGTGAAGAGCAAGGAGAACGTTTTCACCAGGACATTCAGTTAATGGAGCGCCGTTATCAAGGTTTGTGGAATGAGAGTATGATGGCCGACTTCTGCTGGATGCTATTCCGTGATAATCCAGGCGAAGAATATAACAGAAAATCAAATTCCAAGCATTTTTGAAGAAACATTCTACATATCTATGCTGTGATGTGAGTATATTTGATTTAGTCTAGAAGATGTGAATCATTTGCTTAATTGATGTTTGCGATTCTCGAAAAAATACAGCCAAGTTCAGTGAAAACTAACATCACTCATAACTTTAAAACTTGACGTGATAGAAAAAAACTGATACCAGATCTGAAATCAGCGCCAAAAAATCCTTTAGAAAAGTGTATTTTGGTTTCAGATGATTAAAAAAAGTTTTATTTTGTTGCCTTGTGGTAGATCTACTTAGATAGGACGTGCCAAAGGCTGAGTCCATAATTTCGAAAATGTAGGAAACAATTTTTTTTCAAGCCGAAAGAAGACACCAACGCAGGCACTGTGAAGATTATCGTGCATTTTTGAATGGGACTAACGTTCATTTTTGAAATGCCACGAGACAAACTAAAATTAGCACATGGTCATCACATGGCACCTGACAAATAGCAATGCTCTATGTATTATAGTTTTCCTACAAAAAATAAGAACGGGAACTTATTGAGCAATCTTAAGATATTCGTAGTTATTATTAAATATGTTAATAATTCCTTTTGAGTTTTAGAAAAACAGTTCTTACAATCTGTTACCCATGTTTTCAATTTTCTCTTCTTTCTTAATTTAGAAGCAATTTGAAGAGTTGTAATTTATTTAAACACTATCTTCTAGTCACGAACTTCAGAAGCTCGGATTTCATTTATCCACTACGTCTTTTTTTTTTTTCGTGTTCCACTTCATGTTGATGTATTTTCCTTAAGTACTTTCCTTTTGCTGACTTGCTGATTAGTCTTGAAAGCTATCAAATAATTCCTGTTTAAAACATTATTAAATGCTTTTAGTGACTACGCTTAAAAAATATTGTGAATAATTCCGCTAGATTCATGTATCATACTCGCTTGCTTATATAAGTATTATACATGTTTACACAATCTTAAATATATTCGCCCTTATTAGACATTGAAGAGAAAGTTTGGGGAGAGAGAGAGAGAGAGAGAGAGAGAGAGAAAGAGAAAACTAACAAAACTAAACGAGCAAAGTAGAACAAGATGTATTATTTTACATGTCTCAATTTAATGAAAAATAAAAATAAAGAATAATAATTATAAAGATAGCAAATTTAAATTGACACAAATAAACGACTTTATTAGAAATAAATATATTTAAAAGATAGCCAATCAATATCAACAAAAAGCACAAAGTAGGCGTGTTCTTTACTGATTGGTTGAGCTATTTTTTTATCTACGATGCAGGATTCACATCACAAAACGATTTGTGTTTCAGTTTTAACTTTCAGAATCGATGTTGTCGAACTCTGGGCATTACTATAGGTGCTCGATCTGTAACAGCGCATGAAGAGGAGTACGCATTCTGATGGTTCCAGTAGCTCACACCTTAAACATTGCAAATCTACTTTCTTGCTGTTCAATATTTCATAAAGTTACGTGTCATCATCATCATCAGGTGCCATGCCGGGTGGCGTAGGCGGTCATGGCTCTCCACAGCTCTCTGTCCACAGTATTATGTATCAAAGTCGTTGTTGTTTCTTTGCCGTGCCATGTTGTCAAACTGTCTAATATTTTCTCACGTTGTCGCCCTCTGTCTCTGGTGCCTTCAATCTTGCCTGTTGTGATTATGTTCTCTAAACCTGCCTGTTTAAAGTTACGTGTAGTTGCACACAATTGTTACCGATTACCTGCAGGTTACATTACACATATGTAGTGCAATTATATGGTTGAATCGAAGTCCGGTAGTCATATATCACACATACAATCATATGGTTGAATTGAAGTCCTGTAGTCATATATCACACATACAATCATATGGTTGAATTGAAGTCCTGTAGTCATATAAACTTTAGTTATGCCAATATAAATCAATCAAAATTGTTGCAAGTTTTGATGTCTACATGCAAATTGTTGGAACATGCAATCTAACAGAAACACACACACATAGACAGTCTAACAGAAACACACATAGGCCTAGAGATCGAGTAGGAAACTTCTTCCCAAATCATTGAATACATCCGACAGAACGTTTCGGACAAATCATTGAATACATCCGACAGAACCTTTCGGACAAATCATTGAATACATACAACAGAACGTTTCGGACAAATCATTGAATATATCCGACAGAACGTTTCGGACAAATCATTGAATACATCTGACAGTTAGAGTGTTCTGGACAAATCATTGAATACATCTGACAGTTAGAGTGTTCTGGACAAATCATTGAATACATCTGACAGTTAGAGTGTTCTGGACAAATCATTGAATACATCTGACAGTTAGAGTGTTCTGGATATGAAAGGAATCTGATGAGAAACTTAAAATTACATATAGGAAACAAGGGCTTCATCGCTCGTAATTCCCGGTGACCGAAATAAACAAACACACATGTAATCATACCACTACAAGTAAATATTGAATAGATGCAATATGATGCGATGTGTCTATAAAAAATTCGACTTAAATACACAAATAAAAAAACAAAATGAGAAGTGATCAGATTTAGAAAACGCGACAAGTGATAAAAGGAGATGAGAAATGATCAAATTTAGAATATGCGCCAATTGATAAAGTTGATGAATTGAAATAATGCTTGGTGTTTTAGTGCTTACTCTCCAGATTAGTTCGTTGAGTCAATAGTGTGGATAAAACGGGTAGGATATGCTCCGAAGAACTATAACTCCGGAGATCAACGACATTGTCAAAGTATTTGTAGTGAAGGTAAATCATGTTAATTATGTGATGGAATATTGTGCCTTATTTTCAAGAGGTCCCGGCTTCAATCCTAGGGCGTGATGTTTGTTTTTATATGCACTTTTCGGAGGTTATTTGAAGCTGCAGAGTTACACTATGAGTGGTGCTCTCGACGGGCAGCGTGTCGCTTGGTTCAGAGGGGCACAATGCATATGGGGAAACCCGGGTAAAATGAAGTAAATTCTCTACATCATTGGAACCCTTTCTCGTTTGAAATGATGGTACTGATCAAACAATATCAGAAGATCGCGTGGCATGAAGGACAACCCTACGTAGTGGTGGGCGTTAAGAGATGTTAGAACATTGAACAAAGCAGAATAACCAAGGGTTCAGACGTAAGGTATTACAGTCTAGCGTTGGTATTTCCCATGCTTCCAGTTTATCCCTCCATACGCCCATAACCCGTCAGGGTTGTAGAGGTACAACATTAACTGCATCAGTAAACAAAGTCCTCCATCGATTTCTATCTTGAGCGAGGACAAATGAGTTAGGAAAAATCTGAACCTGTCAATTCTTGTTGTCTGTTCATGGTTTTCTTTGTTCACATATGCACTTTTCCCATCTACGGTTGTTCTCTGTGGTATTGTTTTTTTGGACAAGGAATCATGTCGTCATACATGCCAAAATCATGCAAATCTTCGTCGTTTCACTATTGAAAGTAATGGTGTTTGTAGACCTGTATAAATTCCATTTCTCACGTAAACATTTGTCTTATGGTCTATATAAGAGAGGCGCAGAATTCGTTTCTAACATTTATATTCGATAGCATGTAATTGTTTCCAGTGCCTATTCTGTAACAAACCAAATCGCTAATAGATCGGCAGATTTAACCATGATCAAATATTCGGATCGTGCCCGATTAACGCCACATGCTACAGGCTTGCTTCAGACCGTCTGTCAAGACAATTAAGGCTATATACAAGCTATCAAACAAACGCTCAGTATAAATATCAACATACAAGGAAAGATAATCCAACAAGTGCGAAGGTTTCGCTTTGTGGACGAAAGCATTAAAGAGTAGATGGTAGTCTATGTCGGCTGTGAAGCTGAAATTAGATCTGGAATCTAAGCAGGAGAAAGAGTTATATGAGAAAAACTTGTACACAAATATTTATATTCTTCTTCTTTCTGTCCTCATTAATATTAAATATTTATATTGATTTGTAAAAAGGAAAAAGGTAATCAGAGATATATGATCAATAACAATGTACTGCTTTGAAACATAGTCTCGGAACAAATTCGATGAAAAACACTTATAAGTTATCCAGATATTGGAGTTATCACGCAATGTAAATAGTAGTATTGAAAGATGTAAGGTGAAAATAAAGCTCTTAAAGACATAGGAATATTAGACAAAAAGTTATAGACAAATATTACGAATTATAATAATGGCGTACTGTATTGGAATGATCATGAGAGATTTAGAAATCTACTATAGAGTGCTTCAGTCAAAAATCTTTTTGTAGTTTTTGAAGTGTATTGGTCCAATATGGTACATAATTCTTCCTTGCTCCTCTTGGTATTGTCTCCTTAGCTGCCTGAAGTATTCCTTTATTAAACTCCATGATAATAGTGTTGATGTCTCTGCCTGTTAATTTTATCTTATTATAGAATGCATGTAACAATACAGAAGGGAAAAATTATTTTAACACATGTATAAGGCTTCCTAGTTCACACATTCTTGCAACATTCCATATATCAAGTCCTATTTTGGCTTTCATTGATATAAGTTGTGAAGCAATCTTGACATTCATTGGCTGGCTTTCTGCGTTCATTCTCAAACACCTGTTAGTTGCTTGCAATACCAACGAAATGCATTTTGATCTGTGTAGTAAGGCAGCTAAAGTCACACTCAAGCCTGCCTAATTCACCTCTTATGACATGCATGTAGCGTTAGAATATATTGATAGAACAGAGAAGAAATCAAGATCTACAGATAGACACATTAGCACTAAAACAACCAGACATGCAACACAAATACCTTGTAGATGTAAGGAATAGATATGAACATCTAATGATAGAAGGCATGGAACAATACAGAAGGGAAAACCACAGACGAGCAAATAGACAATAAATGGGACATCCTAAGAAAAAAGTATTCAAATATCACAGGAAAATTTACCAATCAGAAAAGCCAAGAACAAACAAACATGAATGACAGATGAAATAGTAGAGAAAATGAAAGAAAGAAAGAAAGCTAAAAATACCCCAAAATATTCACTTATAAACAATGAGATCCTCAACATGTGCAGAACAGCGAAAAAAACAATGGCTAGAAACAAAATGTAGAGAAATAGGAGATAAAACATAAGAAAAAAGAATGCATGAGATAAGACAGATAAAAAATAACAACAATCCTATAAATGGGAGTCTATTGTCTATTGTCTATCCCCAGGTGAATGATTGTTGATCGCATTCACACTTGCCGTTAGGCGTAGGGGTGGTATCTTGCGCTGTCGTTTCAAGGCCAGGTGTGTCGCCGAGGTTGCATTTAGTCCATGTTTGTTCAAGATTATCTTAATGTTTTCTATCCACCGTTTTCTTGGTCTACCTTTGGCTTTACGCCCGGATATTCTTGTGTTATATGCTCTTATTGGTATTTGGTTTGGCTTCATTATCATAAGGTGACAGAACCATTTTACTTGCTGTCTCTCAATATTTTCGATACATGATGTTATACCAACTCTTTTCTTAATTTCTTAATTTCTTATTTTATCTAGTTTGGTAACCATTGCAGCTTTTCTCAGACACTTCATTTCACATGTGACGATTTTCTT
Organism: Meghimatium bilineatum; assembly: GCA_034231615.1. Lineage (NCBI taxonomy): Eukaryota > Metazoa > Mollusca > Gastropoda > Stylommatophora > Philomycidae > Meghimatium > Meghimatium bilineatum. Next base: position 104,939,849 of record CM067299.1, read on the forward strand.
TTGCTGCGAAGCTGTTAAAGACCATGTTTGACATTGGTAGCACAGTGTTGGTATAAAAATTGTAGATATTATTTGTTTTTTAATTTCCATCTTGTTCTTTGGATGAAGAAGTAATGGTGAAAGTTGGCAAGTCACTGTGTTTGCTTTCTGGCACTTTGTTTCTATTTCTCTGTCTAGTCTTCCATCTTCGGAAAAAATGCTGCCTAGATATTTAAATTCTTTGGCTTGTTTCACTTTGGTGTTATCTATTGTTATATTCATTGGTGTTGAAGACTTGCTAATTTTCATAACTTCTGTTTTTTGTACATTAATTTTCATGTTGTACTTCTGACATGCTAACAACAATTCATTGATGTGCTTTTGCAAAGTTTCCTCATCTTTGTATATTAAACTTTGATCATCAGCAAATAATAGTTCATTGATTTCATTATTAAGTTCTTCATCAGGTTTATTTATGTTTTCCTCTTTGTTGATATGAGCTTCTTTTATTATTCTGTCCATGTATATGTTGAAAAGTAGGGGTGAAAGTACGCATCCTTGTCTTACTCCAGATCTTGTTTCAAAAGGTTCAGTTATTCCATCTGTTGTTCTTACTGAGCTTTGGCATTTTTGATATATCGCTTTTATGCTATCTAACAGTTGTCCTCTGATGTTATACATTTCTAAGGTTTCCCATAGAATGTTTCTATCTACTCTGTCGAATGCCTTTTCCTGGTCTACAAATACTGTGTTTAAATCTTGTACAGCTTGCTCCCCTTCTGAAGCCAAACTGAGAGGGGAGTGAATAAATGGGAGTGGCTGCATTAAAAGTGAAAAAATTATATTTTATAAAACAAAAGTACTTACAAGATGGGCAGATTATATGACATAACCGTTTGATGACCATAGAAACAAAAAACCTACAATACAAAACAGTGATGGACCAGCAATACTGAAAGCAGAAACAGAAAACGCAATACAATCAACAAAATGTGGAAAAGCCGCAGACTCTGACAACATAACTGCAGACATACAAAAACTCTAAATGAATTTGGTGTGGAAACTATCACATAACTTTGCAATGATATATATGAAACAGGTCAAATAAATAAAGACATGAAATCATCAATATTCATACCATTACCTAAAACGCCCAGGGCTGTGGACTGCACGGAATATAGAATAAGTGATGAGTTATATAACCAAAATATTACTCAAGATAATACATGAAAGAATTAAAAACTAGACATTGTGGTCGGTGAAGAGCAATTCGGTTTTAGGAAAAACAAAGGAACCAGAAAAGCTATTACTCCGACTATTGATAGATAAATATATAAAAGTCGAAATAGGTATCTATATTTATTTCATAGACTACAGCAAGGCATCTGACAGAGCACAGCATGACAAATTAATCGAATGTCTTCAAGAAATAAACATAAATGGAAAAGGCATCAGACTGATTAGAAATATATATTGGGAACAAACTGCATCAATAAGGTGTGAAAACAGCTACTCACCATACATAGAAATAAGAAGAGGGGTAAGACAAAGATGTATTTTATCACCAAGCCTATTTAATATCTACACAGAGAATATCCTTAAAAATATAGAAGAAATGCCAGGACTCAAGATCAATGGGAAAATAGTAAACAACCTGAGATATGCAGATGCCAGTGTTCTTTTAGCAGAAAGTGAAAATGAACTACAAAGACTAATATATGAGCTCGATAAATCAAGTAAAGAATATGGGCTGGATGAAAACATTTAAAAAACAACAACAAAAACCATGATAATCAGCAAAGTCACAGAAAAACATGTGCTAAACATGAAATAAATGGAAACTACAACAAATAGAACAACATTAATATCTTGAACACATAATCACAAATGATGGCAGATGTTAAACCGAAGTTAAAAGAAAAATAGGAATGGCTAAAAGTACCTTCAATGACATGAGGAAAATAGTAACATCTAAACAAACAAGTTAAAAATGAGAATTATAAACTGCTTCATCTATTCTATGTTAATGTATGGCTCAGAAACATGGACAATAAACAAATAATTAGAAGACAGAATTGATGCCTTTGAGATATGGATATATAGAAGATAGTGAGAACATCATGGAAAGAAAAGAAAACAAATAAAGAGGTGCTAAAACACTTAATAGGAAGAAAGAACTACTAAGAGAAATAAAGATCAGGCAAATAAAATATTTTGGACACATTAAAAGACATGACACCTTATTGAAGATCTTACTTGAGGGTAAAGCGAGCAAGAGGTAGACAGATATATAAGTGGAAAAATATCATCACAAGATGGACAGGTTACAGTCTAGCAGAGTGCACCACCAAAACAAGAGACAGGGGATGTTGGAGGTCTGTTGCAGTTAACCTTCGCTGCAGAGACGGCACTTGATGATGATGAGAGTTTTATGGTTCAGTTGCAGTATCTGTAGAAATATTTCGGTTTCTAGGTATGGCTGGTTAGCCCAAACCCAATCTCCTTGATCTGAAGGAAATAGTGCTTACATTGTCTGTCATTTCAAACTGAAACCGTTCGATGTGGGGACCATTACTCTGACCATATGACCACATCAAGGTAGAATACATAAGGTTGGATTTCTATGTTAAACTGAGATAATATAACCCGTATCATCATCATCATTTGATGACGTCTCCGCATCCAAGTTTGATGAAACGGACCTCCATCTTATATCTCTTGCCTTGGTTGTACACTCTGCTAGAATGTATCCTGTCCATCTCGTGATGTTTTCATCCCACGTATCTCTGCCCACCTCTTGATCTTCTTCCCTACATTCTACCATCAAGTAAGGTTTTAAGCAAAATGTCATATCTTTTAATATGTACACGTATTTAATTTGTTTGATTTCTATTTCCTTTATAGTTATTTTATCATACGCATTGTTGTTAGAACCTCTATGTTTTCATATCTTTCTATGAAATTTTCCCTATTATTCTATCTATCATCATCTCAGATATCAACTTTGTATATCTCCACTAGCGTACTCCATCAACGAATAATGAATACATTCAATGAATACAATGATAGTTTTGATTTCCATTATCACAATCCTGATGAATTTTCTGTAATGAACATAAAATACATCAAAACATAAATATATTTTGCTGCTTTGTTAAAGACAAAAGGGAAAACAAATTACACACAAACACATACAAACAAATACACGTATAAAATAAGCTTTCTCATTGTATTAAATGCAGCTGTGAAGTGATACACTTTATTATAGTATGAAATGCAGTTGTGAAATGATACACTTTATCATAGTATGAAATGCAGTTGTTAAATGATACACTTTATCATAGTATGAAATGCAGTTGTGAAGTGATACACTTTATCATAGTATGAAATGCAGTTGTGAAATGATATATGTTTGCAAGTTATTGATGACGTTTCACTTACCCAACGTCACTGAACACACACAGTCTCAAAGTTTACTACACGTCACTAAACACATGGTCTCAAAGTTTACACAACGTTACTGAACACACACAGTCTCAAATGTTACACATAGTCACTGAATATACACACAGTCTCAAAGTGTATCCTTCTTCTTCTTGTTCAGCGTTCATTCTCAAACTCCTGCTGGATCTCTCCTGTAGCAGTACTACTAGATCTCCAGTAGGATGCAGTCCAGAGAATTGGAATGCGTTGTGTCACCGTTTTATTTGCGCCAATGGCGGAAAAGTGTATCCAAAGTCACTGAACATAGCGTTTCAAAGTTTCATGCATCCAAAGTCACTAAACACAATAGTCAAAGAAAGATCAACAAATTGAGAATATTTTACAAGCTTTTCGAAAATTAAATATAACTCTGCTTTAAAACAAGGCAACAAGAAAAAGGATATAATGCACTTTATCTACATTGATGCATTGAAAATATATGCGTATGTTCCAGTTTAGCGCAGACTCCGTCTGTATAACACATTCTTTCGCAGCAATCTTCCGGCGCAGAATTTGGCTTCCAGTCTTGCCTTTGGTAACCTAGCTTTATGATGTTGTTCTGCAATCATACAGCTAGATAACCAAAGACAAAAACGGCGCCCTCCCCAACCTCCACCCGCCGGCAAGAATAGTCTGCAAACATGTTTCTTGTTCTTAAGTGACAATTTGTATTATAATGTTATCTTAATTACCGTCCACATATTTCATAATTCATACAAATATATCTTTTGTCAAGAAATCCTTCATTTTGTAATTTATAATACTCGGTATAGACTTGGGAGAGCTCATGGCGCTTGTAAATATGATTCCAATAGAGACATCAGATTTATGTAAGTAAGCTGTGAACATGTTCAAGAGTTAAATGATTCTAGTAGAGACTTCAGATTTATGTAAGTAAGCTGTGAACATGTTCCAGAGTAAAATGATTCTAGTAGAGACTTCAGATTTATGTAAGTAAGCTGTGAACATGTTCCAGGGTTAAATGATTCTAGTAAAGACATCAGATTTATGTAAGTAAGCTGTGAACATGTTCCAGAGTTAAATGATTGTAGTAGAGACTTCAGATTTATATAATTAAGCTGTGAACATGTTCCAGAGTTAAATGATTCTAGTAGAAACTTCAGATTTATGTATGTAAGCTGTGAACATGTTCCAGAGTTAAATGATTCTAGTAGAAACTTCAGATTTATGTATGTAAGCTGTGAACATGTTCAAGAATTAAATGATTTTTTACATACGTCATTCCGGAAATGGCGATCAACCCGTATTTCTTTTTGCTGTAGTGATTGTCTAGGCATTATGCACGTTTATGAAGTTGCCAGCACTATTTGAGCGGTCCAGTATCCAGTCTGTCTACAGCTGATTTCGAACCCGGTATCATGAGACGAAGATTTTCACTATCTGTCATGTCCAACACCAAAGACACATGCATACATACAATTGGAGTGATTCTAGTTTCTAGCACATCATTACCTATATTTCAACATCAAGAGACAATCATGAAAAATGATTCCACAAAGAAGCGCTTTAGATGTCAAGTTGAAATGTAACTTCTTACACAAAGTGCAAATAAACTCTAACATTCAAGATGCATTTGACAAACCCGCTACTGGATGCTTATAAAATGTTATCTCGCTAGGACAAGAGCTTATCTCGCTTGGACAAGAGCGTATATCGCTTGGACAAGAGCTTATCTCGCTCGGACAAGAGCTTATCTCGCTCGGACAAGAGCTTATCTCGTTTGGACAAGAACAAGAGCTTTCTAACATAGAAAAATAAACAGTACACAATAAGAATACGACTGATTTGTGATTTTCTGAAGCGACGACAGTGCACTTCGGGCATCCCCATATGAGTTCCATCTCTTTTAGCAGATGTCGTAGCGTATTATACTGAAAATGTACGTAACCGATCTATTGCACATCTTGTTTTCATCATCCCCATAAATCTATTATCTCTTCTTCTTCTTTTTCTTCTTCTTCTGCATTCATTCTCAAACTACTGCAGATTAGCAGGATGTAGTCAGGAGAACGGAATGCGTTGTATCATGGGTTACAGCATTGCTTCGATATCTGCGCCTTTCGGCAAGACACATCCGATTTCAGCATGGCTTTGGGTCACTGACCCTATATGGGAGGGGACAGCCAACCCCATCCCATAACCTCCTTAGTCGCCTTTTACGACATGCGTGGAAGGTAAACAGTGTTGCTATTTTGTGCTCCCCTTTCGGGCCTGGCAACACAGGGGTGATCTATTATCTCTATATGCTCTACTATCTCCCAGAACAATTCCATACTTCTTCAATTGGTGTTCGTCCATCACAAGTGATGATGACCACCGACCTTATGAAGTTCAGTTAGAGTTATGTCCTTGATTATGAGTTCACAGATTAGCCATCTGCATAAGAAATATTCTGACCCGAAAAGTCATTGGACAAGTAGGGAAATGGATGACCACTGTAGATGGTTTTTGGTCTACCTGATACTTTCTAGCTACTCTCCGCTGTAGCAACACTTCTCACCTATTTTCAAAATGGTGTGTCTTTTTTACCGTAGAACATCAGTAGCTCTATTTCATGCATCTTGTTCCCATGTATCTTGATTTATTTCAAAGACTTTCAGACAGGTTTCTTTAACGAGTCCCTGAAGAGCTTCTTTCTGCCACCTAGAGAACGTATGCTCTTCTACAACTTACCACAGACACGTATCGTTGGTAGGCTATGATCTGGCATATGTAAATACCTACCACATGAATCTTCAATCTCTTAATGACGGTGTCTTCGTAGAAAGACGCACAATGTCTGATGTATTCAATGGAGTATGTTCATTGTCATCTGTAACAAAACAAAATAGCTATCCAATAGAGTTCTGATCATTTACAAATGATGAGTAAAATTTGATATCTGATCTATTAGCCAAATCTAGAATATAAATACCAGCAGTAAAACAGAGAAGATCTAACAATCATGTCCCGACATGAAGTCCATCATCACAAGCTTCATGTTCATAAAATTCAACTCTCCACAAACATGCAGCTAAAAAATGGAGACTCTTGCCAATTACTCCGGAAGAAAGGAGCAATTATTTAGTTATAAAAAGGTCACAACAGACTCCATAAATAAATGTTTATGTTTGGGATTTGGCTACAAAGGTTACACAGGTTGCACCTGTGGACAATCTGCACACAACACAGCGTATTTGACAGAGCTGTCCATTGTACTACATAACGTATTTGACAGGACTGTCCATTGTACCACATAACGTATTTGACAGGACTGTCCATTGTACCACATAACGTATTTGACAGGACTGTCCATTGTACTACATAACGTATTTGACAGGACTGTCCATTGTACCACATAACGTATTTGACAGGACTGTCCATTGTACCACATAACGTATTTGACAGGACTGTCCATTGTACCACATAACGTATTTGACAGGACTGTCCATTGTACTACATAACGTATTTCTTCTTCTTCTTCTTCGTTCATTCTCAAACTCCTGCAGATTAGCAGGATGTAGTCCAGAGAAAGGAATGCGTTGTGTCATGGTTTACAGCATTGCTGCGATATCCGCGCCTTTCGGCCTGACACATCCGACTTCAGCATGGCTTTGGGTCACTGACCCTATATGGGATGGGACAGCCAACTCCATCCCATAACATCCTTAGTCGCCTTTTACGACATGCGTGGAAGGTAAACAGTGTTGCTATTCTTTGCTCCCATTCGGGCCCCGGGAACACACGGGCGATAACGTATTTGACAGGACTGTCCATTGTACCACATAACGTATTTGACAGGACTGTCCACTGTACCACATAACGTATTTGACAGGACTGTCCAGTGTACCACATACTAAGTAGAAATATATGCCGTGTATCGGGAATGGTGACCACAGCACATTTTATTAAAGAAATTCATATCAGCGTATGGTTCTCACCGAAAACCGAGAATATTATCATATGTGCGGTGTGTTTGAAGCTAGTTTATCAACACTCTCACTACCATAAACTCCAATATAACCAGTGTAAAATATTCACACAAGTACCAGCAAATGTAACCCCCCCCCCAATACTCATTACAACATGACTCGGCCTTCGTTCCGGGTTTTGGTAGCTGGCACCTATTCGCCTCGTAATGTGAGTCAAGACCGATTCCATGTATATATCAACACTATCCTTATCAGCCTTGTCAGTTTTTATAGTGAATGTAATTTTTACATCAGATTGCCTATTGCAACATATTCAACATTTTCTGCTGAGCGCAAATATATTTCATCTCTAGCTCTCAATCATTAATTCAAAGGGAAATATGTAAATACTAATCTATGTCTGCAACAATGGCAACCTTGAAAATCAAAGGGAAATATGTAAGTACTAATCTATGTCTGCTGCAACAATGGCAACCTTGAAAATCAAAGGGAAATATGTAAGTACTAATCTATGTCTGCAACAATGGCAACCTTGAAAATCAAAGGGAAATATGTAAGTACTAATCTATGTCTGCAACAATGGCAACCTTGAAAATCATCTCCACACATGTCATCCATGACACACCTCGTTTGAGTCGGGAATCTTTAATATCAGATATGTTGCCAAATAAAGGGGTAGGATGCCCTCTTTTGTAATTGGTAACTCATACTTTGTTTTTAACATGCGATTATGTTTATAAGAATACGAGCGAGTTTTACTACCTTTATCTAAATACAAAATGAATGTAGAAAATGAAATATGAATCACTTGTAAATAACTCTAGCATGTAAGCGTACATACAGATACATAAGTAAACAAACCGTATAATAATTACCTGAATCAGACAATGTCCGAAGTAATCTCGAATAGAGATATAAGAAAATTACTATTTTCACACAGAACATCTAGGTCACTATAGTAGTTGGTACACTGTGTTCCCAATACTGTGGTCAATAGATCAATCTGCAGTTGAGATGCGACGTCTCAGACCGCGGACGTATTTCTTTCTGATCGGTCCAATCTAAAGGGAGAAAAGAGTACCAGAAATGATGTGAGAAAAGTACGCGTAAATATGGAAGTAACAATACAACAGAACGCAGAAGTTATTTAGTCGCTGTTGAGCAAGGGGCTACGGTACATAGGGCAAACTATTGTATACAATTACAATCAGTAAGAAAAATACTATATTCTTTTACTGCATGAGTCGGACTTGTAAGAAAACAACCAAAATCTGTTTAAAACATTATAGAAAGTTTATTAAAGAAATGTTTACTGGGAAAATTTGTTGCTTGAAGTGTATGTTGAATTTGCGAAGATGTTCTGCTGTAAAACGTTTTCACCTTTTCAATAATCCTTATCTTTCAAAAGTGATATATAACGTTTTTGACCTCTCCTCATTAGGGATTAAAACCAGGTTAAAAATCGAACCCGAAAGAATGAATTATGCAAATTACGTGCATAATTTGATAGTTAAATTGTCAGAGAATTGGAGGAGAAATTAAAATGATGGACCCAATATTATAATGAAATAATTTTTCTTATACCGCAATAGCAACTACGCTTTGATCTCAATGACAACACCGCACATCCTTGTAATATTTCACATTACTGTGCCGCCATCTATAAATTAAATGATAGTAACACACTATCAGTTGATAACAACTTAGCGTGAGATCTAATGCAACATGTGATCCTTATTTCTTCGAAAATGAGATATACATCGGTGTTGATAATTTACTCATTAAACCATCCTTCATTTTCAAAGAGTTGAGAAAAGACGATTCGTGATTATAAATATTTACGTAAAGTGCTAATAAAAGAATTAAGATTTAAATGATAACTTTCATCAAAGTAAACGGGGCATAACTCATGTTTAAAGAGATAATGGAAAGTGGTATAATTCTTGCCTTTTAGAGCTAAGATAACGTGACATAAATAGTGCATTCTAGAGCTAAGATAACGTGACATAACTAGTGCATTCTAGAGCTAAGATAACGTGACATAACTAGTGCATTCTAGACTTAAGATAAAGTGACATAACTCACGCCTTCTAGAGCTAAGATAACGTGACATAACTATTGCATTCTAGATCTAAGATAACGTGATATAGCTCATGCCTTCTAGATCTAGGATAACGTGATATAGCTCATGCCTTCTAGAGCTAAGATAGCGTGATATAACTCATGCATTCTAGAGCTAAGATAACGTGACATAACTCATGCCTTCTAGAGCTAAGATAACGTGACATAACACATGCCTTCTAGAGCTAAAATAACGTGATATAACTCATGCCTTCTAGAGCTAAGATAACGTGACATAACTCTTACATCCCATATATAAAATAGCATGACATAACTTACATTCTACAGCTAAGAGAACGTGACATAACTCGTGCTCTCTAGAGCTAAGATAACGTGGCATAACTCGTGCTCTCTAGAGCTAAGATAACGTGGCACACGTCTTCCATTCTATAGATACGACAAAGGGATATACATCTTTGCTTCTAGAGCTAATGAAATGTGGCATAACTCCTACTTTCTAGAGCTAACATGACGTGCATAACTCACGTTCGCTACAGCTGAGACAACGTGGCATAACTCGTGCCTTCTAGAGTTAATAAATTGCAGCATAACTCTTGCATTATAGAGCTAAGTTAATTTGACATAATTATTACGTCATAAAATTAATACAATGTGAAATAACTTCTGCATTATAGAGCTAATAAAATGTGACATTGCTTGTGTCTTCTAGAGCTAATAAAATGTGACATTGCTTGTGTCTTCTAGAGCTAATAAAATGTGACTGCTTCTCTCTTCTAGAGCTAATAAAAAGTGACATTGCTTGTGTCTTCTAGAGCTAATACAATGTGACATTGCTTGTGTCTTCTAGAGCTAATACAATGTGACATTGCTTGTGTCTTCTAGAGCTAATACAATGTGACATTGCTTGTGTCTTCTAGAGCTAAGACAACGTGACATAACTCTTGGCTTTTAGAGTTTAGGCAAAGTGACGTAACTCCTGCCTTCTAGAGTTAATAAAATGTGACTCTTGTCTTTTAGAGTTAAGAAAACCAGACATAAGGACTGCCTTCTAAATCTAAGGAAAATTGACATAACTCCTACCTCTAGAGCTAAGAACATTTGACATAACTCCTGCTCACAAGAGCTATGAAAAAGTGGCATATCTTCTGTCTCTTAGAGCTAAGAAAAAGTGAGATATCTTTTGCCCTCTAGAGCTAAGAAAAAGTGAGATATCTTTTGCCCTCTAGAGCTAAGAAAAAGTGAGATATCTTTTGCCCTCTAGAACTAAGAAAAAGTGAGATATCTTTTGCCCTCTAGAGCTAAGAAAAAGTGAGATATCTTTTGCCCTCTAGAGCTAAGAAAAAGTGACTTAACATCTTCCTCTAAAACGTGACATCACACCTGTCTCTTAGGGCTATGAAAAAGTGACATAACTCCTGCCACCTAGAGCTAAGAAAGCGTGACTTAGCTCCTGTCTTTTAGAACCAAGAAGAGTGACATATATACTGCCTTATAGAGCTAAGAAAAAGATGACCTAACTCCTGTCTCCTAGAGCTAAGAAAACGTGACAGCTCCTGCGGTCTTCTAGAGCTAAGAAATCGTGAATTAGCTCCTGCCTACTAGAGCTATGAAAGTATGCATTATCTCCTGCTTTGTAGAGCTAAGAAAGCGTAACATAGCTCCTACCTCATAGAGCTAAGAAAAGGGGTCGTAGCTCCTAGCTCCTAGAGAAAAACGGAAAAGCTCCTGATTCCAGATACGAACTAAATAAACATGAGATATTACAACTCCCTGTGTTGCGGGAGTGCATGAGAAAAGCAAATAATAGCAACAGTGTGACCTGTCAACCACGTTACAAAAATCGACTAATGTTGATTTGGGTGGAGTTAGCTTTCTCACAAGTAAAATAAAGACACAAAAATTATGCTGAAGTCGGTTGTGCCATTCCAAATGTCGCAGACAACGCGTCGAACCCGTAAACTATGGCACAACGTTATAGGAAGAGGACAATTTGACTAGCCATGAAAGAGATGGTTTTAGTTCATTAAACAGGCTGTAAGTCAGGTGCAAAACCTTCTGTGGATTGGAGGGCCGAATTAAGTGTTTTTGCAATATGCGGTGAAAATGTTATATAACCATATCTGGGTCTTCAAGTAGTAGTTTCTGAGCTATGATATGCATTCCTAGAGCTATGAAAATGTATACACACTAATTTTACATCAGTCTTGAAGGCTTAAAAAAAAGTCTTTAACTCCTATATTTCTCTGCATTTTATTTCTAACCAGTGTTCTTTTGTTGTTCTGTGCATGTTACATATCTCTTTGTCTAGCAATGAATATTTTGGGATGTGTTTGGCTAGCATTTTGTCTGAAATTCCTCCTAATATTTTCACTATCAGGCATTCATATTAGTTAGTTCTTAGCTTTCTTCACTGGTAAACTATCATTAATTGTTTGAATACATTTTTCACTGGTAAACTATCATTAATTGTTTGAATAAATTTCCTTAGGTTTTCTCTTTATTATCTATGTTTTCTTCTGTAATCTTCCATCTATATCTCTATTCTATATTCTCCCATCTGTATTCTTTCTTTTGTATTGTTAGATGCACCAAAAATTAGCGGTGCATTTGATGTAGTTTTGTAAATATATTTTATCTTCGCAAATGACACTAATTACTATCTACAAATGACACTAATTACTATCTACAAATGACACTAATTACTATCTACAAATGACACTAATTATTATCTACAAATCTATATATCTTTTTCTTCTGTGTTCATTCTGAAGTTCTTGCAGATTAACAGGGTGTACTCCAGATAATGGAATGCGTTGTGCCATGGTTTATATCTTATTTGCGATATCTGCGCCTTCGTGTCTGATACAACCAATTTCTGCATGGCTTCTGGTTTCCTGGCCCCTATATTGGATGGGACTGGTAAATCTACCCCAAAACCTTCTTAGTCGTCCCCAGGACATGATTTGTAGTTAACAGTTTTGTTGATCTTTGCTCCCATCTCGGGTCCAGGAACACACGGGCGTTTGTCTGTCTATCTATGTTTCTTCAGTACCGAATACAATGCAGAGCGTTTGTCTGTCTATCTATGTTTCTTCAGTACCGAATACAATGCAGAGCGTTTGTCTGTCTATCTATGTTCCTTCAGTACCGAATACAATGCAGAGCGTTTGTCTATGTTCCTTTCGTACCGAATACGATGCAGAGCGTTTGTCTGTCTATCTAAGTTTCTAGATAGACATCTAGAAACATATGGAAAATTCTTCTTCTTCTTCTGCGTTCGTTCTCAAACTCCTGCAGATTAGCAGGATGTAATCCGGAGAACGGAATGCGATGTACCATGGTTTACAGCATTGCTGCGATATATGCGCCTTTCGGCCTGACACATCCGACTTCAGCAGGGCTTTGGGTCACTGACCCTATATGGGATGGGACAGCCAACCCCATCCCATAACTCCTTAATCGCCTTTTACGACATGCATGGAAGGTAAACAGTGTTGCTATTCTTTGCTCCCCTTTCGGGCCCCGACAACACACGGGCCTTTTTAGTGATTATAGTGGCAAACTATTTTCATTCATTCTAGTACATATCCGATGTAAGTCCACCGTTTTCTTGTTATTACTGAACATATCCGATGCAAGTCCACCGTTTTCTTGTTATTACTGAACATATCCGATGTAAGTCCACCGTTTTCTTGTTATTACTGGAGTAACATACTGCTGTTCGATGCCATCTCTTATTTGCTTATTTGACTGGAACGTGTCTGACCAATAACTACTTTATCACTAATCAACTAGGTTGACTATTTGGCTTGGTGGTAGTGAGTATGTCACAGAAACCCAAAGTAACAATTTGAAATTTAGCTGCATACACTTGGAAAGCAGGATATTTTAAAGAAAAACAACCAATGACATAAACTACTGAATGCATATATATTGCCCCGAAAATCGTTACAGTCAAAAATTGCCGAAACTTATATAAAAAAACACGCAGTGCATAAGGTAGGCAACCGACTTTAACTTTATTGATCCATGATGAAGTAGAAACATCAATCTATAATACTTTTCTAATTGATTTAATATTGTCAATATGTCATGCATACTAATATTATACACATATAACCTTTCAGTTAACAATATGAAAACCAACAGAGTGTGGCTGAAAACGTTTTATGACAAGATCAAAGGGCGTGTGGAAGTGGAAGTTCGTTCAGCAGTGCGTGACTAGAATACAGTTTGAATAGGTTAGGATAGTCCATGCATCCATAGAGACAAGGATGAATATAATAAGGGGTTTGCGACGTAACCGCTAGGGTTGAATGTAAATAAAAACATTGCCGGAATGTTCTTTTGACAGTGCTGTGAATGTTCTTAGACGTTTTTACAGAAGTACTTGTGAGAACTTTTTAAACGGGCTATAACGTTCTTTTACTCATAGTAGCTGATTATATAATTGTTGACAGACTTGACATAGTAGTTAGTTTTTACCAGTATTGCTAGAAAATGTATATACTGCATATTTTAAAGAAACACAGCGAGTCACAAAGCTTATATTTAAACGGCCGCAAACATTTTGTAAAATTTCGGTACTATGATTGTAGTCCAACCCCCGTTTTCATTCTTTTTCCCCATTAGTTCCTGCCTACGTATTTTATGATTAATTGATCTAAATATTATATCAATAAATAATCAATAATTAATCGAAATATTCATTTTTTATGGTTAGGGGTTAGGGTTACTTATGTTTTACATAATTAATCCTAATCCCTAAATATAATTATATTTAAATTAATAAATATAAATTGATAAACATGGGCAAGGGAAATAATTACATAGGTAGGTACTAATTAGCGCAACGGGGGATGGCCTGTGATCATGGTACCCAAAAAGTCATGTCATAAGATATAACAGCACAACAACCAAGAATCAGAATAGACAATACCGAGATAGAATGTGTGGATAAATTCGAATACTGAGCAGCAAACATCAACGGTGCAGGAGACGTCGTGGCAGAGATAAGGAAGAGATTGGAAATGGCATATTGTAAAATAACATGTATGAAAAACATATGGAAAAACAACAGAATAGAAACGAAACTGCTAATGCTCCGAACTTTTAATTTCCCGGTTGCAGCATACAGCTGTGAAACATGGACCCTAAGTAAAATAGCGGCAAACCAAGATCAACGCTTTTGCGATGAAAAGCTACAAAAAGATACTTAGAATATCATGGAATGAAAAAAGAAGAAAAATATGCAGATATTATCAGCATATCGAAGATGCCAGAGTGTTGGTTACTAAACACAATAGCAAAAAGAAAACTTCACTTGTATGGACATATAGAGAGACAACTGTTTAGAAAAACATATAATGGAGGGCAGAGCACCTGACGGATTAGAAAGGGCAGACCAAGAAGAAGATGGACTGACGACATTAAATATAACATGAATACATCGTTGCAAAATGCAAGCCGCACGGCTCAACACAGAGAGGGTTCAGGGAGTTCATTGGGAAGATAACCGCTCTGGAGAGAATACGCCACATGACAAATTCCAAGAAGTGTTTGTAATTTCAACCAAACCTTGCGGTCACCGGTGTTGCGAACAGGGTCTGGAATCAGTGTCCAAAGAATATGTCAACTGTCTTCTTTTCATGCATGCGAGAAGGCGATTAAGGAAAGTTGGGCATAGGCTTACAACATGTCAAGTATGAAAATAAGTAATCGTCCCTGTATGTTTTTTTTCTAGAATACTTACTTTTGCCTTCTGTGACATGGTCCAAATTGATGGCGAAGAGATGGATGCATGCAAACATTGCACTTTTGTCCTTTTATAGTACCCCTACTAGACAGAGGGGAATGCTAGGTGAGGTGTACTGTTGCTGCAGATGGCTCAATAAATCTGACAATAGCAGAATTATTTAGTTGACTCAGAAGTGTATGCTATGTCCTTGACAGGACGTAATGATCCTGGGTTACTGCCGCACTAGATGCCTCTTCCCGAGGACTAAACATACATCCATAAGCCCCCCATATCATGTAACAATTCATTGAGACAACAAACCTTGCATGAGTTCCGGTGTCACCCCCAACATTGAACTGATGAGGGCATGTGCTTTTGTCAGAAAGGCTACTGACTGTCAAGAGCTACCTCACTACAAAGCTACCTCTAAAGGAATTACTTCATCACTGTCATTATCATGATCCCTCTGCGGTGACGTTGAAGTTTTATAACATATCCTTCTACCTAGAGATCATTGAAATCTCAGACATTGAGGTGGCCCATTTTACATTAGAATTTTACCCTTTACAAATACACACATGGAAGTACAACTGAGAGGTAGTCTACCCAGAAAGCCACAAATATACATGTGAATATTTCTATTTAACAATTCCACGTAGATTGTAGTGGGTCATCTAGACAAGTGTTTCCCAAACTATGTTTTTTTTTACCATGTCCTACATAAGTCTTTCTAAAATTCTGATGCCACACTATGTAACATATAAATATTTTGTTATATTTAAAAATTGAATTATTCCTAAACATTTTTTTAAATTGCCCCACTGAACAATCACATTGCCCCCTGTAGGGCGTGCGTCCCAGGTTGGGAAACACTGATCTAGATCAACTGCATTCATTGTCGAATGTAGTGGATCATCTTTGTCACCTACATTCAGTATGAAATTTAATAGATGATTTAGACCAACTACATTCAGCACAGAATGTAATGAATTATCTAGGCCAACTACATTCAGCACAGAATGTAATGAATTATCTAGGCCAACTACATTCAGCACAGAATGTAATGAATTATCTAGGCCAACTACATTCAGCACAGAATGTAATGAATCATCTTTGCCAACTACATTCCGTATAGAATGCAGGTTACTCGCCCGTTACTGCTGCTCCCAGATAGCTCTCTGCAGCTCTGTTTACTAAACGTTCTACTACAGTGCCAGACTCTCTACTCTACTCATACATTTACTGGTGTGGCAAACATACATCACCATATTGGTCCTTCATTCGCCATATGCATTTCTATAGGTTTCACACCTTCACTGGTTAAAAAAGCAGTTACCGGAATTCTGCTCTTCTTTGCTGCGTGTCAATAGTGAAGTGGTCATATTTAAAATGCCATTATAATGTCACATTGTTCTCTTGTACCAAGATGGTAAGTGCAGGGCGCTATTGACTTCCTTAACAATATTGATAGGTTACAAAACACTGCCAAGGTTATTCCAATTACTAACACACAATTTTAAGGCTTTTATTTGGAGCACCCTCGTAGATAATATTTATAAGTGAATAATCATAAACAGCAGAATAACAATAAGAGGATGAAAGTAGAGAAAAGTTTAGGATGCGAATTAAATAGAGTTAGTCGTCGGCTTATCATTATTGCACTCAGGAGACAGTCATATGTGATCCGTGCTCCACTTGAGTGTATCCACCATAGGTGATCCGATCTTCACTTAAGTGTATCCATCATAGGTGATCCGAGCTCCACTTGAGTGTATTCATCATAGGTGATCCGAGCTCCACTTGAGTGTATTCATCATAGGTGATCCGAGCTCCACTTGAGTGTACCCATCATTACACGATGGCTGTCAGTTCCAGCTCTCTATTGGTTGATAAATATTCTTCTAAATCCCCCACAATAACGCTGATTTATGGCAACACATCATTTCAAGCTCAGTTCCTTTTATCTGTACGTGGAAAAGGAATGATCATCCTCATTAATTTTACTTGTTCGTTTTGTTTCTCGTAAGAAGTTCAAAATATAAGCACTACCTCTTATTCTATTGCCAGACACATTAGCAGTGCATGCCAGCCGATCTCTTCTCTCATTCCATTGAACACCCGCATGATCAGGTACGAAAATGAGCGAACCTTGACCTCTCCACTGCATGAAGCCACGATTTGAGAACACAACCAATTTTGCAACGTAAAGCATCTTTTTGTTTATGCTCATCGTGTCACTGAGGATGTAGAAATACGTTTCGAACTCACAAACCAAATTAGTTAATTACCAATTTTAATTATTATATATAATTTTTTTTCCATCGCATTTAATGTTTTTTCATGCCATGCTCATCTTCGCTTGCGAAGGAGGAACACCATCAGAAATACGTTGCCCTCTGTGTAGTCATAAATTTCAAGGCTTTTATCATTGCAATACTCTCCTTAGTAGTGATACTCGTGGTAAAAAGAGTACCACTATATTTTTTGCTTTAATGGCCTTCCCTATACAATAAGCCGTGACGGACCAAGTACTATGAAAGTGTGTAACAAACGATCTCTTTGCTATGTTGGCCTTCCCTCTACAATATGCCATGAAGGACCAAGCACTGTGAACGTGTCTAACAACCGAACTTTTTGCTTTGATGACCTTCCCTATACAATGAGCCGTGACGGACTAAGTATGAACGTGTCTAACAACTGAACGATTCGTGTATATAATCATGTAACTTTCCTGGGATTCTTACTGAATGCTTGCCCCTCAGACTGTACATACATTGGGCACCACTCTTTGCATCGTCTACTGATAGTTATTATTAATCAGAAGGAGGTCTGGCGATATACGCACACACCTATCCATTTCACACCTAGTGCCACGTGTTCCAATATGTATACTCTCTTTATGATGTTCTTAGCACTCTCCGTTCACTACTATCTTCTTTTCAATGGAATGCATTTCACTTTCTAAATATGCCGAAATCGGATGTGCTAGGCCTACAAGGCGCATAACGGTGGCACAACGTAATCACGCTCCCGGCGGAAATCGCACGGATATCCGTGATGGTTACAATGGAGCGAACGCAAAACAAACTTTCAAAATTTCAGAATGCCATTGGATATTCTTTGCCAGCGGTGATTTTTATAGAAGCTCATACTCTGAATACTAGTATAGATGCATATTATGTGCTGAGTAGTTAAGCAGTAGAATACGAATCTCGTCTCTTACTGACGTAACTCAAGTGCACCCAAGTATGCTACGCATCGCCTCATTCTGGATCTTATCCAATCTTTCAGGCTGCGTTTCACTGAGCGTAAATTTCTCATTGAATTTATTCTATAGTGAACGAAAAATCGAAAGAAACCAGTATTATAGTAACATGTGTAAGACCAAAGCGAGGGCGTAAAAAAAAATCAAGAAGTATGTGTAAGTAAATAATTATATGAGCGAAGAGGGGATACTATTAAAAATGGATGAAATAAATTAATAGAGAAAGACAGAACACATGCGGTGAAGGAAAGTTAGTGTGTTTGTGACAGCTGGTTATACGACAGAATGAGTATAAGGGTATACGTCGTTATGTGAGTAAATATGTGTTGATACATGCGACTAAAACTGTGATGATTCCATCTGAACATTCAAAGAAATAATAAGTGTAATAAAGTATACAAAGAAAATATAAGCAAGGAATTGGGTCAAAACTATAACATTTTTCAACACACGTTTAATGAAAAGGAAAATGCATTGTTCAAAACTGATTGTATAGAATTGTGAGAATTGATATTACAAATCGATTCGATATTTACTAAAACCACAATCAAAAAATTATCCAGGAAGAGTGCAGAAAGCTGCCAGCGTCGTCTTTCACGTCTGATGAATCAGTTTTCTGGGGCTGTGGCTGCCCCGTACACAATAATGGAATCGAAAGTATCTTGACAAATGCTCACTTGCAGGGTCATTATTCAATCACATCCGGTCCCTCGTATTAGCTGCTTCCGTTTGCGGTGTTTATGCGTTACTACGGTTGCCCAGATTTTCATTCTAGTAATAGAATAGCTTCACACAATAAATAACAGACTTACCCAAGCAGCTTCTAGTGGCAGCAAGCAAGACAAAAGCCCCGTCACACATTGTTGACCTCCGTCTGATGTACAGTAAAAAGGTAAATTGTCATTAATAGTAAGATTAAAAAATTGGACATTGAACTATATATATATATAAGAAACAAATAACAAAGAAACGTGGATAATAAATTAATAATAAGATAAGAAAGATGAATAATACATTAATAATAAGATAAGAGACACAGATAATAAACTAATTATAAGATAAGAAGTGTGGAGGAAAAAATAAATAACAAGCTCATTGATATGTTGCTATATGGTATTTAGGCGTTACATTATGGCACCCAGGACATGCCAATAAATGAGACAAATCGCATCATGCATCTCTGTCCTGGGCAAATTTCTCGATCGTATCAATATAGTAAATGCCTTCCATCTTAGCTTCTTTTGTCAATAATATTTTCAGTGTTTAATTTGGTCCATCTCTTTTTCTTTTCCAGGTCCGTTCTAGCGGCGCCGAATCGCATTGCAGCTGAAGTAAACAGGTTTTCCGTACTTGACCAACCAAATCATCAATAAAAGATGTGATCTCGTCAAGACATTCAACCTGTGTGCTCAAGTATTGAGAACGATTGAGACAAAAAACATTATAACAACGAATATCCCGTAAAAGTATTGAAGTATCCTCAGATTAAACTCCCGTCAGGCGTAAGACGTATTTTCATTTATCCTCATGCTTCCTACTTGAATTTTTCTTCTCTATGTTGTTTCACATCTGACGGCTTGCATTAGGAAACTTTGGTTATCTCTTCTCATGTTGTATCATATATATAATCATTGTTTTCCGATTGTTTGGGAAACTGTTGGTTCCGCGCCAATTTCTCTTATTTCTGTAACATCTTGTTACCATTCACATTTATACAGTTCTTTCTTAAAACATTTGTTTTAAAATTTACGAGGTTAATCTTATTTATTAATTTAAAAACAAACCCACAAATGAGTAAATAATAATAAGTAGCATTTTTGGAGCTTTCTGGAGGACATAAACACGATATATAAGGTGTCTATAAAGTTGCTGTGCACTGAATTTGAAATGAAATATATGTGCTAAATATGACATCATCAAAAGTTGCGTCAAGTGTACAGCTTAACTCAGCAAAATGGTGCTAGCTGCAGAGTTAATTGTTATTCGTTGACTAAGAAATAACGTTGTGTAACGAGTCACTTAACAAAATAAGCGATTGAAATGGACATTAGTATTTTAAAATAAATCTTGTTGCGTCAATGTCGTCATACATGTCTCACTAATTACACACAATGCAAGTGATGTGGTGTTACCAGCAATGAAAATGAGTGAGAAGCGACTTTATAGACACCCAGGTACTATACAGCCTTTTGTGAAGCTTCAGTTAATGTCTCTTTCTTCTTTTTATTGTTCATACATGACGCGTTGGTTATCATGTCTTTCCACATCCTACTGTTTCATGTGCTGTTAATTATTTCCGATACCGGTGCTCTTCCATGTCACAATGCTAGGTTGTCTAGCATAGTATCTCTTTGTCTTCCCCTATCCCCTAAGCTCTTCAACTTGCACGTTGTCACAATGTGTTTCATCTTTTCTCTTCTTTTCCTTTGAGGGGTAAAGTTGTCTGTCCCATCCTATATAGGGTCAATGTTATCCACACGTCATGCCGAAGTCGGATGTGTCAGGACAAACGGTGCAGATATTGATTCTAGGATGTAAACAATGACACAACGCATTCCGTTCTCCAAACTATCCAGATATACAGGAGTTTAAGAAGTTGGATGTGTTAGCACAAACTATCCAGATATACAGGAGTTTAAGAAGTCGGATGTGTCAGCACAAACTATCCAGATATACAGGAGTTTAAGAAGTCGGATGTATCAGCACAAACTATCCAGATATGCAGGAGTTTAAGAAGTCGGATGTGTCAGGACAAACTATCCAGATATACAGGAGTTTAAGAAGTTGGATGTGTCAGGACAAACTATCCAGATATACAGGAGTTTAAGAAGTCGGATGTGTCAGGACAAACTATCCAGATATACAGGAGTTTAAGAAGTCGGATGTGTCAGCACAAACTATCCAGATATACAGGAGTTTAAAAAGTCGGATGTGTCAGCACAAACTATCCAGATATACAGGAGTTTAAGAAGTCGGATGTGTCAGCACAAACTATCCAGATATACAGGAGTTTAAGAAGTCGGATGTGTCAGCACAAACTATCCAGATATACAGGAGTTTAAGAAGTCGGATGTGTCAGCACAAACTATCCAGATATGCAGGAGTTTAAGAAGTCGGATGTGTCAGGACAAACTATCCAGATATACAGGAGTTTAAGAAGTCGGATGTGTCAGGACAAACTATCCAGATATACAGGAGTTTAAGAAGTCGGATGTGTCAGGACAAACTATCCAGATATACAGGAGTTTAAGAAGTCGGATTTGTCAGCACAAACTATCCAGATATACAGGAGTTTAAAAAGTCGGATGTGTCAGCACAAACTATCCAGATATACAGCAGTTTAAGAAGTCGGATGTGTCAGCACAAACTATCCAGATATACAGGAGTTTAAGAAGTCGGATGTGTCAGCACAAACTATCCAGATATACAGGAGTTTAAGAAGTCGGATGTGTCAGCACAAACTATCCAGATATACAGGAGTTTAAGAAGTCGGATGTGTCAGCACAAACTATCCAGATATACAGGAGTTTAAGAAGTCGGATGTGTCAGCACAAACTATCCAGATATACAGGAGTTTAAGAAGTCGGATTTGTCAGCACAAACTATCCAGATATACAGGAGTTTAAGAACGATCGTAGAAGAAGGAATATAATTCAACGAATAAAGCCAATTATTTAGAAGGGTACCACTGAAATCGTATGTATTGGGCCATTAGCGCAAATAAAACGACAAGACAACGCATTTACTTTCTCAAGTATACATCCTGCTGGAAATCTAGTTGAGATATTCTACTACATATTCTATTACTGCATTAGAATTTCAGAACGAATGCACACAAAAATGTGCGTCTGTGTGAAAAGTGAACAAATATTTACAAAAGATTGACAAATATCTACAAGAGATTGAAAAATATCTACAAGAGATTGACAAATATCTACAAGAGATTGACAAATATCTACAAGAGATTGACAAATATCTACAAGAGATTGACAAATATCTACAAGAGATTGACAAATATCTGCAAGTTTCTACAATCTTGTTAAAAATAATTACTGATCGCTGTCTCGACACGAGCAGATTGTTAAATCCACCCCCACAAGAACAAAAAGTATGGTGAAAGAAACGGCTCAAAAGACCAGAGATTGACTGTTGTACTCACGTTTTCTCACATATATTTTGTCCTTCTCAATAGAACAGCAAGTGGTCTACCGAGACTGCCACTTGTACAGGACCGTAGATAAGATACGTTTTTAGCACAAGGCGATGGTTTACCTTAATTAAAATAGCATTCACCAATTGTTTCTTAGTACTTCCGTTTGTCGTATGCAAAATTTGATGACCTTTCTGTGACAAGGTTAAAGGTGGACAAAGTTACCCACATCGTGGCTAAATTCCTAATACTAAAAATCATGTTCTTATTTCCTCATGGGGGGGGGGGAGGGGTATGAACATCCCTAGCTCTCACCCTTTATATATGGGCTTGTACTCGAAGTACACCTCGTAGCTCGTAATTCTATAGATTCAATATATAGTTTCTAGTAACCTCCGACAAATGCTGTTGTATACAACACGACACGGTCCGTTATCTAACCCGGTAATTCGTGAACACAAGGCAATGACTTAACTACTACAACATATAGATTCATATCAGTGAAGAAAGAGAGTGTGGTACTTATACTAGACGCAACATGAACAAAAAATAACCACAATTAAACAAGCACATCAGAAAAGCAAAAAATCGGCTGGTGACAGACATAACTCTACAATCCTTGCTACGTGTACATCTGAAATAGCAGCTTGAAACCGCTAGACTTCTCACGATTCCCAGGTTACAGGCAGACGACGTACTTAATGCCATGTTTTAAAAGCTTACTATGACAATCACTGCTGCTACTGAGTACGAGAATATAATCCTAGTAACAATTTTTGTCCATCTTAGAGCGATGTTTCCAACACTTTCTGTGTCATTCGCTGAGTTGTCACACATTAAGAGTGTCATTTAAGATAAACTTGTATAACTACAGAAACTGGTCTAGGAAATTCCACACAAGTAGTCAGTATACATCATTGTATGCCAGATCATATGTTATCAGCAACACTGGTACGTTTATATTGTTGCTTCACGAGGTATTGCTTAACTAACAATGTTTTTATATTGTTGCTTAACGAAATATTGCTTAATTAGTGATGTTTTTTATATTATTTATAGCTTATTTTATTTAAATAATATAGATTTTCAACAAAACTTACATATGAGTCTTTGCAATTTTATTTCTATCATCTGTTTGTTTTCCATGCAGAATTTTACTGTACTTCTGTTTCGGGAGAATGTTATAAGACACGCCAGCGAAATGGCCACAACGAGGTCTTCAGTATCATGTTTCTTTTCAAACCAGTAGACTATGAAAAAGCAGCGACGACAACACGTTTGATTTTCTTTCAATGTGTATCGTATGAATTATGCACCTAGAATTCATCCTGAACGTTCATCAATCCACCATAACGTCTTGGGAAAATCAACAAACAAAGGGAAGATAATATTCACTTGAATTACACAAGACACGAAGGATGGTCACGCTTCCTTTATTCCCCCATCTAATGTCAGTTTTTTTTGTCCATATACAAATCGGTTTCCTTCATAAGAGTTGAAATAAACTAGAAACATCAAAGGAGACCGTTTACAATTTAATTGTATGAACCACCATCATGGAGCATGGCCATGCTGATAACTTATGTCAATGATAGAATGAAGCTAGTTTTTGTTATGAAATATTCTTTTCTTGCAGTATGTGGGCGATGGCAATTCTGCCGACTCTGTACATTTGTATCCATGCGGACTTTGCATATGTGCAGTATCCATGAAGTCTGTTTTATCTTGTGCCTCAGATATAACTGCGCAGTGATAGACAAAACTGCTGGTTTCTTTTAACCGATGCAGGAAATGTATCCAGCGATGCGAGGTGAGCCTTGTGTGATTCATTTGAAACAGAATCGTTGACGAACCGTACGACATTATATAGGCTATATCTAACTGAATTTTGATGTTTTAGACGTATTAATGAAGTCTACCACATGAAACGAACGTTATACAGGGACTATGTATGTACATGGTTATATGGCGTACCGTACACGATCAGAGAAGCGCCGCAGCCAAGGTCATAGGGAGCTTGCTTACTATCACACGGTTACACCGTGCCAGGTTCGAAACCACGTCCGGATAATAAAAAAACTTTCTGGTTGTGATTTCTCATCTGACACAACTGTTCTTCCCGTCGACCCTGCTGTAAATAGGTACCTGACGCATATGTTAGGGAAAGTAAAAAAAGAAAAGTAAAGGAATAACTGGCCACTCCATCTAATAGTTGATTTGACTTAGTACATGAAGAGTTATCTTTATTCCCGGCTGCAGGTGGATGCAATGAGACATACCTTTACTTTACAATATCAAATGACGAGTTTATAGGCAGTTTTTTTAAAGTTAAGATTGGCTACAGCTCGGCAATGATTGGTTATCGAAGGCATACACAATTCCTACCACATAATATTCTGATAAGATAATTACAAACAAAATGATACATTTGGCAAAATATTTGTAGACAATTGTCTAATTTACATTGGCATGAAAAACTATCAGAAATCTAGAAACAACAGGATGAAAGGTCAACAGGAATATTAACATACAAATAATAAACAACAACTGCAAAAGCGGTAGCAATTCATTCACAAAGTACACGGAACATTCGCAGAAGATACAAGACTGAAACTATTTTCTTATGTTCATTTTAACAGACGTTCGATGTAGAGATGGTATTTATTGATGATCCTATGCAACCTAGATGTTCCATTCCTGGTCACATTATACCTAGTTAGCTGCAACTTTCGAAATGTATTCTTGTGTTTAACATTTTATTTCTATCTATTGTTTTTTTCTCGACTTTTGATGTAAGGCGTCGCAGGGTTGAATGACGATCAGATTTCGGGCTATGACATGTTTAATCGCTTTACATGCAATAGTATGACGTCTCAAAGTGTCTGTAACTCCTTCAATCCACCTTCTTATTGGTCTTCCTCTATCTCTTGCTTTTTCTATTTTAATGTTGCATGCTCTTGCCGCTGTCCAATAAGAATTCATTTTAATTAAGTGGCCGAACCATTTCAGTCTGTTTTGCAATATATTTGACCACAGATGTTGTTTAAACAGTTCTTGTAATCTCTTCATTCCTCACGTGATCTCTTCTTGTTCTGTTTGTTGCTTTTCTTAGCCATCTCATTTCACACTTATTAAGTTTTCTCTCTTGCTCTTTTGTTAGTGTTCATGTCTGACATTGATAACACAATGTTTGTATGAAGATTGAAATTATCATTTGGCACTTTATTTATGTGTCGGTTTTTCTATTTTCTTTTTGGGATTGATTCTTCAGTTGTTAAACTATTTTAAAGAGTAGTGCGGCTTCACAGTTGGAGATGAATGTTTCCAACTGTAGCTTCTGGTGAGAACTCAGGTATTCCTGCTGCTTAATCATTTTTAAGTAATATTCATGATATCACCGGTTCTTGTTCTCTGAGAAATCCATATAAAGAAATTCAAAACAAAATTGTTAGCAAATTCTGTTCTTTTTATCACGGGTTTCTTTATTTAATTTAAAACTTGTTAAAAATAGTACTTTTATCTTTCACACTCTTTAACTTTATTTTTAATCTTATTTTGTTATTCACAGTAGATTTGAGGGTACGGCTGTGATGTGTAAGCGACAGGGCTTCACTGTGAGTGGCAGCCACTTCCCCTCGGGAAGGTCAGAGTTCTATTTGGTTCCCCACAAATGCCTAGCTCACGTATTGCTTCACATATCTGCTTGGATACAGAAGCGCCACCCTCGGGCAATGACTTTGGCTAGTCGGGTTAATTACGGGCACCTACTCACCAAGGGGATTATTCGCCCTTACTGTACGCACAACTGCTGGCGGAGAAGAAGAAATATCATATTATCAACATCGGCTATGAAGGTGTTGGAAAGGCTCAGTATTGAACTGAGGACGCATCAAGGATCGAAACTGATAACCGATCAGAACCAATGTCAAATAATTGAGAAGTACTCAATGCCGAAAATCTCCTGTGCACCAAAGACTACTAAGGAAAAAGGATATCAAAGTCCTGAGCACGCCACTGGAAAAGATTGGGAAGCTTGCACAGAACCGAGATGCTTACAGATTAGCAGAGAGGACAATGTTCTATAAAGGGTACTTCACATAATTTAGAGTGTCATTACATATTTTAGTCTTGATGTGTTTTCTTATATCGTCACTGATCGCTCTACGTGTACTAGGAACTCCTTCACAAAACAGATGTACTGTCACTGATCGCTCTACGTGCACTAGGAACTCCTTCACAAAACTTCTGTACCGTAACTGATCGCTCTACGTGCACTAGGAACTCCTTCACAAAACTTCTGTACCGTAACTGATCGCTCTACGTGCACTAGGACCTCCTTCACAAAACTAAAATGTTTAACATTTTCATCTATGATTCTCTCACTTATTTCCTGTCTCAAACTGAATTGTTACCTTTGTGACTAGATCCTTGTGACTAGATCCTTGTGACTAGATCCTTGTGACTAGATCCTTGTGACTAGATCCTTGTGACTAGATCCTTGTGACTAGATCCTGGTGACTAGATCCTTGTGACTAGATCCTTGTGACTAGATCATTGTGACTAGATCCTTGTACTAGATCCTTGTGACTAGATCCTTGTGACTAGATCCTTGTGACTAGATCCTTGTGACTAGATCATTGTGACTAGATCCTTGTGACTAGATCTTGTGACTTGATACTTGTTACTTGATCCTAGTGATTTGTCTCTGAATATCAGCGAAATAGACTAAAATGTTATTTGTTTCACTTTATGTCAGTATTCGTGTTGTGTAACTGCATCCCATAAATTTTATGCGTGATATGTTATTTCGGACACCTGTGATATACCTTCGCATCTGAAATTAGCATACAAATAAAGTATTGGGGTCTTTGGGGGTTCATACCCCTCCCCCCGCCCCATAATAAAATCAGAATAATATATTTAGCACTAGAATGTAAGAAAAACAGTTAGTAGTTCCCCAACCCCAAACTATTAACAGTTTCACAAAAAAGTGTTATAAAAATCTCACGGAAATGAAGAAATATTTTTCCCCCTAGGTCTTCCCTCCATTTACTAACGACTAAACTATTTAATGTTCTGAATGCCTTTAAGTTATTATTATGAATCCTAGCAAGAGACGATGGTCTGATCCTTTATTAGCTTCTCTCCTTACCCTCTCATCTACAGGCAACCTCTCCCTTCCCTGCTCCAATTAAGCCGCTGTTCTGATCAAATGTAAGTAAAATCTATAGTTCACAAGGAATTCCTGTATCATCGCAATTACCAAGAGAGTAATTTGTTACATTTCTTAACAATGTTACCCCTATTACACGTGTTGCAGTTCTTCATATAATTCAGTAACATCTAATATGGTTTTATGATTTAATCATTCGGGAATATCTGCTTTTACACACAAAAATTCATCATTGAACTCTGTGTTCACATTTTCTAGTTCGTGGAATGTTTAGTAGAATGCTCGCGGAATGCTCGAATTAATGTAAGCAAACATAGTCGTTTACAGTTGACTGAACATGGCCACTGCGAACATAGTCGTTTACAGTTGACTCAACATGGCCACTGAACGCTACGGCTAAATCGCTTTACGTCAATGTGTAAAGCCAATTTGACTATTGTTGTGTTTTCATTGGCTGGCTAAAGTATAAATAACAGAGTAGTCTATAAATAAATGACCAATGACAAACATGGCAATAGTCAGTGTGGTCCAAGGTAGTGACGCTGCTCTTAGGTTCCAGACTACATTCTGCTAATCTACAGAAATTTGAGAACGAACGCAGAAGAGGAAGAAATTAAACCGTTAACCAGCTCCTCTTCAAGTATAAAGAACTGGGTGGTATCAGGAAGATTCGTGTCCCAACAAGACCAGAAAAATGGAATACACTTTAAATACTTTGGTTACTGGAATTTTTCATGTTCATCAGTACAGGAAGACTTTTTATAAGCAGTGGAAAAATAAAGACCGCTTCGTAATAGTAGTCGTCACGACGAACCAGGGGAAGGATAATCACTGTACCCCCGGAAGATAAAACCATGTCCCAACTGGTAGTTTGAACCTCAAAATCAGATACTTTACGGTCCAGAGATCGCGTTATATTCATTCGGCTACGATATGGAGCATTGCAACAAAAGACAACACATGCATATATCACTACATGACATTAGGAAACATGGCAAAAACTCACATCTACTTGGTGGATGAAGAAGAAAACAGAATCCACACTAATTCACATAATTCACAAAGGATAATATTAAATAATCTATATAGTAGTTTTAGTATCACATGAGAGGTATATTTCCATGTGAGAATTCTAACCGTTGTTTATGAGCTTGTAACGATAATAACTTGCAAATTTTATTTCTATTGTACGCTCGTGTAGCAGCTGGGGCATGGACTTATAGTTTCACGTGCACAGAATAGGGGTCACTGCCTTCTTTCCATGCATGTCGTAGGCTGTGACTAAAGAAAGCGGAGGGACGGCGGACAACTAGTCATCTGTGAAAAAATAACCATTGTCACTACATGTCTTGTCTCAATGTTTTACTTTTGTTTCTATCAAATGATCCTCATCTAAGACAAAGAAATGCAGAACAGCGAGAAATGCACTTTTAATTTCTTGTGACAGACTTTCGGGTATCAGGGAGTACTAGTTTGCCACCATTGTATATGTTCTAACAAATCTGAGAGAAGAATGATCAGGCAGTTGGTCCAGACGTATATACGGCCCTTCTGGCAGTTCGAGATAATCCTGTGATACTGCTGCACTGGAATGCGTCCCTTCGGGGAATAAACACAAATTAAAAAGCTCTCATAACACAACCCTGCCTTTGAGACAAAACACCATATACGAGTCTGGGTGTTGCCTAGGTTACTGAACTGAGGAGGGCATGTGCTTTTGTAAAAAATGGTGTGTGCTGTCAAAAGCTGTCTATTCACAGATAAAGAGATTAATTAATCGTTATGATAATGATCTTCATTCTCACCATCATATATATAGTGTCATAATTATCATTTATATTGTAAGATACATCAGTATAAATGAAAGGAAATAGATGGAGAACAATGTAGAATGAGACGCAGTAGATATTCATGTCGTACCTTAGAAATGATGGTAACAGATGGACGCTGGTTGAAGTATGTCTATAAATGTCATATAAGACTTCACCAGGTGGGACTGAAACAGAAAAACAGACTGTTTAGACATATAATACACAACATGATGCAGTAGACAAAATAATAGAAATATTTATAAATATATTTATCCGAATCTTGTTGGAAGTTTACGTGGTAAAATATATGTTATCCTAATCTTGTTGGAAGTTTACATGGTAAAATATATGTTATCCTAATCTTGTTGGAAGTTTACATGGTAAAATATATGTTATCCTAATCTTGTTGGAAGTTTACATGGTGAAATATATGTTATCCTAATCTTGTTGGAAGTTTACATGGTAAAATATATGTTATCCTAATCCTGTTGGAAGTTTACATAGTAAAATATATGTTATCCTAATCTTGTTGGAAGTTTACATGGCAAAGAACACATGATCTGATAAAACATATTTGATATATATTAAGGATGAAATTATGGAATTATAAAAAAAATGTGAAAATTATATAAAAGATTCTGAAAGAATGGGAATGAGCCTGGCGTAATGCTTAAATAGTCAAACATTTTAAGCATTAATTAATGCTTAATGTTCAGTGTCGTCCCTAGTTGTTGTTTTTGATGTATACATGTATGTAAACTTGATATAGACATCTAAATCGACACGTTGATCTTTGTGTGTTTGTATGTGTGTTTCATGTTATTAGCAAAACTTCATTATCCCGTTTTCAAGCTTTTCCTCTTGAATTTCAGT
Source organism: Meghimatium bilineatum (assembly GCA_034231615.1). Classification (NCBI taxonomy): domain Eukaryota; kingdom Metazoa; phylum Mollusca; class Gastropoda; order Stylommatophora; family Philomycidae; genus Meghimatium; species Meghimatium bilineatum. The sequence goes on from CM067299.1 coordinate 104,970,334, forward strand.
TTTGCGTAGTGAGTACATATTTTCTTAATGTTTAAATTGTTCGCGTATAGTTCCCGGTGTTCTTAAATATATGTAGAGACTCAGACTTGAACGAGAGCTTCAGGATGTACGTGAATGACACTTCGGCTTATAGGGTCAACGAACTTTGGCCAACTCTACCGTCGAAGAATTGCTGTACTGGAATCCTTCTCGCGAGATCATTTCTCTGTTCAGATTAATTACACAAGATCAGTTCATTGGCAGCGGAACACCTCGTGCAATAATGACGTAGTCGACCCAAGTCTAAATCCCCGATTACCAACTCGTCTCGGAGACGGCTACCCAGGGGCATGTTGCTGCCTGAAAAGTCGAAGGTCACCGTCGGTAATAAACCGTCACGGCGTAGATTCGATACACATTGGCCGTCTGGCGACAGATAGGAAGACAATCGCAAGCTAGGGAAGCCCACCCGAATTAAAGGCATGACGATAACGGATGTGCTGTACCTTCCGAGGTGGAATACCGCAGCTATGCTGTAAACTAGCAGCACATTGTACTTCACGATCTCCGGCGGAAATCACACAAACTTTCGTGTTGGTTATCAGAGAGCAAACGCAGATGAAGAAGAAAAAAAATATTCTACAGAAGAATATTGCGCATCAAATTATACTGAACATATAACCAATGTACGTATATGCAAGAATCACAATAGATGCTCCTACAGGTCAACAAGAACATCTTCTAACAATAATTGAAGCGTTTATTATAATCAACGGTTAGTCTTCTGATTTTAAGGACCTCAACATACGTAGGTTTTGGTGATGCGGTTGTCAAATATGCACACAGCATGTTCGACCCATCTCAGTTGGGTCTTCTTCAGCATGAATGCTTGGTATATTGATTCTAGTGAGGACTTTCGTATCAGGTACTTTATCTTACTATTTTATTCTGAGAAATATGCAAATACAGGGTGTGTGGAAGTAATTTAACACTCACGCGTGTCTACTGTATGTTGTTCATGTCTCACAGGCATGTAACAGGATAGTGAGCCCAATGGTACTTTATACTATTAGTTTTTTTAGCGAGGTGGATGCCCTTCTAATTCCACGTCTGGTCACGTAGAGAAAACATAAGGCATATACATGATGTAAGGTTAAAGAAGTCATAAAAGATATGGCACAGACATGATGCAACGTTAAACACGTCATAAAAGATATGATGATAAGGTGTCGATAAGATAAGATACGAAAATCCTTTATGTATCAGCAGATAACTCTTGACAGTCCACGGACTTTCTTACAAAAACAGAGTTCCTCCTCCGTTGAGTAACTGAAGTAAAACCCAAATTCTTAGAAGGTTTATTGTTTCACAGGCATAATTGTGTTGGGGGAGGGGGGATGTACATTTTGTGCCCGCAGGGAGACAGTCTAGTGCGGCAGTATCCAAGGATCATCAGGCTCTGCTAAAAGCGTAATATATACTTCTGGGCCAACTAGTGTATCATTATTTTATCAGATTTGTTGACAGATATGTAGTGATGGCGTATCTAGTATCCCATGTCACCTAGGAGTCTGCCACAGAAGGACTAATACGCAATGTCCGCTGATCATCTTCTTCTCGGTCAGAGATTGGAATAATACAAGAGAAAACACAAGTTAAACATGCAGTAACAATAACTTATTTTTTACAGTTGACATGTCATCCCATCCCCCAACTTTCCTTAGTTGCCTTCTACAACGTGCACGGAAAGAAGACAGTGAACTAAATGGACAAAATACTTCTTTTGCACCTTGAACTAGAAGCTAAGGCCCTCGGTTGCCATACATGTGTCAAGATAAGAAGACATGGGAAGAGTGCAATGAAAAGATAAACATAAGGGAAATATAGGGGGAAGATGCGATGGAAAGATACAAATTAGGAACCGGTATAAAAAGAAAGATGCGATACAAAATTTAAGATAAAGAAAGATATGAATGGTAAAAATAGGGGAAATAGATTATTGAAAAATTGACAATGAAATAGACGATAACAAAATATCCAATCAGAATACTAAATAAAATATATACTCGTATTTACTTACATCTAAAGAAATACAACGTAACATCAAGACATCATTGTATTGTCTTTTATCCTCATACAACCGTGTCTTTTATCCTCATACAACAGTGTCTTTTATCCTCATACAACCGTGTCTTTTATCCTCATACAACCGTGTCTTTTATCCTCATACAACCGTGTCTTTTATCCTCATACAACCGTGTCTTTTATCCTCATACAACCGTGTCTTTTATCCTCATACAACCATGTCTTTTATCCTCATACAACCGTGTCTTTTATCCTCATACAACCGTGTCTTTTATCCTCATACAACCGTGTCTTTTATCCTCATACAACCGTGTGTATTCAACATTTATGAATGACAACATATATTTATATATGTACCAACAATTATATATAACAACAATTATATATAATTTGTATAGTTACGGCTAATACGACAGAATGTATATCCAACCAGAAGCTACTGTTATATTATATAGCAATCAAGTAGGTTGCTTGTTCTATGAAGCTACTGTTATATTGTATAGCAACCAAGTAGGTTGCTTGTTCTATGAAGCTACTGTTATATTGTATAGCAATCAAGTAGGTTGCTTGTTCTATGAAGCTACTGTTATATTGTATAGCAACCACGTAGGTTGCTTGTTCTATGAAGCTACTGTTATATTGTATAGCAACCAAGTAGGTTGCTTATTATATGAAGCTACTGTTATATTGTATAGCAACCAAGTAGGATGCTTGTTCTATGAAGCTACTGTTATATTGTATAGCAACCAAGTAGGTTGCTTATTATATGAAGCTACTGTTATATTGTATAGCAACCACGTAGGCTGCTTGTTCTATGAAGCTACTGTTATATTGTATAGCAACCAAGTAGGTTGCTTATTATATGAAGCTACTGTTATACTGTATAGCAACCAAGTAGGTTGCTTGTTCTATGAAGCTACTGTTATATTGTATAGCAACCAAGTAGGTTGCTTGTTTTATGAAGCTACTATTATATTGTATAGCAACCAAGTAGGTTGCTTGTTCTATGAAGCTACTGTTATATTGTATAGCAACCAAGTAGGTTGCTTGTTCTATGAAGCTACTGTTATATTGTATAGCAACCAAGTAGGTTGCTTGTTCTATGAAGCTACTGTTAATTGTATAGCAACCAAGTAGGTTGCTTGTTCTATGAAGCTACTATTATATTGTATAGCAACCAAGTAGGTTGCTTGTTCTATGAACGTTCTAGTACGGTCATGATAATCATAACAACTGGTGATTGGATCAATCATTCATAACGTAACAAACTGTCAGACGGGTACTTAAGAAAAAAAAATCACCAGAGGGTAAAGAACACAGTTGGGTGAATCAAGTTGAAACCGAGTCCTTTGTCATTTATATAGTTCAGTGGACTTGATGGTGTCATCATTAAAAAATGATACTATATGCTATCCCCGTTTTTTAGTTAGTTGTCAGCACAAAGCATACGCAGTGGCTAATGAAAATCGCCGAAAAAGTCAATTAGCGTCACTTTTAAAGAATGCCACAGAAGAGTCCACATGACTGTATGCAAAACGAAGGACTAGTTCTAACGTAGACCATTAAAGAACCGTATACATTCCTAGTTTTTACCTGACGAATATTGAACATACTTGTTGTAACAGAAAAGATGAAATACACGGGTTAATTGAAACAGTTGAGCAAATATGTAGCTACAGTTGAAAGACGGAGAAAGAGATCATATTTGTAGACGTTTTGATGAATTTTGAAGAAAAAAGAAAGTAACAAACTTCTACCATTTGTATACGCATGCGGTTGCGTCTGTGGGTCTCATTAATGGCCCAGTAGACAAACCACCCATGCAACAGAAAACCTTAGTAGATGACATGCCGTTATATTGAGGCTCTCTTATTGAAGCTTTGTAGTATGTCATATATACAATTATAAACCCTCTCTGAGTAGAAGGCTCCTTCAATAGGTATTGTACTAAACCGAAAGTTGAAGTCTCCTGGGTGTGAAATAAAGCTTAGAAAAACCACCCCACTGCAAATAGGAAGTAAGAGCTAATCGCGTGCAATTTCTGAGGTTCTCAAACAAACAAACGAACCATTTTTTACATTACTTATATTTGTCAAATTATAATAAGAATCAATGTCTAGTGAACTAGCAAGAATCAATGTCTAGTGAACTAGCAAGAATCAATGTCTAGTGAACTAGCAATAATCACTGTCTAGTGGACCAGCAAGAATCAATGTCTAGTGAACTAGCAAGAATCACTGTTTAGTGGACCATCAAGAATCAATGTCTAGTGAACTAGCAAGAATCAATGTCTAGTGAACTAGTAATAATCACTGTTTAGTGAACCAGCAAGAATCAATGTCTAGTGAACTAGCAATAATCAATGTCTAGTGAACTAGCAATAATCACTGTCTAGTGGACCAGCTAGAATCAATGTCCAGTGGACTAGCAATAATTAATGTCTAGTGAACTAGCAATAATCACTGTCTAGTGGGCTAGCAAGAATCAATGTCTAGTGAACTAGCAATAATCACCGTCTAGTGGACCAGCAAGAATCAATGTCTAGTGAACTAGCAATAATCACTGTCTAGTGAACTAGCAATAATCACTGTCTAGTGGACCAGCAAGAATCAATGTCTAGTGAACTAGCAAGAATCAATGACTAGTGAACTAGTAATAATCAATGTCTAGTGAACTAGTAATAATCACTGTCTAGTGAACTAGCAATAATCACTGTCTAGTGAACTAGCAACAATCACTGTCTAGTGGACCAGCAAGAATCAATGTCTAGTGAACTAGTAATAATCACTGTCTAGTGAACTAGCAATAATCACTGTCTAGTGGACCAGCAAGAATCAATGTTTAGTGGAACAGCAAGAATCAATGTCCAGTGGACCGACAAAGTTGTATATGTCTGACATTTAGCGCAAATAATATGGTAAAACAGTGCATCTTAGTATTATGGACTGTGAGTTGCTGGTTTTTTTGTAGGACCATTGTCCAGTTGCAAGTGAGATTCAGTGGGAGTGTAAGAACGAATCCACAACAAGTATATAATAGCCTGTTCTGATTTTAGTGCTTTTGTTACCCGAAGAATACAAACATTACTACATTATGTGTATTGTTGAGATAATGGCTGGAAATATTTGTGTATTGCTGAGATAATGGCTGGAAATATTTGTGTATTGTTGAGATAATGGCTGGAAATATTTGTGTATTGTTGAGATAATGGCTGGAAATATTTGTGTATTGTTGAGATAATGGCTGGAAATATTTGTGTATTGCTGAGATAATGCTGGAAATATTTGTGTATTGCTGAGATAATGTCTGGAAATATTTGTGTAATGCTGAGATAATGGCTGGAAATATTTGCGTATTGTTGAGATAATGGCTGGAAATATTTGTGTATTGTTGAGATAATGGCTAGAAATATTTGTGTATTATTTAGCTTATGGCTGGAGATATTTGTGTATTGTTAAGATAATGGCTGGAAATATTTGTGTATTGTTGAGATAATGGCTAGAAATATTTGTGTATTATTTAGTTTATGGCTGGAGATATTTGTGTATTGTTTAGTTTATGGCTGGAAATATTTGTGCATTCTTCAGTTTATTCCTGGATATATTTCTTAAATCACCACCGACTCCTACGTCAACATAACTTATGGAAATGAGTTCCAGTCGGCCTGGAAATGTAAAGGCAGTGGAAGACTATGCTGTTCAGATCATTTACAGTTATGCCGTTGATCAATAAAAATACACTCTAAAACCGTATTTGCCAATAAAAACTACACCCTAAAACCGTATTTGGCAATAAAATATGCACCCTAACACCGTATTTGCCAATATTCTTTAAAAGCGCTGAAAGTGAAGCTTTAATATTAAATAGAAGCGCGTTGTGTAGTGGGTTTGAAATTATGTAAAATGATTAGTGAGAAATTCTTGGATATAATACATTAAATAATGGATATAAACAGAGAGAGAGAGAGAGAGAGAGAGAGAGGGAGATAACAAGTAAAAGAGTGAGAGAGAGAGAGCGAGTAAGAGTGAAAGAGCTTGAGAAAAAGCTTAGGAATTTCTATGGAAATGTACAGAAGAGAAAAAAAAGACCAATATAAAAAATTACAAGTGGAACCCCGCAGGGAAAGATAAGTGAAGAACAGAAAACAGGTGGAGAAAAGAGAAAAAGATGTAGGAGTGTTAGAAATGACATGTTAAACTGGAATGAATAGTTAGAGACAGAAATGTATGAAAGAGGTAAAGAGGTAACTGAAGACATGTGCTTCGTAGGGAGCTGAAATATATATATATATATATATATATATATATATATAGTTAGAAATATTTATAGATAGATATAGTTAGAAATAACACAACAAAGTAACATTATAGTTATCTCGTATATAAAAGTGTTAAACTAGACAAGATTCTAGTTGTTCTTGCCATAAATAATATTCCAGCTGTTGGTGCTATACATACGATTTTAGTTGTTCTTGTCATAAATAATATTCTAGCTGTTGGTGCTATACATACGATTTTAGTTGTTCTTGTCATAAATAATATTCTAGCTGTTGGTGCTATACATACGATTTTAGTTGTTCTTGTCATAAATAATATTCCAGCTGTTGGTGCTATACATACGATTTTAGTTGTTCTTGTCATAAATAATATTCTAGCTGTTGGTGCTATACATACGATTTTAGTTGTTCTTGCCATAAATAATATTCCAGCTGTTGGTGCTATACATACGATTTTAGTTGTTCTTCTGTATGTAGTATTCAGGTTTTAATTCTTAATTAGAAACTAGCATCACAAAACTGTGGACATTCTCATAAATGCTGAGTTCATCGATTCATCATTTGGGTAAAACTTAGCGTACCAGTGCAGTCAGTTGTTGGTCATTCGTTCTACTCATCTTTCTAAAGAGATTGTACTCTCTCTCCTCTCCCTTGGTCGGTCCTGCTTCGATCATTCTCTGAACATGAGCGTTATATCTTTCAGCTTCTTCTTTATCACGATGTAATGCATTACTAACTTTCCTAATTAACTCAGTTCTGTCTTTACTTATCACTAATCCATCTAGTATTGCTCGCCAATGCATCAGCTCTATCGTTGTCGTTGACTTCTGTATGTCCCGGGTAGAATATCTATATGGTACTTTGGATGTTGCTGAGAAGGGTAACCCTATCTTTTTTTATCTTAAATGTTTCACTTTTCCGTAGCTATACTGGGAGAGTTTGATATAATGACTGTGTGTGTTGTGGTTGCCTCATCAGTCGAGATCCGCGTCTGGAATCCGTGGTAGTCTATGTCAAGCTATTTGCCATTTGACCAGGAAGCCGAGTTTTTAATACACTCGTTATTCGTGGTTTGAAATATAAATGATTCCACTGCTTCACCCATCCACTATCAAGTAGGGTATCAGACACCCATCCACTATCAAGTAGGGTATCAGACACACATCCCATATCAAGTAGGGTATCAGACACCCATCCACTATCAAGTAGGGTATCAGGCACCCATCCACTATCAAGTGGGGTATCAGGACAAATGCTCCAAAAGTCGAGGAATAACGCCATAGCTACTGAGCAGGTATGGTAGGCGACGCTAGTTATGCAGTTTCTGGTCAACCACCGACTAGGATGCTGAGCACTTATGGAAAACTGTGTGTTATGTCAACCTCTGATTCTGCAGCTGAGCACTTATGGGAATCTGTGTGTTATGTCAACCTCTGATTCTGCAGCTGAGCACTTATGGGAAACTGTGTGTTATGTCTCTGATTAATAACTCATTGCCTTTACCGTTACCTTTTATAGCAATTTAATATTCAGGCTCTTAATGTTATCAGTAAACTTTGAATTGTTATTGTTATGTTATGTATCCCTAGGTATGCAGTTGGAAAATAAAAAATACGGACCTAACACAGTATTTCCCAATGTACCTCAATGGCGGAAAGATAAACGTGACTTTTATGTATAACACTCTAGTGATATATACTGTATAAAATTCGATTGCTTGTTATATGTAACAGTCTAGCGCTACATACTGTATAGTATTCAAGCGACATACTGTATAGTATTCAATTGTTATAGCTATATCCTAGTGTTATATACTTTGTAATATTCGATTATTTATGCTATATTTCAGTGCTATATACTTTGTAATATTCGATTATTTATGCTATATTTCAGTGCTATATACTTTGTAATATTCGATTATTTATGCTATATTTCAGTGCTATATACTTTGTAATATTCGATTATTTATGCTATATTTCAGTGCTATATACTTTGTAATATTCGATTATTTATGCTATATTTCAGTGCTATATACTTTGTAATATTCGATTATTTATGCTATATTTCAGTGCTATATACTATGTAATATTCGATTATTTATGCTATATTTCAGTGATATTTACTGTGTAATATTTAAATATGTGCAGTAAAAAGGGAAACCTGTGGAAAATCCCTCTCCCCGCCCCTCTACTCACCCTCACACGTATGTTGAATGAACTGGAAGATATATAATTAACGTGAATCACAAGAAAAATACATAGGAGATGAAACACAACAAAAAATACATAGGAGATGAAACACAAGAAATATATATGGGAGGTGAAACGCAAGAAGTATACATAGTTGAAACACAATTTATACATAGGAATATAAGTAGTAATTGAAAAATAGAAAATACAATGTCGATTGAAAAAGAAAATAGAAAAAAAAACACATTACATCAAGGCTGGCTTCTTGTCGAAGAGATATGGCTTAGAGGTGCCACCAGCGGCTGAAAACTAAGTCTGGCCAAACCCTCCTACACGCCAGCAAGACTAGTCTAGCAACTAAAAGTGCTGAAGGCGGAGACAGCCAGCCAAAAGAGGAGTCAGCAATCAGGAAACACCGCACCAACGTAATGGAAATATATGTTCTCAATACAGAAAAAAAACCTGTAGACACAGGTACATTTCAAGCGAACCAAAGAAAAAGAAAGAAAAATAATATATATTTTATATTTTTGATAATATTCTACAAAATAAACGACAAAATAAACGACAAAACATGCCATATGAATGAATAGTCTATTACTGCACAAAAATTTACGCGTATCATGTACAGAACAATTGTGTTACACGTATTTGTAGACATCTAAGTCACCACTAATGCAAGAACAGTACCAATGTAACTTAAAACTTCCCATGTACCACGCAATTTGGGATTGTGAGATTGTCTTGCTAGCATTTCTGCAAAAGGTGCCGATACTTATATATTTAATTATATATGTTAGATTTTTATCTTGATCAAAGTAAGAGCCATCTCAGAAAATAAGAGGGGTGTTTTGGTATTCACAAAATATATCAGTTAATTGTAAGATACAGCTCAAAATGTAGGAAATATGTTTCGATATATCGCCCACAAATTATACATGACGCTCACAGGAATATTATACACAGTCTTGTCTTTTCCTATCCATCTGTGTCACTAGGCGTCATGGGGAGCCGAAGTCTTGTCTTTTCCTATCCATGTGTGCCACTAGGCGTCATGGGGAGCCGAAGTCTTGTCTTTTCCTATCCATGAGTGCCGCTAGACGTCATGGGGAGCCGAAGTCTTGTCTTTTCCTATCCATGTGTGCCACTAGGCGTCATGGGGAGCCGAAGTCTTCTTTCTTTAGCTAACTGTGATGCCACTGCCATAGTGCAGCCTTGTGTTCTTGTATTTCTCTAATGTCTTCTATCCATCTTCGTCTGGGTCTTGCCCTGTTTATATTTTCAGATGCTCTTTTATTGAAGGTTATCGATGGAATGCGATCTGGTTCCATATCTGATTATCTGGCAGAGCCATTTTATATTTTGTGTGTCTATGTTTTCTTTGCACGATATTGTTTTCATCAGATTTCTTATAGTGTCATTGTTTATTATATCTCTTTGGGTCAAAGGGCATGAGCCCATGGACCACTGGATCAGCAACCATTATATCTCTTTGTTACCCCAAGTACTGTTCTCAGGCACTTCATACGACGAGTGTTTGTTCTAGTTTCTCTGTCAGAGTCTATTTCTAGCATTGATAACACAGTGTCGGCATGACCATTGAGTTTATTAACGTTCTTGTGGAGATCATGTCGATGTTCTGGTGTTTCAGCAGTGCTACTTATTGATATAAAACTGCGTTTGATTTCTAGTTCAGTTAAAGTCTATATACTTGGAGCTATTGTTGCATGCGATTACAAGTATATAAATAGTGATAAATATTTACACGCTCAAGTCATCCTTGAAACATCTTAACATTGACGTAGGCGCTTGGGAGAGCCTCGCTCAGGATAGAACAGCATGGCGTTACAGCATTAGAACGGGAGCACTAGCGGCGGAAGAATTCAGACAAGAAACTGCAAGACAGAAGCGGACACGTAGAAAAGAAAAAACATCTCAACCTCACACAGATACCTTCTATTTGTTGTCATTTCTGTAAAAGAAAATTTTGTGCGCGCATTGGACTTGCTAGTCATTTAAAAACGCACTATTAACTTTATTATTATATTATTTATTGTTATTATTATTATGGTTGAGTTTTTGCCCATCGTCGATCACGACGGACGAACATCATAAATAGTGACCAACTGAAATCCAAACAATAATCAAAGACGTAACGAATGGGGTCCTAATTAATGAAGTTGGAAGATCTTTATTGGAGAGGGTCAGGTTCTATGTTCCGGACTGGTTATACATGTTTTCAGATGTATGTTATAAAATTCAGTCTTTCAGGTTTAATTATCAATGTGGCAGTCCACAAATTACGTCAGCATTGTACGGGGGGGGGGGATGGGGGAATCGGATTGGCCAGAAAACTATTGACAGCTTTTGAAAAGGGGGAGGGAGGGGATTTGACAAAAACCTACACACTAATAATAGTGTATTTTATACACCAGTGATGTTGAATTAGAGTTTTGTTTTTCTAAAAATTGAAAAAAAAATCCCCAGTATTTTAAAAGTACATTTCCCCAGAAAATAATCTTTTTTAAAGAGGGAGGGAGAGGGGGATTTAATTTTTTTGGACATAGTTAAGCATTGGTTTTACTTAAATTCAAGACATTTTACCATTGCGTCAATCCCCTTTCAAGGAATAAAACATTAGCAACACATTGATGATATAATTTATGGACAGCCCCATAGGTAAAAAATTGTTCTAGAAGTAAGAGACATGTTTTGTTATTATTCAAAAATATATTATTCAAAGTGCAGTAAAAGTAGACGCCAGAACATGTTGAATTATTTCCCTTGTCTATGTTTGTAAATTTCATGTTGATTATTTAATAATTGAAATATTTATTTTTTTAGGGTTGGGGTTAGGGTTACTTATGTAAAACATAACTATTTTTATCATAGCTCAAACACTAAAATAAATAAATATTTAAATTATTAAATTATGAAAATGAAATTTACAAACATAGACAATAACTCGACTATGTGGTGGCGTCTACTTGTACTGAACCTTAGTCAGTAGTAAGAAACATAAGTAAGATGCGCGGTAAACTAGTTGATAGTGCGCTTGCACATTGCACACAATTGAACGGAAGGTAAGGGTAACATCTGTTCCATTTTTTTCCCAAGACAAATCTAAAACAAACAGCAAGCGTATTCTGTCCACTATACTTAGAATCCGGTGTAGATTTGGAGTGCTGGCTATAAATTACGCCTACAACATTGTGTCCAATTTTGACCCCATCTCCCTTGCTTTTTATCAAGAATTTATGGACCAGCTCCTACTTAATTATGTCAAAAATTAACTTTTTTGAAGCGGAAAAAGATGAAAAAAACAACATAACTTTTTTCCAGCCTTTTCAAAAAATATTTCTAATTCTAACAATTTAATTGTTGTATAAAACTCCAAATTGTTTACGTCAACCTTTGTCAAACATCTTCCCCCTTTTCAACATCTTCCTCCTTGTCAACATCTTCCTCCTTGTCAACATCCTCCACCTTGTCAACACCTCCTCCTTGTCAACAACTGTCAAATTTTTCAGAACCCCCCCCCCCCTTTACTTGTTGGTGTAATAAAAATAGTTGTCTCTTGGGAAGTATATAACCCGTATCCTTTGTAGGTTATACAGTCCTGCTGGCTCATCTAGAATCATTTTTTCTAGAGTGACGCATTTGACTTTTCCCATGAATATAATTGGTCACTTTATGTATACTTTGTGTCCCCAGCCAATGAAAACCACGGGAAAGTCAAATGCTTCATATTAGGAGGATGATATCCAATTTAGCCAACAGATCTTATATTTCGATGGACACGATCTTGCTGTATATAACTATATAATATAGAAGCATGAGGATAAATAAAAATAATTCTTACAGCTAACGGGAATTGAACCAGGTTCGTTCTGTACCATTCGGTACATGTATATAACTAGTTATTTATCATGCAACTTATTTGTCACTGTGTGTATATTTTGTGTCGACAGCCAATGAAAACTACGGGAAAGTCAAATGTGTTATGCTGGAAGGATGATTTAGAATTTAGCCCACATGTCTTATATTGTCAATGGCCACGATCGGACTAAATATAACAAGTTATGTTTTTCTTGTAACATTCCAAAAATAATAGTTGGCACCCCTCTCCAACAAAACCACGGTAAAGCTGTATCGCTTCGCTTGCACATCTGTTTTGCAGTTCACATAAGCTTTAATCTCATCAACTTAAACAGAAATATCATGAAGGGGAGAAAAAGAAGCTATTTCCCCAGGACGTCATTAAGATTTGTTTGAGAACTCTCGACGCACTCCTTTCCCTTCTGAAGTCAGCGCTAAGAGTCATAACTATATTATCACAAACGGCAGGCAATACCCTCGTCTTTAAACACGTGCGTACACGTGATTACAGAAATTCTTCACATTTTCTTTTCTCGTTTAAACCCTTTCGACAAATTATGAAGGAGAGTTCCCAGCTCGGTCCATGTACCTTGTGATTCTGATTTTTTTTTAAAAACCTAAGCACTTGTATTGGATGAAAAGTACCGTACTTTCATGCTGAAATATTTTCTACTTTTATGTTATGGTTTTTTTTTCTAGACTTGACATTGCATTGTTTCATGCTAAAATACTTTCTACTTTTATGTTATGGTTCTATTCCTAGACTTGACATTGCATTGTTTCATGCTAAAATACTTTCTACTTTTATGTTATGGTTCTATTCCTAGACTTGACATTGCATTGTTTCATGCTAAAATACTTTCTACTTTTATGTTATGGTTCTATTCCTAGACTTGACATTGCATTGTTTCATGCTAAAATACTTTCTACTTTTATGTTTTGGTTCTATTCCTAGACTTGACATTGCATTGTTTCATGCTAAAATACTTTCTACTTTTATGTTATGGTTCTTTTCCTAGAGTAAACTTTACATTATTTCATTTCTGAATTATTTGTCAAATAACCGCTATGTCTACATTGATATTTCCTTCAACCCAATCGTTTTGTTTGTTCATTAAAATCTAATGGATCTGACTTACGGACCACGTGGCCATCCTCAAATATTAAAAACCGACAAAATGGATTTTGATAAAACAAAAGAAGGAAAAGATACCAATACATATATTCACTCACATGCGTATACAAACGCACGCGGGCATGAACGTACACTTACACACGCAGACATGAACACACATTCAAATATGTATACTCTATATTGTCCACATGCGATAGGTCTGAATGTCCGATAAGTGGCCCATCAGATCAACTACTATGCAACATTGAAGTACACATGGTTTACAGTTGTGCTGCCATATCTACGTCTTTCGGCCAGACACTTTCGTCTTCATCGCGACTTCTGGAACACTTTTACCCTATATAGTATGTGGCCACCAACTCCACACGATAACATACTTAGCCATCTCTTACAAAATGCATGGAGAGTATACAATGTTGCTGTTCCGTGCTACACTTCCAGGTCTCTGTCAGCATACTGACAGCGCTCATCTATATATAGGGAGTGTTATCAATGTAGGCCATATGTAGCCATAGGCATGGGAGCCCACAGTGAGTTGTTTCGATCACGAAGAAAAATGGGAAATTGATAGTTACAGTCCCGTCTAGATCAGCTACCGTCCCGTCTAGATCAGTTACCGTACCGTCTAGATCAGCTACCGTACCGTCTAGATCAGCTACCGTACCGTCTAGATCAGCTACCGTCCCGTCTAGATCAGCTACCGTACCGTCTAGATCAGCTACCGTACCGTCTAGATCAGCTACTGTCCCGTCTAGATCAGCTACCGTACCGTCTAAGTGAGTTACTGTTCCGTCTAGGTTAGTCAGCGTCCCGACAAGATGTGCTACTACAAAGTAGATATTATAATAATATATTATAAGATGGCTTGAAGAAAGTCGTCAAACTCTTATTAAAAAAAAGATTCCAGAGAAGACAAGGGAAGCTATTTGTTACAAAAAGGGGGAAAAGGGGGTACGAGCGAAAAAAAATGCTGTGAAGAGTGTTTTATGCAATTACGTTTTTATCCTCTTTGTTTACGAGACCACTTCTCATAGCTCTTTGTTTACGAGAATTCTCATAGCTCTTTGTTTACGATAATTCTCATAGCTCTTTGATTACGATATTTTTTCTCACAGCTCTTTTATTACGATACTTTTTCTCATAGCTCTTTGTTTACGAGACTTCTCATAGCTCTTTGTTTACGAGACTTCTCATAGCTCTTTGTTTACGAGACTTCTTGTAGTCCATCCATAATGTAACACTTCCAGTGAATGTTGAATTTAAACGGACCATACGGTACATGTACATAATGTAACACTTCCAGTGAATTTTGAAATTTTGGGGTTTTAAAGGTACATGTACCAAATGTAATATATCTAGTGAACATCGAATTTCATTTCTAGGAAACGAAATGTACTTGTACATAATGCAACACATCAAGTAATTTCGAATTTATAGGAACCGAAAGGTACATGTACGCAATTTAACACATCCAGTGAATATCGAATTACATGCGCCCTTATATACACATATTCGACACTTATTTGATGTGTTACATCAAGAAAGCTCATTAAAACATAATTCACCACAGGTAATGTGTTTCTCTAATCCACACTTGGATGGCAGATTGCGTAGAGATTTTGCAAACAGATGACAAAGATGGAATCATGCCAGCTGTTGAGAGGAAAAAAAAACAAAAACAAAACCGTGACGATTTGATATCGTTGATCATCTGCTATAATGTAAATGATAGTTGTAGCCAACAAATCTCTGACTACTTTTTTCTTTTATAAACGGGAAAATGAGAGAAAATGCGAGGTAAAACTCGAGAATAATAATCTATCAATCAACACGTACATCTGTACACATATTTGAATGTAACTATGCAGAGTTACAGAACACTGTCAATTTTATAGAAGACACAAAGCAATGTCTAGTTTATAGAAAATATAGAACACTGTCAAGTCTATAGAAGAGATAAACCACGGTCAAGTTTATAAACGAGATAGAAACGTGTCAAGTTTATAGAAGAGACAAAATACTGTAAAGTTTATAGAAAAGACAGAATACTGTCAAGTTTATAGAAGAGACAGAATACTATCAAGTCTATAGAAGAGACATAACACTGTCAAGTTTATAAACAAGAATGAACAGTGTCAAGTTTATAGAAGAGACAAAACTTCAGATTCACATTGCATACCGCGGAGTCTTGTGGGTATGAAGTATAATTCCGGGAAAACCTCCCCACTGTACAATTCTGAGAAAACCTCCCCACTGCACAATTGGATGCAAGAGCTCTGTTGCTTTATAGTTCACGTGAAGCGAAACCAACAACCAGATCTAACACTTTGGTACTTAGAGAAAAAAAATAAAACATGACTCAATTTGGAATCATTTGTATAAAATCTAAAAAGAAGATGATAGTGTTTATTGATAAAACGGCAAGAGGAATGTGGAAGAGGAGTCACACCAAGCTCAGTATCAACTCAAGAACACATGATTTTAGTCACACTAAGCTCAGTATCAACTAAAGAACACATGATTTTAGTCACACTAAGCTCAGTATCAACTCAAGAACACATGATTTTAAAACACATAAATTAAACATGCAGATGGTACTGTTCTCATATCAAGAAGCCCCACAGGTCTGCATGGTTCAAATGGCTAAAAGGCTCAATAAAGGCCTAAATGATTGACTTAATTGTACTGGGTTAACCCATGTGCATTTCGTGCCTTTCTTTGAAGCTAAACTCTGCTTTCAAAGAGTACCACTTATTACTACTAAGTAACTGCGTAGCTTCAAGCGATAATCACCAGGGATATCCGAATATATGCAATCTATAAACAAGACGTGGCGAGCGAGATTTGAACCCTCGACCCCTTGAACATTGAGCGATCGACTTAGCCCCTACGCCATGGAGATCGCTAAAACACAATATTATATCTGTAAAATATGATAGCAATGCTCAAAATGTATTCATAAAAAAGTGGACAAACTAATACACATCAACATAAATGGTCTCAAACCTACAATAGTCATTGATAAACAACAACTAGAAAATGCCAAGAACTCTGAATATCTCAACTATTAACTAATTACACAGGAGATTGTTCAGCAGTGACCAGAAAGACATTAGCAGTTTTCTTACAAAGAAATATCACACATGAAATCAAAATCTATTGCAATGGCAAACAGAAATACAAAATTACAACTATACAGAAACTATATTTTTTTTCAGCGGCAACATATGGTTGTGAGGTACAGACAATAACAATTGCAATACAAAAAAAAATATACTATAATTTGAAATGAAATGCTACAGAAATGTCATAAGAATATTATGGACAGAGAGGCGAAAAATCAGAAACTTCCGCAGAGACCCGAATATAAAAGAAGACTGGCTTCTCAAAACAAACCAAAAATAAAATGCAAGCTAACATATTTCATATGTGTGAAAATACACAACGAAGTAAGAAAGATTAATTATCGATGGGAAGATCCCAGGAAGAAGAACTTTCCCATGGACACGTGCTATCGAAGACATTATGAATATGACGCTCGACGAAGCGGAACAGCTTGCATAGACCAGAGAGGCTTACAGAATTGCCATGAGGACAACCTTCTGTAAAATGTAGGTCACACCTCTCTCTCTCTCTCTCTCTCTCTCTCTCTCTCTCTCTCTCTATTTGACGCGAGTCCTTTACAGAATATTGTCCTCACTACTACTCTGTAAGCCTCTCGGTTCTGTGCAAGCTGCCCAACTTTTTCCAGTGTCATGTTCAGAATGTCTTCGATGTCATGTGTCCATCATAGTCTTGGTCTGACTCTTGTTCTCTTTCCTGGAATTTTTCCCTCCATGATTTATCTTTCTAAACCATTGTCTCTTTACATGTCCTAAGAATGTTACGTTTTTTGATAGTTTCGAGGATCCATTCTTCTTCTATGTTCAGATATTTGCTATCATCTGCGTTGGTTCGTCTTTCTAGCCATGATATTCTTAGACGTTTCTATAACAGGAATAGTATACACATTGTGTTCTCTGTAAAAAAAATATCAATTACATTTAAATATGTAGTTTTATATAGATATGTATTTATACAACATGTAAAACAGTATCAATATCTTGGACACATAGTCACAAATGATGGCAGATGTGAAACAGAAGTTAAAAGGATAATAGGAATGGCTAAAAGTACCTTCAATGATGTGAGGAAAATAGTAACATCTAAACAAATTAAAAACAAGTTAAAATTGAGAATTATAAAATGCTACATCTATTCTATATTAGTGTATGGATCAGAAACAGGGACACTAAATAAACAATTAGAAGATAGAATTGATGCCTTTGAGATGTGGATATATAGGAGAATAGGGAGAACATCATTGAAAGATAAGAAAACAAATAAAGAGGTGCTAAAGACACTTAATATGAAGACAAAATTACTAAGAGAAATAAATATCAGGCAAATAAAATATTTTGGACACATTAAAAGACACGACAACCTTATTGAAGACCTTACTTCAGAGTAAACTCAAAGGGAAGCGAACTAGAGGTAGGCAGAGATACAAGTGGGAGAGTAACATCACACGATGGACAGATTAATATATATATTGGTAATGAAGTGCCAAACTTTTAAAGACCCCCCCACCTCCAATTGTTGATGTATTTTATGGACATCTCTTTGATCTATATTCTAGTTATGAATATATAAGAAAAACCCTCTTATCATAGCACCTTCCATCGTTTTGACGTAACCAATCCTCTGAGTGACCTCTTCCAGACAGAATATATTAAGAAGTATGAATTATGACAGCTCAGAAGATTGTGGAAGATTAGTGGAAAGATTGGAACGGCCCGGAAAGAGAAACATAATGGAGATTCGAAGAGGCAACTGATAAAACAATAACTAATGGGAACTATGAGCCGCTACTCTCTGATGGATTTATTGAGGAAGGGATCAGAAAAGGTCTATGGTCTTCCTGGTGGGCTCTGATGATAATCTTCGCTTATATATATATATATATATATATATATATATATATATATATATATATATATATATATATATATATATATATATATATATATATATATATATATATATATATATATATATATATATATATATATATATATATATATATATATATATATGAGTTTTTAACTATATATCATTCAAAAATGATATTTGTTTTCAATACAATTTTGTAAACAATGACAGCTACAATATGCAATGATCTCATTTGCTAATATTAATTTCAAATTTTGACTAATTTAGTGTGAAGATAACTGAAGATATCACAACAGTTAGACACATTTTATGGATAATATTGACAGTTAGACACATTTTATGGATAATATTGACAGACACATTTTATGGATAATATTGACAGTTAGACACATTTTATGGATAATATTGACAGTTAGACACATTTTATGGATAATATTGACAGTTAGACACATTTTATGGATAATATTGACAGTTAGACACATTTTATGGATAATATTGACAGTTAGACACATTTTATGGATAATATTGACAGTTAGACACATTTTATGGATAATATTGACAGTTAGACACATGTTACAGATCATATACAAAATATACATATGTTACGAAGTATTTGGCAAAGTTAGACATATTTTACATATGATATGGGCAAAATATACACATTTTACAAACCATATTGACAAAACTAGACACATATTTGACTGAACGTATGAACAAAGTATGAACATAGTATTTTACTATGCACACTGTTAGTACATATTTTGTTGAACATGTTAGCACATTTCGGCACACATTTGAACTGAACTTAACAAAGTTACACATATTTTAATGACCGTATCGATAGAGTTATATATTTTATAGAGCATGTTAATAAATGCGTACACTTAATGTTTGACTGATTACATTAATAACTTGAGTACATAATTACTTATGTATGCTGTTTTTTGTGTGTGCTGTGTCTACGTTGAATCCATGGCGTTAGGTGGTAGGTCAGTCAGAAACTGATGTATTTGAAAAATAGGCAATACCACATATTTTCTACGTTCAGTCTGCGCAGATTCCGATGACTGGGACACAGTAGATGGGGAATGGTAGAAAAAGATGTACTGTCGCAGTTTTATGGAGGATTACAGTATGGGAAAAGATTTCAGGGTCGACCTTTACTTCGCTAAAATAAAAACTTATACAAATGTGATATGCATGATGCAGTTATTGATACGGTATCATGGCAACAGGATGCCGTGGATCGTGTTGCATGGTGGGGAAACATTAGAAATGGTATAAAGACAAATAGAAAGTGATAGCAGTTAGTTCAATGGCTGCATGTCTCAATACAAACACACACAACGGCACGATGGCACAAGCTAGTCTGTGATTTCTTGTACCTAATGTGAAAGACTCGTTGTGGCTAAGATCGGTCTTGTGAGTCACATGATTCATTGCAGTGGACTGTAGATGATATTTCTTATAGCACAACAATAGTACTATCGTCTGGATGGACAGAAATGTGTCTACTATTACTACATAGTTACTTAATATAATAAATAGTATCTCACTAACGTAGTAGTTAAACCGTTCGCTTTGTGCTCAAGAAGTCGAGGACTCAAACCCCGCTGAATACCTCTAGTTCATACAATAATCATAAAGTGGATTTTGCCGTGCTATGAGTAGTACTCTCGGCGGGGTACGTGCTGCTTCGTTGACAGGGACGGAGTACATGTGGGTGTAATCCGAGTACAACGAAGCCAATTCTCTGGCATTTTCACCTTTTCTGTATAAGTTACACATATATTTTTTATGAGTATAATGAAATTTTTTTTCCAGTTTTTTGGTAATATTTTGCACATATATTGTTTATGAATATATTTAAAAAGTAACATTTTCAGCTTTTTTGCAATAAGTTGCACATATATATTTATGAGTATATTTAAAAAAGTAACATTTTTCAAACATTTTCTTCTCGTTAGCATGTAGTTCTGACTGTAAGACGAGCTTCTGCCAAGAAAAAAAAAGCATATTAAAAATACAAATGGAGGACCTCGGAGTGGTAATGTATGTTAGATGAGGAATGTTGAGATGTTCAAATTCTCCAGCATAGAAGTCGACAACAAAAAAATAAAAAAATAGAAATTTCAAACTGTTAGAGATCTGGGTCACACAAAATTACATTGCTGGAATCTTTCACTTTTTTTTCCGTGAAAGAGAAACAGTAATAATCGTACGATTAAAAATAAAGTTAAACGTAGATATACTTGTCTCTTCTGTGTATTGAGACAATGATTAATCAATATATAAATATATATATAGTTTTACACTTACCTGAACTTCAGTTTGCAGAAACATGTAACATGTTTGCACCTGCATATCAAGTTTAAGACAACCGAGCGTGCAGAAACAAGTTTTTGTGAAGCCAATGTCTTCAGCGACTATTTCTAACGCTATTTCTGATCATGCGATTTCCCAATTGCGATAGCAAATGTTAGACATGCTTACTTTCAAACGATGTAATTTATAGAATATGTTTCGGATTTGACATAACTAGAACCACATATTTTTTTCTCATAATATGTTTCATAATAACTGCTAATATTCAGACCACATGATACAACTTCACACTAATGAAAGACTTGAGATTGTTTGAGAACATGCAATACCACTCAAACATTAATCTTATTTGGAACGATATCTGGAATAACGTAATGATTGTAACGAGAAATATTTTTAAAGTTTTAGAGATGGTGGAATGAACATTAAAGACGGTGGAATGAGAGTCTCTGACGGTGGGATGAACATCAAAGGGGGTAGAATAAACATCAAAGACAGTGGATTGAATTTCGTAGATAGTGGAATGAACATCAGAGTAGGGAGAATAAACATCAGGGACTGTGGAATTAACATTAACAACGCGAAATAAACACCAACTATAGTGGAAGAAGCACCAGTCTAAGGAGAATAAACACCAAGGACAGTGAAATGAACATGAACAAAGTGAAATAAACACCAACTGCAGTGAATTGAACATGAGTCTTAGGGAGAATAAACGTCAAGAACTGTGGAATTAAAGTGTAATGAATATCAAAGAATGTGGAGAAAACATCAAAACCCGGGTATGAAATCACGTGATTATTCAAAGAAAAGGTAACATATGAGAAACAATATGAAAGAGTGAAGTTGAAGAATAGAAATATTAAACGATTGGGGGTAGCCTCTTGTGTAGCGAATATTGCTTAATATGTTATAGGTAGCCTCTTGTGTAGCGAATATTGCTTAATGTGCTAGAGGTAGTATTTTGTGTAGCGAATATTGCTTAATGTGTTAGAGGTAATATTTTGTGTAGCGAATATTGCTTAATGTGTTAGAAGTAGTATTTTGTGTAGCGAATATTGCTTAATGTGTTAGAGGTAGTATTTTGTGCAGAGAATATTGCTTAATGTGTTAGAGGTAGTATTTTGTGTAGCGAATATTGCTTAATGTGTTAGAGGTAGTATTTTGTGTAGCGAATATTGCTTAATGTTTTAGAGGTAGTATTTTGTGTAGCGAACATTGCTTCATGTGTAAGGGCGATTGTTCTCTAGTAATAAAAATCATGATTGTATTTGCAGGAATATTTGTGTCTATTACTATTTGAATATGGCTCGACACGCAAGGAGATCCCTTCCAATTATTACAGTTAACATGGCTTGAATTGCAAGTATGAGTTTTAAACTATCATTACCATCAATATGGCTTGAATTGCAAATAACAGTTTTAAACTATCATTACGTTTAATATGGCTTAACTTACAAGTAACAGTTTTTCTTAAATATTACCTTCAATATTTGCTTGCCTCGCCAAAAAAGTACACACAAAAAAAACTTCATTTTTTCTCTGTGACGGTTGGTGAAGCTACTTAACAGCTAATGTGTCTGCAAAAAGCATCTACTCACAACATCGTCACCTTCCTCCTTCCCGTTGCAATAATTTTGGCACTGTACCACTAGTCAACTGTTTTAACGGGTTATATTTTTTTCCCACGCTTGCTTTTAATGTTATCTGCTAGACTAGATTTCTAAAACAAAATTGAACACCTTAAAACAAGAATTTTAGATCAGGATAATGCATCCACGAGTGCTCAAGAAAAATTTATTTTTCACGACTGCTTCTTACAGTTGCTTCTGTTGAAGATCAGTGAATGTTGGAATCAATGTTTGTATATACTAAGTTGAAGGTCACTATCACGTTTATATAAACTGTCAGTATTGAGGCTGCCTACATTTGTCATCTTTTCTTCGTCAGAGTTCATTACCAAACTCCCCTGGGTCTCTTTTGTAACAGGACAATGGTCCTACAATATTTCCAGCAGGATGTAGACCAGAAAATGGAAATTCGTTGTGTCGTCGTTTTATTTGCGCCAGTGGCCCGACACATCCGGATTCGACGGTAATTTGTATTCTTCTTCTTCAGCGTTCATTCTCAAACTCCCGCCAGATCTCTCTTGTAGCAGGACAATCGTCCTACTAGATTTCCAGCAGGATGTAGTCCAGAGAATGGAAATGCGTTGTGTCGCAATTTTATTTGCGACAATGGCCCGACACATCCGTCTTCGGCCGTATATTTGTATTCAATAGTAGGAAGTTAAAGGAGACGAAATAGGAACATCTCGTGACGGCAACGATAACATAACATTCTTTGTCACTCCTAACACTACCCTTTACATTTTCTGAGAAAAAAAAAGATTGCGCACATAGGATCTGCCCGGAGTGCGCTAAACCAGTTTTTGTTATTGTGTAAATCATAAAATAGAGCATTGATCATCAACAAATGTAAATAAGCCATTAGGAAATTCTCCGAGGCTGTTTGCATACTCTGCCATTGATACAAGGAAAGTCAGGGTTTCCGTGGGTATATACGTTGATTATAAAACTTTCATTACTGCATGTTTTTCTATTAAGCAGTGCAGGGTCGCTTTTTTTTTGCTGTGGAAATAAAGGCCGCTTTTCCATATCTGTCAACCCCACGTGTACAGGAATAATTTGTTTATTGCACTTCCGAAAGACAAAAATCCTTGTCCGAACCGTCGATTGAACTTGGGACCTCAGGGTTCTGAGGCCAACGTTCTAGCCATACTGCCACGCGCTCCGTTATAATTGCGTTGATTATAAATAGATTCTAAATTTGTTCAGTTACATATACATAAGTATTGTAATCTAACACAGACACACACACACACACACACACGCATACGCACACGCACGTACGCACACACACACACACACATACACAGGCATGGGTGCGCTTAATGTATCACTATCTTCAGTGATTTTTCTTTTACCGAAAGTTATAATTTTTTAGTATTTTGGCAAATTATGTTCTGTCCTATTTGGCAACATAATTATTCTTCCACTGTTTCACCTGTTTAAAATATAAGACCACCACTCAATAAACAATTGTAGTTTGTTTGAAGTATCAGACCAGACAAATTTTTGCAAGACATTCTCAACTATTTCTTATGTGTTTCACGAATTATGTAATAACTCAACAATAAATGCCGTGAATGATAAAGACGTTGAGAAGATGAAAGGCAACCAAAACTATTGGACAAAATTTATTGCGCGTGAATGATTCTACTAGCCTGTAAAGATTTTTGTAGTTTCTAAATCTAGGAACATGCCAGGAAGCGTTGCAACATGTAGACTTTATTAACAAAGGTATGGCATCGGTTTACTTAATAAATTTGTGACTAGATTAATTTGGTCTGCTATTTTCATACTTGTTTTATGGCTAGATCATATGCTACTGTAGTAAAATATGAAGTGGACAATATGGCATGAATAGACCGTTCTTGAGACCATCTTCAATCCCACAGTGTGCAAGAGCTATGGTTTTATAAGTATGATGTAGACAATATGGCATGAATAGACCGTTCTTGAGACCACCTTCAATCCCACAGTGTGCAAGAGCTATGGTTTTATAAGTATGATGTAGACAATATGGCATGAATAGACCGTTCTTGAGACCATCTTCAATCCCACAGTGTGCAAGAGCTATGGTTTTATAAGTAAGGGAAATGTCATTCAACCATTTAACACCAGGAAAGGGTGGCGTTATGAGTAGTCTTCTTTTCCTGGTAAAAGTAGATTGAAAATGCGGATACAGCAGCTAATGGGAGAGAAAGAATCCAGTGGATTCAGCACTGAACAGCAAGTGGAGAGAAGTAGAGATGGACTTCACAGATATTTCTCTTTTATATCACAGACGAGATGAAATACAAAATAAAATAATCAAATTATATATTTTTAAATAAGGGAATAGCTAATGTGATCCACAAAGGAAGGAAAACAAATATGAAAGGTAAATGCTGGATCAGTGACATAAAATATAATGCTAAGATGGGTACACGTGTAAGAAGTTATTACTTTACCTTGACACAAATAGTGAGCATCATATCCCCCACCCCCACCCCGAGTAGAATGTATGTTTCTTCCCAAATCATTGAATACTAACGGATTAGATGGAGTTTTCATCGAATAAAATAGAACTCTGGAGAAACGTCACCACTGCACAAAAGGATACAAAAGCTCAATTGCTAGTAATTCCAGAATATCCAAACAAAGACACAAGCAACAATGAGCATCGGAAATCTTTCATGGGTGTACATGTGATAACATCAACGAAAGTGATAAAAGACATTTGATATGAAATAGCATTATCCAATACGAAACATTTTACATAATAGGTAATCATTAAACGGTAGAGGTATGTCCCATCATAGCAACCTGCCGTCAAGGATTAGGGTTAGGGTTAGTACTAAGCCGCAAAAACTGTTAGATGGTATTGTTAGTCACTGGGTAATTCCTTGCCTTGCTGTGTTTACCTTCGCCAACTCATGAACCAGGCATCCATTTACGGCTGAAGTAATAATAAGGTAATACCAAATTAGGTCCTTTTCCTGAACGAGTGCCTACCATCTGATTTTTCTTATGATTTTTTCCCTTTGATATGATTATAAATTTGTTTATCTATGTTTATTAATTTTAATATTTAATTATTTAGGACGGTTGTATGAGTGGTTAAGAGAGTTGTGTGAGTTTAGGTTTAGATTAGGATTAGGGCTTGCGTTAATAAATAAATACACATTCTCTGATACACATAGCAAAGGGAAATAATCAAACAGGCGAAATATGTAGTAGGCACACGTTCAGGGAAAGGACCACAAATTATATTAATATAACTGTTGAATTTAATGATAAGATTAAGCCAAGTATGAAAATAAAGACATAGAGAGAAAGAGAGAGATAATTACAAGAGTTGAAGTAGACAGCTTAGGGAGGGAATGTTCTATATTAAGATAATATATTAAAGTCGACTAATTGCATAGCAGAAGAGTCATCTGAACGAGTGAAAATTATTTTGAGCTCAACACCAGTCGTACCGCTCACGGTGTAATGGCCATAACTCTGAATATATAAAGAGAACATACACATTCAACAACAGTTAAATTGCAATGTCCTATACTAGCTATAACTAATGTTTTTTTAGGTCGGTAAAATCATAAATATGGCGAAATTATTGACAACATTATGGCATTTCAAAAATAAATCATGGATCCCTAAGCCATGAACTCTGCAATATTAAACCTGATTGGATAATTGAAATTTCAGCCTTCTTGATAACTCATTTGGTTATTTCTGTGTTTTTCATTGGTCATGATGATTATACTTTGTGTGACAGCCAATGACAATCAAGAGAATAGTCACATGATTCATTAAGAATGCCAGATTTTCAATTAATTATGTTTAAAATTTGTAGACGATCGTGCCTAAGTTTAGTTACAGAAAAGAACAGATAACCGGCAGCGTCCACAATGTTTTTATTATTTTTTATTGAAGGTTTTTAAATCTGGTTATAACGGTTGACCTATAGTTCATCGGCGCTTTTTATTGGCGCAACATATAACCCGCCGGTGTATTTCCTGGTTCACAGTGGAGTAAAGACTACATAAAATGACAGCTACCTGCCATGTTTATCGTTGGAGACTACTAAGAAGGTTTTGGTGGCGGGTTTTATTGTCCCAACTATTAGCAAGCCGTGCTAACGTAGTGGCTACTACACCGGCTTTTTAGAAGTTCCTTTCATTTGACGGAAAGTTCGTGCAGCAGACCACTAAAATATTTATGTATGACATCCTTTACGGAACGTTGCCTGACTGCCACTCCTGAGCTCTATCGATTATGTGCAAGAGATACTGTTTCTACCAATGCCATATTTCCAGATTCTCAACATCATGTGGCAATCGAAGTTTTTGACAGTCACGTTTTCTATTCACCCCCTCCCCCCTCTCAAACCATACATGCTAGTTCCTGAGAAAACGTAGTCTTCACGAATTAAAAAAAATGGCATCTATTTTCACCTGAATTGACTAGGGAATAAACGAAATAAGGAATTGGCATCGTATACTTTATACATTAATCCAGTCCGTCCTCATATGTTTACTTCTTCCTTATATGCCATATTGAACACGCTTATTTATTGCCAGATTTATACAGTATTATGCACTAATGACGTTTACTAATTGTGCCCCATTGTCTTCTCTGATAATATTAATTTGGTTTTAAATATTGAAGAAAATTCGGCACTATGACTAGATACGAAACTACCAAATTTAACATTGTTATTCAATTTGTGGCTATACGCTAATATGTTGTGATAAATCTGCATTGGAAGTCAGAGCCGCATGTGGTATAAATGAAAGGAAAACCTCAGTTGTCTACATGTGGTAGGATATTTCTGTTTTATTTTGCTTCACTTGTGTCCGACTCTCATGTAGTGTCTTCGAATATAGTTTGCTCAATTTTTATTTCAGTTTAAAAAAATGTTTATTCATTTGTGCTTGTAAAATCGTTGTGGTCTGTGATTCTGTTGATTCTATGCATTTGTATTATTTGTAAAACATGATTCATGTTTTGGGTTAAAAAACACTCTTTTATTTAAAGCAGGTAGTGCAATTAATTGTATTTCATCGTAAATGCTATAGACCCACATCCGTCACACAGAAGTGAATTATGGACAGTAGATATACAAACAAGTGGAAAACTAGGCAACGGACATGTGGCTATTTAGAAAGATTCTGAGAATCTCATGGGCAGCTAGAAAAATTAACGGAAATTGACACTAAAAGGATGTTACTAATCAACATCAGAAAGAAACAGTCCACATTTGTCACATTATGACACGATGAGGTTTAGAACACAATGTAACAACAGACAAAGTTGAGGGAAAAAGAGACAGAGAACGGCGAAAAGAGAAGACAAGTTACTGGATAGATTGCCATCTTGGCGGAGTAGAAAAAAAGGTGTCAATACTGCATTTTACCAGTTCAGGTGTTACAGGGAGGGGATTGAATAGCTGTGTGATAAAGGCCGCATGCTCTTGCTGTCGCCACGTCATGTACAGGGTGAGTTTTTTTATTTATCCTCCGACAGAAAAAAATCCAGTCCTTACCGGGGATCGAACTCTAGACCTCACTCGTAGAAAGTCAGCAATATTGACATGGTAGAAGATCAGTAGTAGAACTGATACACGTACTGCTGATAAAACGTTATAGAGATTCATGATCGCAGACACCACCTGGCATGGCACATGATGATTATTATATGATGTACAAAGAAATGACACCAGTTATTTGGAGTCAGAAGGAAGACACGATTTTTACCCGACATGGTACATTTGATACTTTTCCAAATAAATTCCATTCATTTAACTCGTGAGTTTTTTAAGCACTTACGCAGTTTAAAAAATACTGCTGTCTTAGCAAGTAGCCTGCAGCTGTTTTTTCCATCAGAGAAGCAGCCAACCAGCGCACGATCCCGTGTCACGAGCACCAACCAGTGCACGATCCCATGTTGTATTTCACAATTAGTAGAGATACTAATAGGGTGGAGAAACTAACCTTTTTGAGAAGCTTCTTGCATAATTATCTCCTACTTTTCATAAAGCTGTATACTCACTTTTCATACTCATCGTGGACACGGAGAAACGATTACAAGCCTTCGAATACAATTATTACAGATGATTACACGCCTTCGAATACAATTGTTACAGATGATTACAAGCCTTCCAAAATACAATTGTTACAGACTAATTCTACGAATCTCTTACAAAGAGCATAAGACAGATGTATACTTAAGAAATAAAGGAGAGATGTATACGGTATTCACAAGAAATAGTGTTTTTTAATAGCGAAACGTCGAAAACTTGTTTGCTTTGTACATGTATGTTGACATGATTCCTTTCTAAAAACTATACTATAGAACTATAGGGTTATAATAGGACTATATGTGATATAGACCACGCCTAAGACGGATGTGTCGGGCCATTGGCGCAAATAAAGCGGTGACACAACGCATTTCCATTCTCTGGACTACATCCTGCTGGAAATCTAATAGAGATCCAATGGGAGTTTGAGAATGAACGCTGAGAAAGAAGAAGGACTATAGAGAATGGTCAAAGGTGGACGAATCAGAGGAAGACAGATACAATTATGGACAGACGACATCAAGGACTGGACAAGATAAGAGTTTTCTTAACTCGGTCGCATGTTTAAGATATAGATCGCTGGATGACTATGTGTTGTTTCATTCAATGCGGTACCTCTACGACCCTGACAGGTTGCGGGATTTATAGACAGATTTAGATATAATAATACCTAGCAAAGTTATCAGGAATTATTTGTTCTGCTTAAACTGGAAAAAAACTTGTCATTGTGTTATTGGGATTTCAACTGAACAAGTTGATCACATTATCAATTACATGCTTGGGAATGGAAACATATGTGCAAGATTTAAACCAGAATGGTGCCTACGTTAAAAAAATACTAACACTTTAAGTGGAATATATTCAGTGCAGAAGAAATGATGATGATGACAGTGGTGAATCACGAGATAAGGCTCCAGTGTCGGGGAAACAAATCGAAACTGTAAACAGGGAGCGGGAACTGGAGTAACACAAAACAAATATCAAAATGAACAGAAATATGTACAAGTGTTGCGAATATTAGTCAATGAAACATACTAGCAACGAAACACACCGACATACGACGTTTTGGCTAAAAGCCTTCATCAGGACAAAGGACAACAAATGAAAGTTTTGACAGATGTAGAAGTTTTCACAGTTGTTTGACAGTTTTCACAGCTAATCCCATTAGCTGTGAGATGGTAGCTCTTTGCCAGCGTATGGCCTTTCTGACAAAAGCACATGTTCCCCCTCAGTTGAGTAATCGAGGTGGCCCCAAGTTCGTATAAGGTTTGTTAAAATTTGTTATCTCAAAGGCATGGTTGTGTTTGGGGGGGGGGGGTTATGGATGTGCGTTTAGTCCATCAAAAAGAGATATTCCAGCGCACCAGTATCCCAGGATCAAGTGGCGCAGCGAGGGGGGAGGGCGGAGGTGCGGACCGCCCCGGGCAGCATCATCGGGATTGCGGCAAATTTATTTTCGTCCACTCTTTCAAAATCACTGACTTATTTTTTTAATGTCACAAGGGCGGAAAATTATGATTCCGCCCCGGGCGTCATTAACCCAAATACGCCACTGCCAGGATCACCAACACCTATCAGGAGCGTGGCGTACACTTTTCGACCAACTAGTTCATCAGTCTTTGTGAAGAAGGAAATATAAACTTATGTTATCTCTCTCTCGCTCTATTTGGCACCGCCACGTTCGTCTCCACAATTCACTATATGTAAATGTTTATGATCTTGCAAATCTGAGCAGTGAAATATCTTCTGGAGGAAAATACAGAATACCGAAATATGGGAACAACAAGAAATGGGGTTTTTTTTTAAATCACAAAAATTAGATTGAACCGGCGTTTATAAAAAAAAACCACTAAATATATGCGGTTGTCACGCAAAAAATATAAAACATTTTTTAGCTAAATACAACACTAGTGACATAAGCAAAATACACTATGTCTTAATATATATAAGGAAATAGTAAAGCTAAAAATTGTGAGCCGGAAGAAAACAAAAACAATGACTGAAACGGATACAGTATAACACACACACTCAAAAAGAGGGGATGGGTGGGTGAGGAACAGAATTCCAACATATAACCTCATTTATATATTGTCACTTCCACTCGTGCTATAAAGCGTCGTGGGGGAAAGTTGGAGTTGTCTGTCTATGGTCATTTGGGTTGCATTGGCTATGGTTAGCCCCATGTCTCTTTAAGGATTCTTTGATTGTCTCATCTATTATAGCAATTATGGTGAGTAGTCCGTGAACTTGCACCTTTTGCCCTATTGAGTTAAGTAGCCCCTTAGGATTTGCAAAAAAGACCGCCCTGGAAAACTACTCAGAAAGAGCCTCTGCGAGTAAATCTGTAGGGAGTCGACAATACAATCTCTATTATCTAACACTGGCAAAACAGTTCAAAGCTTATACTTGATGCGGCAAAGCAAACACCAAGAAATCTCTTTACATGTGGCATGATATTGATAACTTGTCGCCTCACACAGACGAGAACTGGCAGCATGCTGTCGCAAAAGGTCACATGTTAATGCGTCCACAGATAGATTGTTGTAAATATGTTGTCACACGCGGGTATCTACACGCTCTGTTGAGCACATCCTATGGATGTTTTATGATGGCTTTGAGCGTTCCTTCATTCAACTCAAGCAATTTTTCCTAACCCTTTGACTTGCTCCCATCTTCACCAGTACTTGTGCTTTTCTCCCGAGCTAAATCTCACAAAAGGGTTGGAATAATTTTTTCAGTATAGTGAATATTGTGCATGCAGTAACGTGTCAGAGTTTGACAGCCTTGCTCTAATTAAAAATATCTTCACCGCAGGGAAGTTTTAAATTTTAGTATATTTAAAGTGAAATGGTTATTTTTTGATAATGTAGCGTAATCACACATTTCCCCTTAAAGGACAAATGTACAGTTTAGAACAAATTAATAGAGAATCAATTTAAGAGTATTGCCATTACAAAAATAAAGAACAACTAAATTTGTGAACGAATAGGAATATAGTTATAATAGTTTGGATTGCAAACTGGAAGTCACTGAATGTAACAACAGCTATTCGATTTGATATACCTCTAGATATGAAGTATAGAAACAAAGACTTCATAGACATGTATTTGATAAAAAAAACCCTGAGGAGTAGAGAAAATATGAAAATGTTACCTTGTGAAAATCTCATTTCAATATAAAAATATCCCCATTGAGGCCAGCGCCTTGAAATGGTCATGAGGCTTGTTCAGCCATGAAGGGCTGGAAACTAAGACTGGTCGGGTAGTCCCACTCGAGTAGGGCCACAGTCCTGCCCAAGTAAAAAGGGTGCGGAAGACGGAGGCAACCAGCCAAAAGGCGCACAATTAATCAGGATGCCATGCACAAAACACAATGGGAACATGTCTATATGCATAATAGTTATGGTGCCTGCCTTGTGACGGACGTTCAGGCAGGGATGGTTCTGGGCCCTATACCTCGAAAAGGGCCCCAACTAGAACTACTGAAGGTCTTTCTCAATTGCCCCGAGAATCCAGGAGGCAAGGGAATACAGCTACTGGCCAAACAAACGAACAACAGATAAAAATAATGTACAGGAATGCTGAGGGTGTCAACAGCAAAAGAGATGGATACAGTAAAAAATGTTGAAGCTTGAAAATATCCTATGTGAAGAACAAGGTAATGTATACGGTATTCAAGAAAGACACCTCAGCAGCGATATAGCCTTTAAAATCAGAGGCTACCAGTGGCACCGATCAGACCGAAAGGACAGACGAAAGGGTGGAATTCTGACAATTGTTAAAAACAATATCAATGCATGTCAGCTGGAAGTATATATGGAGGGGCATAATACCAAATGCTCCACCTAAAAACAAAGAGTACAGTTTTCCATCTCCTGAACTGCTACTGCCCAAATGATACACCATTGGCACTAGACAATCCCAAAAAGAAAGACTTATGATGTGTGGTGACTTCAACAGCCACTCTCAGAGCTGAGGCTACGATTACATGGATAAGTGAGGTTAGGAACTTGAGAGCTGGCAGGATGAAAATAAGTTAATACTTATTAACCAGCCAGCAGACCCAACAACCTTCTACTCAAGAGTATGGCATACTATTGCACCAGACCTGTCATTATACACACCATATCTTGAATGGAACATCGCACCAGTTGTTGGAAAGCAGCTTGGAGGTAGTGACCACAGACCAGTATTTTTAGAAATCAACAATGAATTTATCAAGGACAGCAGCACACTCATTAGGTGGAACTGTACCAGCATTTAACCAGTGTTCTAGCTGAGGACATAAATGTGGACAAAGACATCAATAGAGTAGTGAGTGAATTTAATATATGCATACTACATGCTGCTAGTAAAACCATACCCAGGGAGGGCATAAAAAAAATAAAATCCTATTGGAACGAAGAACTTGAGAATCTGCCGAATGAGATATAATCATCTAGACAGCAGGCAGAGAACAGACCTAGCCAAGAACACCATAACAAATATCAGCAAACAAAGGCAAAATTTCAAAGAGCAAAGTTACAAGCCAGATAGAGCAGCTGAAAAGATAAAACAATCGCTGAACCTAGAAATAGACACTAGGAAATTGTGGAAACTGGTAAAACAACTAAATGATGAAGGTACAGGGAGAAATACAAGGAACACACTTTATAAAGATAGAAACATTTTAGCACGTAAACATGCAGCTGATTACTTTGCAATCTCTTTGCAGAAGACAACATCATAGTTAGTCCAGACAAACAACAGGCGGTTAGAGATAGCCAGCAAAACATTGGACAAGACGAACCTATACCTGAAGTCTTGGAGACACCAATCACATTGAAAGAACAGGAGCATGCAATATCCAAATCAACAATGAAAAAGTTCACAGAAGCTGATGGAGTGTCCAATGAAATGATTAAAACCTGGGAACTGCAGCAAGATTAAAGCTACTGCAGATCATTAACACGAGCGTGACCACAGGTAAGCATGGAGGGAAGCAATAATGATACCACTCCTCAAATCAGGAAAAGATGGCAACACAGTTTCTTTTTACAGGCCCATAAGCCTCACAAGCTGTCTATGCAAAATCATGAACACATTATCAATCTTAGGATGCAGTGGTACCTTGAAAGTGAAAACCTTCTGGTATCGCAGTAAGCAGGATTTAGTCAGTGCTACTCTACTGAAGATCAGGCAATCTACCTCTCCCAAGAGATTGAGAACGCCTTCCAAGATATGTAGATAAGAAACTGGACTAGCAGAAGGAAAATATTTGAGAATGTTTGGAAAGAAGGGATCTTAAAGAAAGTACAGGGTTCGCTCAAGAATGTACAAATAGGTAAAAGCATATCAGCATAACAGAAGAGCCTGGGTACAATTGGATGCACACAAGAGCAAGAAAGTCCTACTGCGTCATAGGGCTGCCAGGGAAGACTCCAGTTACCCACGCCTTTCTTGGCTTGCATCAATGACATAGTTGCCGAGCTACCACATGCGATCCAAGTAGCAATGTATGCTGACGACCTGGTGATCTGGTGCACGGAAGAACATCCGACAGTGGCCACTAAACACATACAAAGCGCTATTGATGCCTTGATCCTATGGGCAAATAGATGATGCGTTAGCATTAGCACAGTTAAGTGCAGCACTACATTCTTTATCCTTTCACCAAAACAAACAGCTGATATTATCAAAATATATGGAGAATTTTTGAAAGGAGACAAACAACACACATACCTCGGAGTTATTTTTGATGATAAGCTGACATGGAAGCACCAAATAAACAAAGCAACAACAGAAACCAGGAAGAAGTTAGCTATCCTGAGAAAACTAAGTGGAACCACATGGGGAGCCAGTAGAAATACACTCCAAAAAAAAATTTATAAAAAAAAATAATTGCAAATATGACGATTTGTTGATGCAATTTATGAACAGCTTTTAAGTCTAGGAGTTAGTCAAGGATGAACTAATCTGATCGATAAGAAATGATTAGAAAAATAATACAAGACTGTATTCAGGTATGATTGTAAATTGAGAAAAAAGGTATAACAATTATGAGAATTGGTTTACATTATTATAAAATTCTACTGCAACTATGCATTATATTTTAACTAGCAAATAATAATTATGATGCAGAAATCCAGGCAATTAGTGTGGAAGCTAAAAAAACTGCAGAACTCCAACTCTGGCCTACAGCTTGTGGTATTCCTGACAGATGCAAGGTCAGTGCTTCAAGCTCTCCAGTCTGGAAAACTAATTGACTTGAAAAAAACTACTTAGCGAATTGTCGTACCAGTATAGGGTAACCATGTAGTGGATATTCTCTCACTGTGGAATACCAGGAAATGCAAAAGCAGACCAACTGGCTAAGGAAGGTGCTGCCGAAGACCAACCAGATATACCAATCACCTACCATCAGAAAAAACAGATGATCAAGTCAATAAGAAAGCCACAAACGCCAACACAAGATGACTATCACATTATGAACAGATCAGAACAAGTTATAATTCTACGTCTCAGAACAGGACACAACCGACTCCGCAGTCACATGTATACAAAGTTCAAGATTGGCAACACGGCCATGTGTACATGTGGACAGGCAGCACAGAGTGCCAAACATATACTTCAAGAGTGTTCTGAGCATGAAACGCTGAGGCAGACATATTGGCCAGAGGAAACAACACTGGAATCAAAGCTCTATGGGACACTGTATGAACTACAAAAGACAGTGAGTTTTATTAAGGAGACAGAATTACAGATATAGACATGTTTCAAGTGAATGAAAGAAAAAGAAGAACTAGCAAATAAATAGAAATTTCGATCAAATATTTTTAATATTTCACATCAGAAATGTTGCTTGCGTACTTACATATTTGTGTGTGTGTGTGTGTATATATATATATATATATATATATATATATATATATATATATATATATATATATATATATATATATATATATATATATATATATATATATATATATATATATATATATATATATGTGTGTGTGTGTGTCGTCGGGGTAGGAAGAAATGCGTGGATAGGACATAGTAAAAGTGCTAATATATATTATATGAGATTGGTACTTTGGACTCGAAGAAATTGAAACAGATTTTTGCAAATATTTTTAAAATAATCACTCAAAATATTGAAATATAATACAAACATGCGGAGGTGAGTAAACACTGACTAAAATGTTGCTACGTCACTTGTCAAACTATTGCTGCGCCACTTGTCAAACTGTTGCAACGCCACTTTGCTGGACGCTAAAACTAATGACTTGTTCTCCTAAGATATCCGCTGTGTTGCTGGACGATATAATAAGGGGGGGGGGAATTGTCCATAGATTTTGTCAACAATTAGGGGGCTGGAGTTTGACAGTTGTTGATAAGGCGGAGGAAAAATTTTGATATCAACAATGCGCTTTTTAGTAACAATTAAAATGTTTGAATTTGTAATTTAAAAATTTACAATGTGAAACCAAACATGTATTTTTGCCGTAATTTTTATGCTAAAATAAATTTTTGTGGAGATAGTTAAGATGGTGGATGCAAGATTCTTGGCAGTTGTTGAAAAGTTGGAAAGGCGGGAGGTTCTAAAAATGTTGCATATGATTTATCCACAGCTCCCTAGCAGAGTTGTGCAGCCACAGATTTATGTTGCCTATTTTTTCCGTTGTGATGAAGTTTAGTGAAGGCAGATGCATAGACCAGATGTTGGCGCCCTTTCCGGGTAGGCAACACGGATTGTGCCTTTATCGTGTTGTATAGAGTCCAAAAGCTTTTACAAATTCCTTGCTGCACTAGGTAGCTGTTCTGAGCTCGGAGGCCAGTGCATACAGTACTTTTAGATAAGAATAATGCACCAGAGAAAATGAACTGTCGGCTTGGATTTGGCCATCTGGTCGAAGTTTGCACACCGCTCGCAGAAACCAACTGAAGACCAGGACGAAGTATGCACACCCCTCGCAGACACCAACTGAAGACCAGGACGAAGTATGCACATCCCTCGCATTTATATGTTCATATAAAACATATTTTGAAACTCTGAGAGAGTAGAGATAAATTCCCCACGTTAGGTAGTAGGTGGACAGAAACCAAATACTTGTATCGGATTTTAAAGCTCTCTCGAATACAGTCCAGTTAAAAGTGTTACTAAGAAAAAGTCAAACGTAATTGCAATGCCTGACACAAACAAACAAGAATTTATTCTACTTATCGACAGAAAAAAAATTGCAAAACAAGGACAACGACAGCGCAAGACAAATTTCCCTACTAGTGACAGCTGAAATGGCATGCTTATGCAGAATCCTAGGAATATCGCTAAGAGACAGAGGGAGAAATGAGGACATTAGACAAAGAACCGGCACCGTCCCAATCTTGGAGTATATTAAGAGCCAACAGATCAAATGGTTTGCACACATCAGCAGACTACCACCAGACAGAATACCACAGCAAGCTATGCTACATAGATACAGTGAAGGAAGACCTAGAGTCCGAACTCGAAAACGATGAACCACCGAAATAAAAGAGGCGACAAATTCCACATTATACTTAGCAGACACGATGGCCATCTCCAGAAAACTCTTCTACCCCTGACGCCGAAAGGCAATATCGGGTTTAGCGAATAGTAATAGACAGAAAAAAACAATACCAACAATAAAGAACAAAGTATACAGTCAAATCCTGTTATGACGACTTGGTCCGAACCGATGAAATATGTACATAATAACAGAAACACTCTATATACAATGCAAACAATACAAAATAGATATAAATGGAGATTTTTCATAGTGTTGTTATATATGGAAATGTATTTTAAAAAAGTATCCTCTATAGAGAGATTCCACTGTATACAGGATCGTAGGCTGTGTTTGCAAGCTAGGGAAGCTGCCAATGAACAACTCATTAATTTTAGCTTTGAACATGAAAAACGAGGTTATGAAGAGGTAATTAATAACGGAATTCTGTTTCAGAGAGCAGAAATATCATAGAGACAAGGTAACTTCACAAACAACATAGAGACAAGGTAACTTCACAAACAACATTGTAACAAGGCATTTTGTGAAATATTATTTTATCAATAGTCTAGAGAATGTAAATAATCAACATCAAATAGAAAGATCTCAAACAGTAAATGTGGAACGCCCATGTGGTGCCAGGGTCTGAAGGGGGAGCAAAGAATAGCAACAATTATTACCTGATATGCACATCGTAAGACACGACGGAGTAGGTTTTGGGGGTAGAATTGAGTGTCCAATCTCATATAGGGTCAAAGTGACGCTGAAGACATTATAAAGTATGATGTGTCAGGTTGAAAGCCGCAAATATCACAGCTAAACTTTCAACAATAATACAACGCTTTCCGTTCTCAGGACTACATCCTGCTAATCTGCAGCAGTTTGAGATCCCACGCAGATGAAGAAATAGTTATAGAAATGACAAATTCCATGGACGGACAAAAGAGTAGAGATGATGTGGTTATGAGAGTCAATACATGAAGCTCATTACACAAATTACAATAATGTAATCTTCACGTCTAAGCTAGCTATATAACAATAATGTAATCTTCACGTCTAAGCTAGCTATATAACAATATTGTAATCTTCACGTCTAAGCTAGCTATATAATAACAAGTGAAGTATGTGCTAAATTATACAATTTTTTGGCCACGTTTGAACTTAAGACTGTTAATTTCACGACAAGCATGGAATGTCGAGAGTAAGATAAACCTAGACGTCTGTCTAGTGACATAGAGGTGGAACCAAAGTGTCATAGAAGATCATCATCGGAAGTTACTTGAAGTATCAAGGTTTGGATATCATCATCAAAAGTTACTCGAAGTATCAAGGTAAGGATATCATCATCAAAAGTTACTCGAAGTATCAAGGTAAGGATATCATCATCAAAAGTTACTTGAAGTATCAAGGTTTGGATATCATCATCAAAAGTTACTTGAAGTATCAAGATTAGGATATCATCATCAAAAGTTACTTGAAGTATCAAGGTAAGGATATCATCATCAAAAGTTACTTGAAGTATCAAGGTTTGGATGAAGATGAGAGGCTAATTAAGTAATCTAGACTTGAAATTCAAATTCGTACGAATAATTTCGAGGTTCACGGCAAAGAAAAATCGGCCGTTAACATTACATTGGTCTGGCTACTAAACACGTAAGGAGTCTAAAAATTCAACAAATAGTTGCAGTATAGTATCCCATACTAGACGAACTTCAATTTTTATTACTTATGATGCTATGATTAGAGTCAGGTTGGCTCAGTTGTTAGTGAACTGACTTTCTGTTCGGGTGACCTCAGGTTCAACTCTCAGTTCAACTGGAAATATTTTAAAATTATTGATGGCTCCTAGGTCGACCCAACCTAAGGAAAATAGATACCGGACCCTCTGGGAATGTAAAGGCTGCAGGCTGATGCTAACCACATAATCCATAGGTATTATATAGTCATTGGTCATGAAAAACACGGATCTAAAACCTTATTCCCCAATACGTATCAATGGAAAACACGAGCCTAAAACCGTATTCCCCAAGTCGCCTCAATGGCGACAAGGGAAAATATTCAATTAAAAAAAAACCGCCAGAAAGCTATATATTGAAAGGAATTGTTACACAAGATGAATATGGATGAAGTTGAATATAGATGAAATTGAATATAGATGCAGTTGAATGTAGATGAAATTGAATATAGATGACATTGAATATAGATAAAATTGAATATAGATGAAGCTGAAAATAGATGAAATTGAATATAGATAAAATTTAATACACACAAAGTTGAATATACGAGGATAAAATTGAATATAGATGAAGTTGAATGTAGATGAAGTTGAATATAGATGAAGGAATATAATCTAAGGCAAAGTTGCAAGTATGACTGGGAATCTGAAGGGCAGAATGATGAAGCGTATTTAATTAGCAAGTCATAAACATTTGGATATTTGCTAAGAGAGACATAGCATTTATGGGTTTGATCGGATTAGAGGTTGCTGTAAAACTGTCTCAATAATTATAAGAGGGGCTGCTGTAAAACTGTCTCAAATATTATACGAGAAATCTGCTGTAAAACTGTCTCAATAATTATAAGAGGGGCTGCTGTAAAATTGTCTCAATAATTATAAGAGGGGCTGCTGTAAAACTGTCTCAATAATTATAAGAGGGGCTGCAAAACTGTCTCAATAATTATAAGCGAGGCTGCTGTAAAACTGTCTCAATAATTATATGAAACTGTTTCAATAATTATAAGAGAGGCTGCTGTAAAACTGTTTCAATAAATATAAGAGTGGTTCATGTAAAACTGTCTCAATAACTATCAGAGGGTTGCTGTAAAACTGTCTCAATAATTATAAGAGGGGCTGCTGTAAAACTATCTCAATAATTATACAAAGAGGCTGCTAAACTGTTTCAATAACTATAATTAGGAAATTAATTTTAAAATTGATTAAATACCTGTTTTACGTACAAAACAGTACAAAATACTTCCCCCAACCGAGGCACACATAGTCTATTGCCTATCCCCAGGTGGATGATGGTCAGAATATCCACACTTGCCGTAGAGATAGTGACTGGAACCTTTAGTTGTCTATCCAAGACAGATGTGTCGCCTTGGCTGCGTTGAATCCGTATATTTTTCAGTTTTGTCTTTATGTTTTTTATCCATCTTGTTCTACGTCTTCCTCTGGCCTTGTATCCGGATCTTCTTATATTATATGTTATTGTTAGCAGTTTGTGATGGTTCAATCTCATAAGGTGTATAAACAATTTTATTTGTTGTTTCTCTATATATTCTGTGCATGGTCTTATACCAATTCATTTCCTGATTTCATCATTTCTCTTTTTGTCTAGTTTGGTCACTCTTGCGGCTTTTCTCATACATTTCATCTCACATGTTATAAATTTTCTCTGCTGGGCTGCTGTCAGCGTCCATGTCTGGCATTGATAGCAGAGTGTTGGCATAAAAATACTGTTTATCATCTGTCTCTTGACTTGCATCTTTGTGTTGAGCAGTAATGGTGATAACTGGTATATCACGATGTTGGCTCTCTGGCATCTTATCACAATTTCTCTGTCTAATTTTCCGTTGTCTGTGAATATACTTCCCAAGTATCTAAATTCAGAAGTTTGTATCACTTTAGTTTTCTTTATTAGTGACTGGATTTGATGAATTGCTGATTTTCATTACTTCTACATTCTGCATATTTATTTTCATGGTATACTTGGTGCATGTTGTCTTCAGTGCATTAATTTGATGTTGTAACTGCTGTTCGTTTTCATAGATAAAAAGTTGATCATCAGGAAATAGAAATTCGTATTAACCTCTCGACACACATTAACGATACAAAATATTGACCCAAAAATAAGGCGGGGTGTGTTTTACTTTATTTTACAACAAAATAATGACTCGAAAATAATGAATAACAACTGATAAGTAATTATAAACTAAACACAATGATAATATTTTACAGTTTTAGCCCCATTTTGGTTTTTTTATTATCAAGAAATGATGAACGTGTCGGATCAAATTTATATACGTATGAAACATGTTGAATGTCGGCATAAATTCAATCAATTAAACATATCGAAGTATTACAAATGTACGAATTTAAAAATAAAACCGAGAGATTTTAGAACTTCGGTAAAGCTTTTCGGGACACTGCATAAAAATCGGTACTGTATCTGTAAAACTGGGACTTTTATCACTCCGACCAAAACTTTATAAAGACCTTTTGGTAGACACGTCAATTGAAAATATTTTTAAATTAGTTGTATGAATGTGATCTTAGTAGCAGGCACGTTAGCTCATACCCAAATCCTCAAAATGAATGTATCAGTTTGATTGTAATGTTTTGAACGCTTTGATCGTCATTCTCAATTTGCACATCATCCAGTGAAGATTAATAATTGTCTGATTTCAATGATTACTACAAGGGATAATCAATGCTGCAACAGTTAATGAAAAATTATTGTATATATAATGTTAGTTGGAATGATTTTGCAATATATGAATATTCTTACCTATTTCAAGTCAATATGCAACAATTGTAGTGTCGAGGCGGAAGTTCGAAAGCTCCTTATACATGTACTCACTCATCACTAGCCATGACGGAAAGTGTCGTCTCGCTGAACACATCAGCAAACGCGAAAGTTAAGTGCAGTAAACAAATATATAAACTATAAACTGTAATAATGTACGTATACTATCAGAAAGTGTTTCAATAAATAATAATATAAGCAGTTGTCACAATAGATAGATATAACTTGATCAAATTGACGGATTAGTGATTGAATATCTTGTCCACAAACTAATGAATATTAACTTGTTTCACACGAATGACAACTGAACAGCTCTAGAACAAATCAAATGATAATTGTATCGTAAAGTGTCACACGGTAACTCCATTTGTGCAAGAATATGTCAAATGACATTCAGGAGCTGTCAGTTTCTTGGGAGATAAGATGCTCACATTTAGATGGCCGTGTTTACTGGAAGGT
Source organism: Meghimatium bilineatum (assembly GCA_034231615.1). Taxonomy (NCBI): domain Eukaryota; kingdom Metazoa; phylum Mollusca; class Gastropoda; order Stylommatophora; family Philomycidae; genus Meghimatium; species Meghimatium bilineatum. The sequence continues at coordinate 105,012,377 of CM067299.1, forward strand.
TCTTGCAATTATTAACCGTTGGTAAGATGATGTCAATGGCTTCTGAATTCCTAGCAATCAGGTGATGAGCAACCGAGGTCGGATGACGTATGGGGGAAATATACGCCTCTTCGTGGTGAAGCATTAGCGGCATACGCATGTCGATAACGCGCGGAGGGAATCGTCGGCGGGAAATAGGTGGAGAGCCCACTCTCACTCTAACGTCTGTACAAAGACACGCTTTAACTGGCTCCGGACAGCAAGTGGGACAGGCCAACATATGGGACATACAGTTTTACCTGAAATCAGATGAGTAATAGTGGCATAAATTTCACATTGTCATTATTACAATAACATGACTTTGCCAAATATTTATCTGACAACCATGACCTGTACGCAGGTAAGCGGACATAACAAATAGCCGTGTCTGAGCACATTATCGCGGCACAGAATATTACACTGTAACCAGGTAACAGGACCAAACTGTGTCTGAGCACATATAGGCACGGTGCAGAGTATTACATGTAGCCAGGTAACCGGGCATAACCGTGTCTCAGCCGTGTCTGAGCACATATAATCACGGTGCAGAGTATTATGGATAATCAGAGTTAAAATATGATCGCATTTGCATAGAAATGTTGAAGTATGTCTACATCATGTTACATAATGAAATTGGATCAAGGAAGTAATAAAGACACCTGTTGTTCAATGAAAGCCATTGAGGTGTGTCGTTATACCTAGGTTCATAATCATGTGGTGCCCTCTCCGCAACGAAAGTTGGTTGCAACGAACCTCCAATATTGCTTATATTTCCTTGGTCGTGCACTCTGCTAGACAGTATTCTGTCCATCACATGATGTTTCCCTTCCATTTGTATCTTTGCCTACCTTATGATGACCGCCACTTGACTACCCTTAAATAAGTTCTTTTGGCAGTGGGTCAACGAGGTCAACTTGTTTGAATTTGACATGTAATGAAACACGATTTTGGAGCTCCTATAAAGATTCTTAAACTATTTTGCAAGGAACAGTCGAGGGAGGAAGGAGAAGATGATGTAATGAAAATCTCGGATTGATAACATCAAGGAATGGGTCTGGGCATAATGTTTCTAGATTCCTGCGAAAATCTGAGTATAGAGTCGTTTCAAGGGTTATTTTGGCGATAATGTCTCCTGTGTGGCGCACCTACGACATTGATGCTTATATGCCTTATTATTAAGGCCTTAAACGAGGTATCATGTCTTTTAATATGTCCAAAATATTTAATTTGTTTAAAAAATTATTTTCCCAATTCTTTTTTTTCATACACAATGGTGTGAGAACATCTTCGCTTTATTTTCTTTGCTTTTCATGAAATTCTCTATATTCTTCTATACCTGCATATCCACATCTCACAGGAATCAATTCTGTCTTCTAGTTCCTTGTTCGCTATCCATGTTTCTTAGCCATACATTAATGTAGAGTAGATGTTGCCATTTATAATCCTCATGTTTTAGTTTGTTATTTGTTTGATGTTAATAGTTTCCCCATGTCAGTGAAAGTACTTTTAGTCAGTCAAATTCTCCATTTAACTAGTTTCCCATCTACCATTAATTTGATTTTGTGTCTAAGATACAATTACTGGTCTACTTGTTGCATTATATCTCCATGCATTTTTATGTTTAGTATTTGTTCCTCTTTAATTTTGTTGATTATCATTTTTTATTTGTTTTCTGAATGTTAATACCTAGTCCATAATATCTTCTTGATTTGTTCACTCGGTCTATAATTTTTTGTAACTCCTGTTCACTTTCTGCGTTGAGAACTGTCATCTGCAGTTATGATATTGTTTATTTCTTTCCAATTGATTTTGAGCTCTCATTCTCCGTCGTTTAAAATGTCTTCCTTATAGATGTCAAGTAAGCTGTTTGATGAAATACATCTTTGTCACACTTCTCTTTTTATTTCAATGTAGGGTGAATATCTATTTTCGAATATTGTTGATGCAGTTTGTTCTAAATATAGGTGCATATTTCTGATCAGTCTGATATCTTTCTAAGTGTATTTCTTTAAGCCATTAAATTAATATTTTTATATTGTAGTCTTTTGAAGACCTTGTTTTGTTTATGAAGTAAATGTAGATAATTTTAGTACTTTTCTATATTCATGCACTAATACTCTAACATTAATATATTTTTGTTCTTCCTAAAACCAAATTGTTCTTCATCAACTTCAATGTTTATTTTGTATTTAATTCTTTCGTGTATTATCTTCAGTAGTATTTTGGTTATACGACTCATCAATTTGATTGTTCTGTATTCTGTACAATCTACAGCCCTGGGCTTTTTATGTAAATACAGATGTTTTTACATATTTAGGCATCTCTAGATTATGGCAACCTACTGAACGTATTTATATTACCTAGAAAATCACTACAGCCAACAAATGCTGGGTTGATAGCTACGTCCTGGATAGGATTTATTTTTATTTACATTTTTTTTTTTTTTAGATTAGCCTTCTCAAGACGGTTAAAGCAAAATGAATTAAACTGGTTACTAAAAACACTTACCTTACCTATGAATAAAAATATATAAAAGAGTATATAAAAAAACATACAATAAAACTACACAGGACAAATCTCAATTATTCGGTTCAAATGGGACTTTTTCAAGAGACAAATAACTATAAAACAAAACAATAATATATAAAATAGATGATTGAAATTTTATCAATCCATGTTTCTCAAGACGCTTGATCCTTGACAGGACTCTTAGCTCTTCTCAGGACGTTCTTTTCTAGACTCTTGAACTGAGGAACTCTCACGCATACGACACATGTCACGATGAGTGTTGTTTAGCAATAATATCGCACAGAGCTCTTTAATTCTGTCGCATACTATAGGTCAATAGAGATAAAAGCTAACACGGCATGATATAACTAACATAGACTATGGTCTTAGATTGAAAGCATCGTGCCTCGGAATGATGCTTTAATACCCCATTCAACAAAGAAAAACACCAAGGTTAATCAGTCACAAATTGGTCTTGCAGTCATCTGACTTGTCACTCCATTGTCTCCCTAGTCTCAGTAACTCTACAGTCACATATTGGTCTTGCAGTCATCTGACTTGTTCAATTAGTCAAGCAAAATGAATTAAACAGGTTACTAAAACACTTACCTTGCCTATTAATAAAAATATATAAAAAAAAGTATATATAAAAAAACATACAATAAAACTAAACAGGACAATTCTCCACTTATCGGCTCAAATTGAACCTTTTTCAAGAGACAAATAACAGAAAACAGCAAAATAAAAAACAAAATAGATGACTAGATTTCATCAAGCCCCGTCTCCATAACGCAGGGGAATTGAGATTGATAATAATCAATCATAATTATAATTGAGATTGATGATGAGATTGATGAAATCTAGTCATCTATTTTGTTTTTTATTTTGTTGTTTTCTGTTGTTTGTCTCTTGAAAAAGGTTCAATTTGAGCCGATACGCGGAGAATTGTCCTGTTTAGTTTTATTGTATGTTTTTTTATATATACTTTTTTATATATTTTTATTAATAGGCAAGGTAAGTGTTTTAGTAACCTGTTTAATTCATTTTGCTTGACTATTTGTTCATTAGGTTACTGCGGCACCATCCACTTTGTCGGACACCCTCTGACCATTTGGTTATTTATATTTGACTTGTTCAATCCACTGTCTCCCTAGTCTCAGTAACTCTACAGTCACATATTGGTCTTGCAGTCATCTGACTTGTCACTCCACTGTCTCCCTAGTCTCAGTAACTCTTCAGATGTGCAGATTTGGTTTTGCATATTTCTTTAAATGTTTTAGTGTAGATAATTTAGCGTGAGCATGGAACACGTACTTAATTACTGCAGATTATTTAGGAGGCACAAACTATGTTATACATACTTTCTTTATACAAGCATTATGGAACCAGCTTCAGAAGACAAGTTCATAACATAACGAGGTTGATAATATACGTAACATACATTTGAGAACATACAAACACGTAGATTGATACAATATAACAACTAGATTGATAACATATGATAAATATAGTGATAACAACACAGACACGTATTTTGGTAGCATACAGACAACTAGCTTGATAACATACAAGCAGTCAAAAGATGAAATAAATCCAGCGATCATTTGCTCTTTCTTGATCTTTACCACTTTAGCTAACGCGAGCTAGGGACTTTATCACGTATATTATCAATCTTATCAATCTCATCATCAGTTTCAACATCAGTATCACTATCAGTCTCATCATCAATCTCAAACTCATCATCAATCTCAAACTCATCATCAATCTCAAACTCATCATCAATCTCAAACTCATCATCAATCTCAAACTCATCATCAATCTCACCATCAATCTCATCATCAGTCTCATCATGATTTATCGCCATTCTCGACATCATTCTCATCACTTACCAGTCTCATCATTAATCTCATCATCAGTCTCATCATGATTTATCACCATTCTCGGCATCATTCTCATCATTAGTCTCATCATCGTTCTAATCATCAGTTTCATCATCAGCCTCATAATTCTCATCATCGGCCTCAGCATGTCTCACCATCAATCTCATCTTCATTCTCATGAGTCTCATCATCATTCACATCATCAATCATCATTCTCATCATCAGCCTCATTATCATTCTCGCCTTGGCTCTGGTCATCAGTCTCATCAACGTACTCAACATCAGTCTCAACATTGTTTTCACTATCGTTCTCATCTTTATTCTCATCATCAGCGTCATCATCATTCTCATCATGGTTCTCATCATCAGCCTCATCATCAGTCTCATTCTCATCATCAATGTCATTCTCAGTCTAATCATGGCCCTCATCATCGTTCTCATCATTAGGCGCATCAGCGTTCTCGTCATCAGTCTCATCATCACTCATCAATAGTATGATGTCTCATTATCAGTTTTATCATTACTCATCAATAGTATGATGTCTCATTATCCGTTTTATCATCACTCATCAATAGTATGATGTCTCATTATCAGTTTTATCATCACTCATCAATAGTATGATGTCTCATTATCAGTTTTATCATCACTCATCAATAGTATGATGTCTCATTATCAGTCTCATCATCACTCATCAATAGTATGATGTCTCATTATCAGTCTCATCATCAATCATCAATAGTATGATGTCTCATTATCAGTCTCATCATCAATCATCAATAGTATGATGTCTCATTATCAGTCTCATCATCAATAGTATGATGTATCATTATCAGTTTTATCATCACTCATCAATAGTATGATGTCTCATTATCAGTCTCATCATCAATCTCATCATCGTTCTCATCATCAATATCATCAAAATCCTCATCACCAGTCTCATCGTCGTTATCGTCATGTTCTTATTATGTCTCATTATCAGTCACATCATCAATCTCATAATAAGGCTCATCAGCAGTCTTGTCATCAGTCTTATCATCACTCTCATCATGAGGCATCACTATCAGTCACATTTTCGCTCATCATCAAGCCTCATCATCACCCGTAACCAATCCCATTATCAATCATCATACGTTTCATGGTTAATCTCATGATCAGAGTTCTTGAAACTGCTAACCATGTATTTGAGTTGGGGAACTTCGTTGAGTATGCATGCCAGGTTGACTCTTGTTCATGTGAAATAAGGTAAACAATGTTTTCTTCTTCTTCTTCTGCGTTCGTTCTCAAACTCCTGCAGATTATCAGGATGTAGTCCGGAGAACGGAATGCGTTGTGTCATGGTTTACATCACTGCTGCTATATCTGCGTCTTTCGGCCTGACACATCCGACTTCAGCATGACTTTGGGTCACTGACCCTATATGGGATGGGACAGCCAACTCCATCCCATAAACTCCTTAGTCGCCTCTTACGACATGCATGGAAGGTAAGCAGTGTTGCTATTATTTACTTCCCTTTCAGGCCCCGGCAACACAAGGGCGAAACATTGTTTTTATTCACTTGTAGTTCCGAGTTGAGCTCGCTGGGACTGTTCAAAGTACTTTTAAATCGCCCTGGCGTGCAAGTAAAAATGGTTTGGCGTACATTATTTCTACCCACACTTGCTTATACGGGTATCTTTGAGATCGATAAGGTGGTATCACACGCTCTCAGATTCGATTCTAGTGAAATGTTTATGAAGTCATGATTAATTTTTAACTGTGAAACGTATGATCCTTACTTTTAACTTGCACATTATGTTATTAATACGAATACAACAAGGAGACAAAATCAATATGTCATGTATGACAATGAAATGATACTGATGCTGAGGGATAATGAGAATGATGGATTGATGATATTTCTGATGATGAATATGACGATGAGATCGATGATGTTTCTGATGATGAATATGACGATGAGATCGATGATGTTTCTGATTATGAAAATGATGATCAGTCTGATGGTGAGCCCGATGGTGAGACTGATGGTTGAGACAGCAAATATCCTTGAACAGTTCGGGCATGGGAAGACCAGTGTAGAAGGTTTTTGATCTACCCGTGACTTTCTAGCTCCGCTGTTGAGCTGCGAACTTCACTTTTCACAAGATGCTGCAGCTTTATTTTTTATTTTTGCTAGTTCTCCCCATGTATCTTACTCTATTTCAAAGGCTTTTATTTTGGTTACATATTCATGATAACACCTTGGCTGTTGCCAACGCCAGTAATAACTGGTTACATATTCATGATAACACCTTGGCTGTTGCCAACGCCAGTAATAACTGGTTACATAGTTACGATAACACCTCGGTTGTTACCAACATCAGTAATATCTGGTTATACAGTGACTGATAACAGTTGGGGTGTAATCTATATCAGTAATAAGTGAGTATGCAACATTAATAACAATTGGCCTGTTATTTAAATTACTAGGTAATGGTCTACCGTTTTGTAGGATAACAAGTCGGTTGATGTGTAAATCAATAATGCCTGATATACAGTTGTGGTAAAAGGTAAGTCTTGAGCAACGGTTACTGGTTCTTCTCTTTAATCAGTTGGTAATATCTGTAATCGACTTTGGATTGGGAATCCTCACTCTATCACGATTACAATGTGATTGCCTTCTTGAGCTTGTCCTGAATGAAGGGATGCGTATATTCCACGTTTGGGCTAAAGATACCCCTATTGTAAAAAATGAGATATATGCTTGGGCTCTTATCCTTGCGTTCCCGTCCCACTCAAGCAGAAACCAAAGCATAATATGTGCCATCTCAGACAAGAGGCCTCCACTATACAATATGTCTACATACACTAAGATGGCTGCTAGAACAGAGAGCGGAGCACTTATGGGAATGTCCTACGTGCTGTGAAGCTAGTTTCTAATCAAAAATCAAGAAGAGAATCAAGATGTGGCAGTGACAGTCTTCCACAAATCTATAATCGCCATGTGCAAAGAATACAGAGGTTGGTAGAGGTTGGTACAATAGAAAGACAAACCTTGAAATAGATATACCGATAACACCGAAATTAATGATGTAATTGTGTTTACCTATGTATTTGTGCGTGTCGTTGGGGGTGTTCTGGCAGGTGTTTTATAGCTAGTTCTGGTGGTAGCGGAGTGCAGCGTATAATATCGGATTAATCCAGTTTGAGGATGGAGGTCGACGCGGATACTGCAGCCCTCACACGGCTCTCTGGTATTCTATTTATTAAAGCGGATATCTTGTCAGACTGTGAAAGTCGATGCTTCTGAAGATTAGAAATGACATATGTCATTACGAGTGGATGACATCTATTGCTGCGTCCAAACTTCAAGGTGCCACATGGATCAACTGTCCGGGTAATACTATTGAGAGCAGTAATGAGAGAGTAGACAGACTTGCATCTTAAACATCAATAGACGGGGAGTTAACAATAGAGGATAAGAGTGACATGCTGAAACGTCTTCAGGAATGCCATATTTGATGTTGACATCTCAATCTATGACACATTTAGGATGGGATTTGAATAATTCAGTATTAAGTGTGGTAGTAGTAGATCTGGATTCCTGCAGGGAAGAATGAGAAAAATGTATTACCAGCGGGAAACTGGAACCATCAGCACGCTTTACCCATTGTCATAGGCTGGGTGACACTGAGAACATTTGGTTCATAGATATCAGCTCATCATAACCATAACCATATCTACAGCAGTAATAATATGCAGCATGCATCGCATAACAATTGAAGAATACATTTAACACTGTTCTAGAAATACAGCTCAAAGTGGTAGAGGACTAACACCTTTGTACTCGGTTTTCCCAATAGTGAAGAGTCACGTCATCTATAGCATATAAATGATAATTCTATAAATGATAGATTTATAATCTATACAGGGCATTTTTTTAAAACTAGAAACATTTTCGAAGAGGAAACAATTTATATAGAGTATTTGAGATTCGAAAGTTGTATGCACAAATGTCAGCGGTCTAAAAGGTAGTTTCGGGAGAAATAGCTTCCAACCATTTCTATGAATTAGTAAACGGCAGATTGTAAAATAAAGTTATACACATGGCTATTACATTTATTTTAATAATACATAACACAATTGCTAATTTATTTCGGAATATTTGTTCAATATAGTATTATTGTGTCCGGTTTAGCGGCGGTGTGGTGCAGAGAGCGCATCCGAGGCTTAGGTCCTAGGTTCAAACCCCGCAGCAGGTAACTATGCATTCGGGCCATTCAGAAAGCAATGGTAACTTACTGATGTATTTATATTGCAAACACACACACACAGTCAAGAATTGTTGGGCTGATTTCTACATCCTGAATAGAATATCCTACCATCTTTTTTCAAAATGCGTTATAACAGTAAAACACACTAAGGAAGTGTGGGAAACAGACGGTGGAGATGTGAGGTTGGATGATAATACGTGTGTTGACGTCTTAGACATCTGAAACAAGTTGTCAATCACACCCAGAATCAGTCATCCGTAGCGATAGTTTATTTTGAATTTTCTTGAACAAATAAACACACAAAAGGAGAAAATAGCAACGGGTACAAAAAAGACTAGCGTAGAAATGAATGGTATTCAAACTGACCCTGGTGGTTTGGAAGGAGTAGAGAGAACTCTCCCACACTTTTGTCAGAATATTTCTAGATTGTTCTCTGTTGAATACAAGCCCGTGATGATGTCTCATAGCAAAATCTGGCTGTAGATACTGCGAAGCTTTATAGGGGTTCAGTGCAATGTCAGCCTTAGGAACAATACTTTAAAATGTTAAACTGACATTAATGCACCAAACTGTGAAAAAGTTTGCCAACCAAAGAATTTAATGATTGTGAATACATTTGTCAATGTGTGCGTACTGGCTTTATAAACATATAAAAAACGTCAATAATATGCGTCAATGTGTGCGTGATGGCTTTATAAACATATAATGAACGTCAAAAAGATGTGTCAATGTGTGCGTGCTGGCATTATAAACGTATAATAAACGTCAAAAAGATGTGTCATTGTGTGCGTGTTGGCATTGTAAACATATAGCAAACGTCAAAAAGATGTGCCGATGTGTGCGTGCTAGCATTACACACATATAACGATGTCAAAAAGACAGATCACTCGTTGTTCTTTTGCGTTCGTTCTCAAACTCCTACAGATAGCAGGATGTAGTCAGGTAAACGGAATATGTTGAGTCATGGTTTACAGTTTTGCTGCATTATCAGCGACTTGAGGCCTGACACATCCGATTTCAAAATGGCTTCTGCAACACTTTGACATATTGAATGGAACAGTCAATTCCACACATGAAACATCTTTATTCGCATGTTACGGCATGCATGAGAGGTCAGGTATCGTTATTATTATATGTGTCCCTTTCGTGTGACGACAACCGACAACTGGTTGCTCACTCTCTCAATTATAACACAGCCACATCTGACACAAGGAGTAGATTTCTGAAAAGTGTTGCGCTGGATCAGTGCTTGTCGCTTGTGTAGAGAAGTTTTCCTAAAAAGTTCTTTAAAAATCCCACATATAACGAGATCGCTATCGTCACCTTGTGAAACAGACTTGATTCTTGATAGAAACCAGAACAACTGCACAAGGGGCATTCCCATAAATGCTCATTACCATTCCGACAGACATATAAAGGTATATAATCTCAGTGTCCTGATCAGTTGTTGGTTATGGGTTCTTCTTGTCTCTCCATTGATGACGAACTTTCTACCTTCTTTCCTGGTCACTCCCATTTCGGGCATTCTCTGAACATGTATATTGTCTTTTTTCAACATCCTCTTCATCATTTTGCGTATCATAGGATCATGGCTGCTCCAAATAATTCATCCCGGTCTCTTCTCATCCCTTATCACCCACTATAGCTTTACCAGCCAATGTTTCAGCTGTTTCGTTGACCGACTCCTGCATGACTAGGACAGTAGATCAATACCATGCTCTGAGTGCTGCTAAGAAGTGTTTCATTCTTTTCTTATCATGCAATTTCCTACCTTGCGCAGCGTACTCTGGGAGTCTGATCTGTAGGTGTTGATGTTTGCGCTGTCGGCCAAATCAGAGCCCCTATTACTGCCTTTATCCCTATTCTCATGCTCCATGTTGTGATGGGATAGGCAGAAAATATTTCCACCACATTCTTGCCATTTTGGTAGGCAATGAAGCTTCATCCTTATCTGTTTGTTTCTCTTACTACTGCGCCATCTGTGTAAATAATTTTTTCTTGTGGCTTTGAGTACTGTTCTATGAGTTATTGTACCATTCCCGCTGTCTTATTTGCACCCCAATTTGTGAAACAAACATCTGGGGTCAGCAAACGATCTGAAAAATATCTACATAAAACTGTAACATAAACACCACCTCTGAAGCTGAATGTAAATCTCCATCGACTGGCACAAAGAACAAAAGTGCGAAACGTGTACTCCTTCAGAATGCTCATCATCATCATCATCATGTGTGATATAAATGGCGACACAAGTTGCATTATGACTTCGTTCGTATCATAGGATCATCCGAATTGTACTTACGACAATAACTATTTGTGTTCCTATCTATTTCTCAGATTAGTAGATTTTCACAACTTTGAACATACTCTTTACCATTGACTGGAGTCCCTTACATACCATATACCCTTTACCATTGGCTGGAGTCCCTCACATACCACATACCCTTTACCATTGGCTGGAGTCCCTCACATACCATTATTTTCTTTTTCCCGTGATGGGATAATGTTGTAGAAATTTAAACTAAGGATAAGTTATTACCCCCGCAGTTGAAACCTCACCGTATTGATTTCTGATCTGCAGAATTATTTCTTTGACGTGTCACCTTTAACATGGGATATTGGAACAATTTTGTCCATCTTCCATAGAGATAGCCACAACCTCAGTGGTTAAAGTTGGTAACCAGTGGGGTAACCAGTGGTGGAACATAGTATCCATGTCGCACGAGGAAAAAAAGTAATAATATGAAATTAAGAAGTATTATTAAGATCGATAAGAGGCCCAAGTGGGAATTTTCCCAAGATGCAATCCACCACTGAGTGTCACATAGAACATGCTTTGAATCACATTCACCATTGATATATATATATATATATATATATATATATATATATATATATATATATATATATATATATATATATATATATATATATATATATATATATATATATATATATATATATGTATATATATGTATATATGAGGTCAACACGACTTTTAACATGAGGTTAATAAAATCTCTAATGAAATATAGGTAATTGGACATGACAATGGTAGAATGACCTATCCTTTTTAGGTAAATACACCCTCATCCCTGTGGAGGCATCTACTGTCCTGTCAGAACCTTTCTACAACCACTATTTATGGTGTTCACTTGTTTTGGGATCGCATTTCAAGCTCAATTCAATGCAATATAAATAATAAATTAACAATCAGGTATGAACCGCATGTGTTCTTAACAAGGAAATGAGCAGTCATCCAGCAGGTGTAAACTCTGATTATGGTGTTGCGTGAGTGAAATCAAGGTGACGTGTTGTGGTGTCGTTCCTGATCAATCTGTTGGAGAGAGGCGTTGAAGAAGTTAATCATTAATATTGTTATAGTGGTACACTATAATGAGACTTCATTGCACCTTTTATATAATTAAAACACGTGAAATAAAAAACACCACACATACATATATAAATAAGCACATGCCAGAGAGAATAAGACAATGAAGATGGTTTGGCATCAGCTCAGATAAAGTATATTGACCGCCACAAACCTCCAACTTTCCTTACTCTGTGTCTTGACTATAAATACTTACACTCAACGAGAAATCCGTCAATATCTGATGTTTTTAACACCTGTTTAGTCGTTCTTTTACGATAATAGGTGTAAGATTGATGTAAAACAGTATAATAATAGTACTTACGTAGAACACAAGTTTTGTCGTAGTTTTGACTGGGATCTCCAACGTGAAACTACTATAAAACGTGTGTTCTACGTAAGTCTATATCTTGTTCATTTGTCCTTAAATTGATAGTGTTCATTGCAGTTGTATTGATCTTGTTCATTTTCCGTTTCTTTCTACGTTGTTTTCGCTATATGAATGACTCTTGTGTGCTGGAAGTTTTCTCCATATGTATGCCTTTTGTTTGTTGGATGTTTCCGTCATAGGAATAACTTTATCAGATGTTTTCGTTATATAAATGACGTTAGTTAGATGTTTTTCGTCATAAGAATGGCTTTTGATTTCGTGATATGAGTAACTTCCGGTTGTTAGATGTTTCAGTCAAATGAACAACTGTTTGTTTGTTATGTTTCAGTCACACGAATAACTTTTTTTTGGTTATATGTTTCAATCATATGAATGTTTTTCCCCTAGATGTTTCCGTGATATGAATGATGTTTGTTCGCTAGATGTTTCCGTCATGTGAATGACAAAGTTTGAAAAAATAAGTTTGATGGATGTTCCCGTTATAAGAAACATAATTTCATTGGTAGTAGCAATAAAGCTGAGTAACTAATCTTCGTAGTCTACGACTGTTAACCCAAGGTATGCATAACCCCAGATATGAGATTGACATATCAATCAATCAATCAAGTGTCATGCCGAGTCGATCATGTTTACCTACTACTCTTTATCTTTCGTGTTGTTAATAAAGTTCAGTTTGTGACATTCTTCTATGCCATTATGACAACCAATCCAGCAATTTATCTCTTTGTCTTTCTTTCTCTTCTCCACTTGATATTTCTTGTGATTAGTAAATATTAAAGTTTGTTCGTAACAAATAGAAATATTATAAATATTCAAGTCTTGTGATTGACTTATAATCAGAACTAATGCTCCATTTGTGGAGATCGTCCCATTTATTATGCACCACTTGTGGTCACGGTTGGTTTGAATCCTAAACGGAGATTTCCACGGTTGATATTATGTCACTCACAATCAATGATTCCCAAAATACAGACTGGATGGTTGAAGCATGCTATTGCGACTTTACACCTGCTGGAAATTCTGTGTACCCACCGTACTAGTCATACTTGGGCACATAATAGTTAGAGAGCTGACAAATTGTTTTCAAGGACACATGTCGTTGGTTTGATGATTATGAATAGATGATATATGCATCATTCTTTCGATAACCACACATTGGATTGAGATAGAAGTAATATCATTTGATATAAGCCGAAATCGGATCTGCTAGGCCTACAAGGCGCATAACGGTGGCACAACGTAATCACACGGCGGAAATCGCACGGACACCCGTGATGGTTACAATGGAGCGAACGCAAATCAAACAAACACACATTTGATATAAGATTCAGAAAATTAGAAAGTGTTGGTGGAAGAAATAGAAAGAGGTTATCGAGGAAATTGTACTACCGAAAAGTTACGGGGTTCCCATACACCTCACCATCTACTGAATGAGATTGAGCTCTCATACACCTCACCATCTACTTAAAGAGATTTAGTTCCCATACAGCTCACCATCTACTGAAAGAGATTTAGTTCCCATACAGCTCACCATCTTCTGAAAGTGATTTAGTTCCCATACAGCTCACCATCTACTGAAAGTGATTTAGTTCCCATACACCCCACCGTCTACTGAAATAGATTGAGTTCCTATGAATGAACCGGGTCCGTGATGTCGGTTCCGTGTACCGAATAGTTACTAAATTGATAGTGTATCCTATTCTGGACGGAGCCATCAACCCGCTTTGTTTTGACTGTACTGATTTTCTAGGCAATATTAATAATTCAGTAGTTTGCCATTGCTCTCTGATTGGTTCTAATGCACAATTGCCTGTGGTGGGGATAGAACTCGATACTGTGGCCGTTACAGATGCGTTCTGTACCACTCCGTCACAAAATATGTACTACTCCTTCACAGAATCTGTACCACTCCGTCACAGAATCTGTACCACTCCGTCACAGAATCTGTACCAATCCGTCACAGAATCTGTACCAATCCGTCACAGAATCGGACCATTACTAGTGATGTTATGTAATGAGGCAGTGATGGTAGTGATGGTATGTAAATAAAAGCTTATTTTTTAAATCTTAAAATCCAAGTCAGAGCTCGCAATATTTGATAGTAAGAATTACTCCATTAAAATTGGAAAATTGTGAGAGTTGTGAGATTGTCTAAAGTTGCTTGCCCAGGTTCGCAGTGCCTAACCGGTGCAACTGTGTAATATCCACAGTTTGAAGTTTTCACAGGTCACTGCTCAAAGTCAACAAGGGTTTAGCGTTCAATGCTGGTTTTTATTAAACATAATAACAATGACCTGGCGTTCGTTCGGTAATGTCAAAAACAAGAAAATGAAAAGATAAAAAAAAAGATAAAAAAGAACCCAAACCAAATCTGAAATAGCACAAGAAAACCACTGCTATTCTGAGCCTTTTTTAATATCCAGAGGACATATGGTTAATCCTAGCACAGGCAAATGGAGCTCAGGTGTATAGAGCCATTGAGCTATGCTGTTAGAGCAATTCTAAAATTCTACTGAGCAGATTTTTACACACTCCGTCAATCTAGCGTTGTTAGAAAAGGCAATAATTTTACTTTTGTGAAAATGCAACCAGGCAAGGACACGGAGGGAAACCCTGACGTTGCTTGAATAGACCCTGCTCTCAGAGAAACACTTCATCTACCGAACTGATGAAATCTAACTTTGTTAGGAACCACCCCCACCCCACCCCTCTTCTTCAAATTAAAATAAATCTTCCCAACCAATTCTTGTTTTTATTACTGACTATTATTATCCTCTTCCCCTAATCACTTGATGCCAGGCTCCAACAACATCGACGCTTAATTTGAAAGATTTACTGTAAAACATTTAAAGTGTGTCTTCTTGTTCTGCATATTAGTTGTAGTCATGAGGACGGAATGCGTTGCATCATGGTTTACAGTTGTGCTGTACTTCTCGGTCTGACACATCCACTGTGTGCATAATATCTGGGTCACTTTGGTCCTATATGAGATGGAACAGCCAAATCCACCCCATAACCTCCTAAGTAATTTCTTACGACATGCATGGAAGGTACACAGGTTTGGTATTCCTTGTTTGGTAGACCTTGGCAGCACACGAACGAAATCATCATCATTACGTACCGTGTCGACTGGCGTAAATGTTCATGTATCTCCACAGCTCTCCATTTACAACTATGTCAGACTATAACATGCAAATCATGAATGATTACTTTTGTCATTGTTTCTGATAGCTGGGAGAATCTGGCAGAAGCTCACATCATATACAGAAATATTCTTCGTAGTGGTTCTACGACGTGTACTAATTCAATACTGAGGAGATCAGAAGAACGAAGTTTTAGACGTAAGATGTCACAGCCCAGAACGAAGTTTCAAACATAATGTGTCACAGTCCAGAACGAAGTTTCAGACGTAAGATGTCACAGCCCAGAACGAAGTTTCAGACATAAGATGTCACAGTCCAGAACGAAGTTTCAAACATAATGTGCCACAGTCCAGAACGAAGTTTTAGACGTAAGATGTCACAGCCCAGAACGAAGTTTCAGACATAAGATGTCACAGTCCAGAACGAAGTTTCAAACATAATGTGCCACAGTCCAGAACGAAGTTTCAGACGTAAGATGTCACAGCCCAGAACGAAGTTTTAGACGTAAGATGTCACAGTCCAGAACGAAGTTTCAAACATAATGTGCCACAGTCCAGAACGAAGTTTCAGATGTAAATTGTCACAGTCCAGAACGGAGTTTCAGACGTAAAGTGTCACAATCCAGAACGAAGTTTCAGACTTAAGATGTCACAGTTCAGATCGAAGTTTCAGACGTAAGATGTCACAGTCCAGAACGAAGTTTCAAACATAATGTGCCACAGTCCAGAAAGAAGTTTCAGATGTAAATTGTCACTGTCCAGAACAAAGTTTCAAACATAATTTGTCACAGTCCAGAACAATGTTTCAGACGTAAAGTGTCACAGTTCAGCGATGATATTTTCTCATTATTATTCTACTCTCTCTGTATGTGACGTATGCTTTACAGAACGTTGTGGACACTGCCTTTCGGTGCAAGCTGCACAGCTTCTTCCAGTGTCTTGTTCAGGTCTTCAATGTCATGTGTCCATCGTAGTCTTGTCTGCCTCTTGTTCTCTTTCCCGGAACTTTGTCCTCCATGATTAATCTTTCTAAACCATTGTGTCTTTTTATATATATTATTCTACTACAGCAAACCAAATCTCCCAATGGATGGACATATTTAGATATGAAAATACATGTTCGACACGTGTCGGATTAATGGCATATGGTACAGGCTGGCTATAGACTGTCTGTTAAGATGAATAAAGTCGTATGTCAAAAAATCAAATACTTCCTTACTCTGTCGTTCTTGATCTCTTTTGCCGTTTATCTTTCCCGTCGTAACTATCTTCTCCAGACCTTTCTGTCTCATGACATAATCAATTTCTCTTTCTAATTTAATTAAGTAATTAAGGCAGTCATTGGGAATAATAACGGACATAATGATGAGTAATTTCAAAAATGAGAACTATTTTCAGAGATTGTGGTTTTTTCATAACGTATGACACCGGTTGTTTGTAGGATTCAAAGCTAGTCTGAGATTTCCGCATTTCTATAAGTGGTAGCACATATTGTTAGCACAAGTTAAAAAGAAAACAAAGTATTGCTTCGTTCCTTCTGCAGTTGTTACCGATTAAAATAGTGTGTTAGATGAGCAGAATGTTACGCTGTGGTTTACAGCTAGGAGGCGATATCTACACCTTTTTTGTCTGAGACATACACATTCGACGCGAAACAGTATTTAAGTCATAGATAGTGCTGAAACTGGGAATTGGGACATAGCAGTTATCGTCGTATACTTATACATATTCATAGCTATAAACATACATTAATATTTACGTAACCAGAATAGACATACACATAGACTAGTATACACATATTTACATATATGTATGATTTTTATCCTATGAAGAATTATGATTTCCTCAAGTAGGAAATGTGAAATTAAATCGACAACAAAACAACACCATTGGGCTGTTTACATGTCGTGCATATTTAAAGTTCAAGATCATTTACAGATCATATTTACAAGATCATATTTACAAGATCCTATTTACGTTGACCGTTTTGAATTCTAAGAATTCAAATAATCATACAGAAAGTAAGCTTAACCAAGAACACATTGCGAAGGATGGACAAGAAATTATGAATACGGCCAGTTGTGAAAGTGTACTCAAGTCTGCAAAGACGTGCTGTGCATGAAGATTAACTTCTGCGTTCACTCTCTGATAACTAACACGAATGTTCGTGTGATCTCTACTTGGGGACTTGAAGCACGTTGTGCTACTGGTTTCACAGCAAAGCTGCGTTATTATGCCCCGTCGGTCCAGCAAATCCGTTCTCGGCATGTGACGGTATCGGTTAATGAGCGTTAATGAGCATTAATTTAACGGTTAATGAGCGTTTCAGTCAGGCGCCAGTACGAGGTCGATTTCAATCACACAAGTGAAGAGAAAGCTTGTGATCCAACTTTCTAATTGCAAGAAACGATTGACAATAATGATCCATGGAAGTCTAACATTAGTAATGTTTGATTTTGTAAATGAGATGCGTACATATTTTGATACACACATTTTGATACATCTTTTGATGTAATATGTCTTCTCTGGCAATAAAGATATCGTTCCTTAGTAACAGTGCGTTTCCAAAGATGAAATATGTTTATTGTGAAGTAAATGATGGCAAATGTAGAGAGGACAGATTGAATCTAGGGTCCGAATTAGGAAAACTGGACGTGTATTGCTGACCATTGCAGTAGTAAGAAAACGATTAAGCGCTTCAACCACGGAGAAATATTTCAGCCATCACCCTCACCCCTTTTTTAAAATTGAAATTCAAATCAAAAAATGTATTCGCACATTCTAATTGAAAATTTGCTGCAGACAACAGTGGAGAAATGTACAGATATTTCTTCATGTGAAAGGTAAATGTAGTCCGATTTGTTTCCATTCTCAAGAATGACAAGTAATATCACTTTTGTATCTTCTTTTTGTTTGTTCACATGGAATGTGCTTATATCTGAAGTACTTTTGTATCTAATTATGCACATTGTGTATTGTGTTGTGTGTGTGCGCGTGCGTGTGTATATGTATGTATGTATGTGTGTGTATGTGTGTGTGTGTGGTTGTCGGGAAAATCAACAATTATTTTTTAACAAGAAACCTCCAACTTTCAGGGGTGGTGAATACTGTGAGAATAAACCTCTTATATTTAGAATGGATAAACTGTTATTCCAAAGGCGAAGTGCTATGGAGGTTTCACACAAAAATGGAAGTCTCACTATATAAGAATTTTATAAATGAAGGGGTTAGCGGTTGCATGATTGTTACTATAGTAGAACATTAGTGAGATATTAACACTTTCACCATACGGAAATGTAGCGCCATCTCATGCTATACAGAATCGGTGTTTTCTATCTTACGATACTAAGATTTGGACTTGTTCTAGTGCCATGATGATGATCTGACGACTAACTACGCAACCAACTAACCAACCCATTTTCTAACCAACAAACCAATTTTCCAAGCAGTCAACCAACCAGCTTTTCAACCAATTGTCCAACCAACCAACTGCACAACCAACTTTTCAAACACCTTTGTGACCAACCAACCAACCTTTGAACCAACTTCCCAAACCAACCACACAAGCAACCAAGTAACTTTCCAACAACCAGTCAACTAACGTTCCAACCAACTCGCCAACGAACGAACCAACCAACCAACCAATCAATTAACCATACAACTGTTCAACCATCTTTCCAGTCAATTTTCATACCAAATTTCCAACCAACCAACAAAACAACCAACAAAACAACCAACCAACCACATAACTAACTAACTAACTAACTAACTAACTAACTAACTAACTTAGTAACTAACTAACTAACTGACTGACTGACTAACTAACTAACTAACTAACTAATTGACTAACTACCTAACTTATTGACTGACTGACTGACTGACTGACTGACTGACTGACTGACTGACTGACTGACTGACTAACTAACTAACTAACTAACTAACTAACTAACTAACTAACTGACTGACTGACTGAATAACTAACTAACTAACTAACTAACTAACTGACTGACTGACTGACTGACTGACTGACTAACTAACTGACTGACTGACTGACTAACTAACTAACTAACTAACTAACTAACTAATTGACTGACTAACTAATTGACTGACTGACTAATCAACTTAGGATTATTTGAGATGTCATACGTGGGACAGTATAATACCCACATTTGATATCTTTTCAAACTGGAAAGTCAATCACTAATTCCTAGACCTTGACCTACTGGAGATTAACTGTCATGGGAGTTAAATTTAGAACTGTTGAATGCTAAAACAGTGTTAAGTCTTGTACACATTTAAAAACAGCGATAAGCGAAATCAAATGTGTGTTTGAGATGGGTGAGAAAATTATCTAAAATTAATTTTCCCTCACCTTTTACAGACATCGTGTAATGCTTAAATAGCATATTATCTTACTGTACGCAACTGATAGTAATACGGGATCAAAGTATACATATATTTATTTACTACACTTTAATGTTACCACATTCTCGAATGTATATTTTATCGTGTTACCTGTGTTTATACCAGCGGTTCTAAGCTTTCCTAATACACGACCCTTTAATACAGTTCACCATGTTGTGGTGACCCCCCGATCATAAAATTATATTCGTTGTTATTTCATAACTATAATTTTTCTACTGTTATGAAACGTAATGTGAATATCTGATATGCAGAATGTGTTGTCATTGTTACAAATTGAACATAATTAAAGCATAGTGATTAATCACAAAAACAATATGTAATTATATATTTTGAAATATATTTTTCTAATTACAAATATATTAAATTTTGTCTTGACGCATGGTGTAGCATGGCTAACAGTTTTAATATAACATCAGCAAACTACATTGCTACATTCTGCGTAAAAATCCAACATCAGAGCGAAGGTTGAGATTGCTTATTTCTCATCAGATCAGAAATTCTCGGGGCAGTCTTTGCAAGGGCTCAACAAATGTCATCTTCCACAACAGTCTACTTCTGTATTTAGACTTGATAACCAACAAGCTGGAAAACCCTGTTTCACAAAGATGTGTTGTTGAAAATGGAAGAAGAAAGCACAACACATTCTCAGGCAGAACAGGATATGTCTGCAAACACCAGAATTTTGTAACTGGCATCGTAGAGAAATCAGTTCTCTCCGCATCGCTGTTAATATGTTCAATGAACTCCTCTTGTTCTGTCTCAGGAGTATCTTCAACTTTGATTGTGAATGTGCTTCTAGCAAGTGCAAGTGTGGTGTCCAGTATATTTGGAAAGTACGAAGACATTTCGCCTGCAAGCATGTGCAAGTGTTCTTTCACAGAAATTATCATCATTATCTTTTTTTTCTGGTTTAATGTCATGTTCCTCAAAGAAAGCAGATAAGGTTGGCAATATGTAAATTTTATTTTCATCCTTTTTTTGGTTGCCAAAGCTGAAGTTTCATTTGGAATGATCGGATCTTTTCAGACAAATCGAGGTATGTTCCATTTCGTCCTTGCAGTGATAAATTTAACTCAGTCAAGATGGTAAAGATGTCAATCAAGAAAGCTATTTTCTGCAGTTTACTTTTATCGCTGAAAAGTGCTTCGAACTGCGGTCTTGCTTTGTGATTAAAAAAAAGAGACAACAGATGAAATGGTTTGTACACATCAGCAGACTAACACCAGAAAGCATACCACAACAAGCTATACTACACAAATACAGTTAAGGCAGACCTAGAGACCGACCACGAAAACGATGGACCACCGACATAAAAGAGACGACAAATTCCACAATATGCTCAGCACACACGATGGACATCTCCAGAAAACTCTTCTACCCCTGACGCTGAAAGGCCAACAAAGGATTTAGCGAATAGATAGATATACTGCTGTTTTCAACACAACAGCTGCTCTGCTCTCTACACAGTAGTTGCTCTCTACACATGTGTGACTGGTACTCATACGTACATTATGGCACCAACCCTGTCACATACACCTGTATTTGTACGGGGTGTATGTGATGGGGTTGGTGTGATGATGTCACCACGCCGAGTACTCGTATATGGGCGAATCTACTTATGGGCGGATCCGCCTGGGGACGGATAGAGGAGCGGTGTTTCGATCCAGAATATGTGTTTTCTGATGGTTTTATGTAAAGTAAAGTAAAAAGTAAAGTAACCCATAGCATTTATTAATGCCGTAGGGGTGTGAGATGTTAGCGATCTCACATTTCACAGGCTCTGCAAATGAGGGCGGTAGCCATCTCCTCTCCCTCGCAGTCTTTACTTCCCGGATTAATCCGGTACCCATTTAAGGCTGGGTCGACCTGGGAGCCGTTGCGATCTGAAAACATTTCCGCCTCAACTGGGTAATGAACCCAGGACCATTCATATGTGAAGCCAGTGGTCTTATGTGACCCCATGTGAAAAGGTCGTTCGACCACCAATGGATCGCAATCCAAAGACTGAAAACCACTGGTTTATACTGAAGGTGCAGGTATAAACAAGTTTCGAGACACATATCGTGCAATACTCGGAAAATCGATTACAGCATTTGTATTATCAATTCAATGTCTGTAAATGAGAATATTCTCGCCGCGAGAAGCGGTATGGATTAGCGGGACCTTCGACTATACTATAAGACCTGTGTTACAGAAAATGTAAACATAAACTGAAAGGCCATAATTAATTATGTACATCGGTCTTTTATTGCCAAGCGTCTCGATGTTAGAATGGCCAATTAGTGATGGGGGAAGAACGTTCATAATAAAATCTTCGTTAAAAAAAGAGGGGGGGGGGATTTACCTATAAATAAATGCCATAGTTTCCTGGCTTTTGTTGGATTTACTTCTAAAAATCCAATAATTTATTTTTAGTTTTTGTGTGTGCATTTGTAGGATTTATCTCTAAAAGACCAATAGTTCCTCTCTTTTGTCAAATTTACCGTTAAAAATTCCATAGTTAGCTCGTTTTGTGGGATTTACCTCTAAAAAAGCTCAACGTTTTTTCTCTTTTATTGAATTTTCTTTAAAGTGTCAATAGTTTTTGTTTCGCTTTTTTTTGAATTAATTCTAAAAAGCCATAGTTCCCCGCTTTTGTGGCATTTACTTCTAAAAAGCGAATAGGTTTTCCGTTTTTGTGGGATTTATCTTTACAAGGCCCACAGATTCCTCGTTTTTGTGGGATTTATCTCTACAAGGCCAATAGTTTCTTCACTTTTGTCTAATTTTTAAATGAAATTTTTTTTGGGAAACCAGTAGAGGTGGTTGGAAATAGGTTACCCGCTTATTTAGACTTGTTTCCTAGAGTACTCTGTCACTTCTAACTTCATAATTGGGAGGATGTTACCCGCTTATTTGGCTTGCTTCCTAGGCTAATGTTTTAACTTCTGACATCATAATTTGGAGGGACAAGAGTAAACTTAACAACCACCTAACAACAAAACAACAACGGTCTTTTACGTCATAATCATCATCATTATAGTTATCTCTCTCACTTTCTGGTAGCATGTGTGTGTTGTTGGGTTAGAAAAGAGATAAAAAAGTAGTAACACTATTACCTTCTATGTATGTCGTGCGCAAGGCCTTAGATAAGGGGGGTTGGGGGAGAGGGTTCAATTTTTTACGGGAAAGTCAAATATCATCATTTTAGAAGGACAATGCAAAATGAGTTCACAGGACTGAATGATAGAAGACTCAATATTTCCATAGGAGAGCATGTACTGTTGCGCTGTGTTCATGGATAGTCAGTCATAGATACGGAGGAAGGAGGTTGAAGGAGAGCAGGTTCGACTATAATGCAAATTAGTTGGGAAGATACGTACACACGACTTTACAATCAGACCATTAAGAAATACATAGTGTAGTTTTTGTGAAAAGATCCTCCTAAATCTACTGAGAAGAGCTATGCATTTTTAGAACATTCAAGTGGGTGAATACCGAAAATCGATTTATTCTGGGTTTTTGTTTTTGCGGATTTGAGAAACGTTAATACGCTCATACTTTTCTGCAAAAATATTCTTCTTTTATCAAACAATTTATTACGTATATTCATGTAACTTTCACAACGAATATCATGTATGGATGCAAACTTCAAATTAACCCTACAGTATAGGCATATATTCATGTGATTATCTAACTTTCACAACGAATATCATGTATGGATGCAAACTTCAAATTAACCCTACAGTATAGGCATATATTCATGTGATTATCTAACTTTCACAACGAATATCATGTATGGATGCAAACTTCAAATTAACCCTACAGTATAGGCATATATTCATGTGATTATCTAACTTTCACAACGAATATCATGTGTGGACACAAACTTCAAATTAACCCTACACTATATATTTAAAACGTTGCGTAAAATGAGCTTGTGGGATGACTTTTCACCGACACGCAACATTGATTATAGACCTCATTAGCATATGAACTAAACTCGTGCCCCTATTCGTAGTACAAACACCTCAGGACAATCTGATTTCGAACTTGCCGTAAAATGTGTCAGCCAATAGTTTAGAAATAAAAAACGAATGTCACAGTTGATCCCGCCTTTCTATTGACATTTCTTGTAAGCTCCTCCCCAAAATTATTGATTTTAGCGAACGTCTAGTCTCCATCATCATAGTTGTTTAATGCCTAATAATTATCAACCAACAAATAAATAGAACACGTTTTAAGAAATAAAACTGCAAATATTAACTGTAAAAGTGAGAGAATTTAACTCTATTAGATTTAACACGTTTGAGAATAAATAGTCTCAAAGAAATAATCAATACATGCAGAATAGGGCACCTTATCAATAAAAAGATATTGATGGCCTACGCCTACTTTAAATGACTTGAAATTTAGTAGGACTAAATAAATGAATGATCATAAATTGTTCTCCATGAAGGAATATATCAAGCTACCGAGATTCTGATTGAGTTGATAGGTTAATGTGCAGAATAGCTATTCAAGTTATATGAATGTTTGGTTCTCTTGTTCTTCTGACAACTTCCAGAAGGTTCTATGATGAGAATTGGTGTTAAATCGTTGCTACTACAACTCTACTGGTTCTCGGAAAATTTAATGCTAAAACAGAGGTTTATAGATTACAATTCATGCTTCGGAATATTTACCCAAGACAGTACTTCATTGAAATAAAAATATAAAAAAATCGATGTACGACATACTTTTTTGACTGCTCATATTTTTTTTCCACTGGACTCTGTGTGAAGCCCACATATGACAATAACAGTGTCGGCCTACTAGTATGCCCTGTTGCTAGACTAATAATCCTGGAGACGGCCATGTTACAATGCTGTTGGTATCTATATGATTGGGTGGAATCTATTGCAACATTCAGTCTCCTTAATCACACGGATCTACTACCTGGAAGTACTACCTACTACTAGGGAGCCGCAGTGGTTAGCGCACTAGTTCGCATATGAGCGGTCCTGGGTTCATTTCCCAGTTGAGGTGGAAATGTTTTTCAGATCGCAACGGCTGCCGAGTCGACCCAGCCTTAAATGGGTACCGGATTAATCCGGGAAGTAAAGACTGCGAGAGAGAGGAGATCGCTACCACCCTCATTTGCAGAGCCTCGGAAATGTGAGATCGCTAACATCTCACAACCCTACGGCATTAATAAATGCTATGGGTTACTTTACTTACTACTACCTGGTTATTTCTACGTTCACTGTAATCATAGAAGGGGATACACCTAGTGCAGTGGTTAAGCCATTTATTTTTTATGCAAGAAGTCGCGGGTTCGTAACCGGGTCGTGGCGTCATGCTTGCAATGCATTTTCTATAAAATCCTGGCGATTATCGCTTGAAGCTACGGAGTTACATTCTACGCTTGATAATTTCCGCAGGCACCGCCGTGCTGTTTTGTTGAGAGGAACAGGGAGCATATGGGAAACCCGAGTAAAATTAAATCAATCATCTACGCATTTGAGCCATTAATTTCAGAGAAGACTGATTTGTACCCAATACATAAATGGTGGATTAACTGACAATGTATTTGTACTCTATACATCTATATATGATGGATTAATTGAAGACCGATTTGTACCCAGTAGATAAAATGGTGAATTAACCAGCAAACAGTGAAAATCTGCAACACGCACAACTTTCGATGTTTGCTTGAAGGGACTGTGCGCCACATATATATATATTATCATATCAGTGTGCTGAAGACGGAGGCATCCAGCCAAAAGGCGCACAGATAATCTGGATGCCACGCACAAAACACAATGGAAACATGTCTACATCTATAAATAGTTATGGTGCCTGCCCTGTGGCGGACGTTCAGGCAGGGACGGTGCCGGGCCCTATACCTCGAAAGGGCCCAACCTCAGTTACTGGAAGTCCTTCTCAATTGCCCCGAGGAGCCAGGAGGCAAGGGAATAGAGCTACTGGCCAAACAAACGAACGACCAAAAAAATAATGCACTGGAATGCTGAGGGTGTCAACAGTAAAAGAGATGGATACAGCAAAAAATTGGAACTTGAAAATGTCCTCAGTGAAGAACAAGTTAACATATGCTGTATCCAAGAAACACACCTCAGCAGCGACATAGCCTTCAAAATCAGAGGCTACCAGTGCTACCGATCTGACCGAAAGGACAGGCGAAAGGGTGGAATTCTGACACTTGTTAAAAACAATATCAGCGCATGTCAGCTGGAAGTATATATGGAAGGGGCAGAATACCAGATGCTCCATCTAAAAACAGACAGTGCAGAATTCCATCTCCTGAACTACTACTGCCCAAATGATAAACCATTGGCACTAGACACAATTCCAGACAAAGAGAGACTTATGGTGTGTGGTGACTTCAACAGCCACTCTCAGAGCTGGGGCTACGATCATATCGACAAGAGAGGTGAGGAACTTGAGAGCTGGCAGGATGAAAATAATCTCATCCTTATTAACCAGCGAGCAGACTCGCCAACCTTCTACTCGAGAGCATGGCACACCACCTCTACACCAGACCTGGCATTCCACTCACCAGGCTTGGAATGGAACATCACACGTGTTGTTGGAAAGCAGCTTGGAGGTAGTGACCACAGACCAGTATTTCTGGAAATCCACAATGAATTTACCAAGGACAGCAGCACGCTCACTAGGTGGAACTATAAAAGGGCAGACTGGAAAATGTACCAGCATTTAACCAGTGTTCTAGCTAAGGACATGAACTTGGACAAAGACATCAATAGAGTAGTGAGTGAATTTAATAGATGTATACTACATGCTGCTAGTAAAACCATACCCAGAAGTGCACGCAAAAACTACAAACCCTACTGGAATGATGAACTGGAAAAGCTGCAAAATGAGATGGAAACATCTAGACAGCAGGCTGAGAACAGACTTAGCCAAGAACATCACAACAAATATCAGCAAACAAAGGCTAAATTTCAAAGAGCCAAGTTACAAGCCAGACGGAGCAGCTGGAAAGAAAAAACAGAGTCGCTGAACCTAGAAAGAGATACTAGGAAATTATGGAAACTTGTAAAACAACTAAATGATGAAGGTACAGGTAGAAATACCAGGATCACACTTTATAAAGATAGAAACATTTTAACAGGTAAACATGCAGCTGATTACTTTGCAGATTCCTTTGCAGAAGACAATAACGTCAAAGTCAGCCCAGACAAACAACAGGAGGTTCGAGAGAACCAGCAAAACATTGGACAAGGTGAACCTATACCTGAAGTCATGGAGGCACCAATCACAATGAGAGAACTGGAGCATGCAATATCCAAATTGAAAATGAAAAAGTCCCCTGGAGCTGATGGAGTGTCCAATGAAATGATTAGAAACCTGGGAATTGCAGCAAGAGCGAAGCTACTGCAGATCTTTAACACAAGCTGGTCCACAGGAAATGTACCACAGGCGCGGAGAGAAGAAATAATGATACCACTCCTCAAATCAGGAAAAGATTGCAACACAGTCTCCAACTACAGGCCCATCAGCCTTACAAGCTGTCTATGTAAAACAATGGAACGCATTATCAATCTTAGGATGCAGTGGTACCTTGAAAGTGAAAACCTTCTGGTATCACAGCAAGCAGGTTTCAGACAGTGCTACTCTACTGAAGATCAGGCAACCTACCTCTCCCAAGAGATTGAGGATGCCTTCCAAGAAAAGAAACTGGTACTAGCAGCATGGATAGACCTCAGGAAAGCATTTGATAAGGTCTGGAAAGAAGGGCTCCTAAAGAAATTGCGAAATTGCAGGGTTAGCTCAAGAATGTACAAATGGGTAAAAGCATACCTGCATAATAGAAGAGCCAGGGTACAATTAGATGGTAGCAAGAGCAAGAAAGTTCTACTGCGTCATTGAGTCCCCCAGGGAGGAGTCCTGTCACCCACACTTTTCTTGGTTTACATCAATGACTTAGTTGCTGAACTACCACACGGGCTCAAAGTGGCAATGTATGCTGATGACCTGGTGATCTGGTGCACGGAAGAACATGCAACAGTGGCCACTAAACAAATACAAAGAGCTATCGATGCCCTAACCTTATGGGCAAATAGATGGTGCGTCAGCATTAACACAGATAAGTGCAGCACTACACTCTTTACCCTCTCACCAAAACAAAAAGCTGGTCATATCAAGATAGATGGAGAGCTCTTGAAAGAAGACAAACAACTCACATACCTCGGAGTTACTTTTGATGATAAGCTGACATGGAAGCAGCACATAAACAAAGCAACAACAAAAGCCAGGAGGAAGCTAGCTATCCTGAGAAAACTAAGTGGAACCACATGGGGAGCCAGTGGAAATATACTCAGTAAAGTTTACCAGCAAGGAATAAGACCACACCTGGAATATGGTTCAGCTGCGTGATGTCCTGCATCAAACACCACATTACAAGATCTAGATAAAGTGCAAAACCAGGCACTTAGAATAATGTTGGGAGCAATGAAATCAACACCCATAGCAGAGATGCAGAAAATGGGAAGAATGCAAACACTTGGCGAACGCAGAGACACAAAAGTACTAATTCAAGCAGAAAAGTTTCATTGTATGCCAAGTCATCCAATGAAGGAAAGATTCCAAAATCTAGCAATGGGGCGACTGAAAAGAAGCAGCTTTATCCATCAAGCTAAACGACTCCGTAGACAACTTACAGACCTACCTGAAGTCGACAGCCCCTTAACGTCTGTACCAGAACAAACCCCGTGGAGTGAAAGACATGGAATGCCAATATACATTCAGACCCATGTGAAAGGAATACTAAGCGAGGACGAACAGAACAGTGTGCAGCGAATGACAGTCACCCTCAGTTTCCTGGATGAGGAATATCCACAAGATATATGGGTCAGAGTGTACACAGATGGGTCAGCACAGAATGCTGTGAGGAATGGAGGTGCAGGTGTATATATAGAATATCCACACAAGCCTAGAGATACAATCAGAACACAGACAGGAAAATTCTGCAATAATTATGATGCAGAAATCCAGGCAATTAGTGTGGCAGCTAAAAAACTGCTGAACTCCAACTCTGGCTTACAGCCTGTGGTATTCCTGACAGATGCAAGGTCAGTGCTTCAAGCTCTCCAGTCTGGAAAACTAACAGACTTAAAAAAACTACTTAGCGAATTGTCTTACCAGTATAGGGTAACCATGCAGTGTTAGGTAACCAGT
Source organism: Meghimatium bilineatum (assembly GCA_034231615.1). Classification (NCBI taxonomy): domain Eukaryota; kingdom Metazoa; phylum Mollusca; class Gastropoda; order Stylommatophora; family Philomycidae; genus Meghimatium; species Meghimatium bilineatum. The sequence goes on from CM067299.1 coordinate 105,041,542, forward strand.
ATAGGGTAACCATTCCACTTCACTGTGGAATACCAGGAAATGAAAAAGCAGACCAACTGGCTAAGGAAGGTGCTGCCGAAGACCAACCAGATATACCAATCACCTACCATCAGAAAAAAACAGATGATCAAGTCAATAAGAAAGCCACAAACACCAACACAAGATGACTATCACATTATGAACAGATCAGAACAAGTTATAATTCTACGTCTCAGAACAGGACACAACCGACTCCGCAGTCACATGTATACAAAGTTCAAGATTGGCAACACGGCCATGTGTACATGTGGACAGGCAGCACAGAGTGCCAAACATATACTTCAAGAGTGTTCTGAGCATGAAACGCTGAGGCAGACATATTTGCCAGAGGAAACAACACTGGAATCAAAACTCTATGGGACACTGTATGAACTACAAAAGACAGTGAGTTTTATTAAGGAGACAGAATTACAGATATAGACATGTTTCAAGTGAACGAAAGAAGAAGAAGAAGAAATCATATCAGTCTCGTACCTAAACATATTATCATATAAATCTCACATTTATACATATTATATAAATCTCACAAGTATACATATTATCACATAAAATTCACACTTATACATTATATCATAAACTTTCACACCTATACATATATCATAAAATATCACACCTATACATATTATCATATAAATGGCACACCTGTACATATTATCACATAAACCTCACAGTATACATATTATCATATAAATCTCACACTATAGATATTCTCATATAAGTCTCCCACTATACATATTATCATATAAACCTCACACTATACATATTATCACGAGCAAGATTTAAGTTACATAAGAAGCTGCTTACAAATACAATAACTTACAGAAAGAAACGCATTTTACCCTCCTTTTTTAAGTTTGCCTTTGTTTATCATCATCGTCAGCATCAAGTACCATGTCCGCAACGAAAGTTGGCTGCAACAGACCTTCAATATCCCCTATCTCGAATCTTGGTGGTGTACTCTGCTAGACCGTAACCTATCAATATCGTGATATTTCACACTTGTATCTCTGATTATTTCGTCATTTCCGCTCCTCGACTTTACCCTCGATTATGGTCTTCAACAAGGTGTCTTTAATATGTCCAAAATATTTTTATTTGCTTGATCTTTATTTCCTTTAATACTTCTTTCTTCATATTAAGTGTTGTTAGAACCTCTTTGTTTGTTTTCTTCTCCTTCCATGACGTTCTCTTATTGTTGTATGTATTCCCATCTCAAAGGCATTAATTCTGTCCACTTTGTTTATTGTCTCTGTTTCTTAGCCATATTTTAATATAAAATAGATGTAGCATTTTATCATTCTCATTTTTAGATTGTTTGTCATTTGTTTAGACGTTTATAATTTCCTCATTGAAAGTACTTTTAACCATTCCTATTCTATTTTAACTTCTGTTTCACATCTGCCGTCATTTGTGATTATGTGTCCGAGATATTGATAATGTTTTACTTGTAGTTTATCTCAATGGATTTTGAAGTTTATGATATGTTGTTCTTTAGTGACTTTGCTGATTATCATGATTATTGTATTTTGGATGTTTTTATCCAGTTCATATTTGTTTCCTCATTTATCGGCTTGATCTATTAGTTTTAGTATTTCCTGTTCACTTTCTGTTAAAAGTACAGTGGTATCTGCATATCTCAAGTTATTTATTATTTTTCCACTGATCTGGAGTCATGGCATTCCTTCCATATGTTTAAAGATATTCTCTGTGTAGATATTCGATAGTATGGGTGATCAAATACATCCTCGTCTTAGCCTCATTTATTTCTATGTATGGTGAGTAGCTGTCTAATGCCCGCTTATGTATTTGTCTATTTCTTTCTTGATCAGTATTCCTACCCCCCCCTCCCCACTGTTCATGGTAATCTTCTCCTGAATGTATAAAATAAAATGTCTACTTTCTTGTGTAACCAGCATCTCTCCATATTGTCTCTGCTACTTCTAGAATATCTGCGTTTAAAACCTCTTCATCTAATTTTAAGTTTTCTATCGTACCTGACTGGTATAATGTTTTAACATTCCATGTGCCTATATTCTAATATGTTGATTTCTAACCTTCAGATATTGTTGCTTTTGATTGTCTCTTTGCAATGACATTCTAAGCGGTTAAATTAGCCGTTCGCTGGAGTAGTCGAGATGCCATTTTTTTGTCAGCATCGAAAATAGGTCGTTCGCAAGTCGGAACAAATTTGAATGATTTTACATTCCTCCTATTATCAACTAAGAACATAAATCACAGATCCTACATAATGGAACTAAATTTAGCATCTCACTGTTTCCAGTAATATGCTAAGTACATCATCGACACAGTGTAATCCATAAAACACAAATGTAAATATGAAAACACGTTCGTTCCATTCCGACACAGGAAGAACTCTTTGCTATAATTTAAATTAAATGTTAATATTCACAAAATTTATTATCTATTGTCTATCCCCAGATGGTTTGTTTTCCACCATGCCGTTAAGCGTAGGGGTGATTGGAGCTCGAGCTTGTGTTGCAATGCTATATGTGTCGCCTTGACTGTGCTATGACTGTGTTTAAAATGTCCCTGATGTTTTCTATCCATCTTTTTCGTGGTCTTCCTCTGGCTTTGTACCCTGATCTCATTTGGTTATATGCCTGTACGGACAACTTTTCGTGATGAATTATCATAATGTGGTCAATTCTCTTGACCCACTGCCTTTCTATGTATTTTGTGCAAGGTGTTATATCTATTCTTTCTCTGATGTCTTCATTGCGTAACCTATCAAGCCTGGTGACCCCTGAAACATTCCTCAAGCATTTCATCTCACATGTCCCTATCTTTCTGTAATGCAAAGAGAGATTTAAACGCTTTAAAAATGAATGCACTGATATAATTTTACACTACATTTTGTTACTTTATAAGAAATATAACTACATTTTGTTACTTTATAAGAAATATAATCACATCTAAATTTATAAGCAATGTGTTATAATGGACGATTCGCTGCAGCATTTTATCATTTGATTCCACAGTACCAGAGTCACAGCGCTACCCTATTCTCAAATGATATGAAAGTAATAGAATTAGTAGAGTATGCATTATTTCAATGATATTATTGTTACGCTTGATGGAACTTAGACTGGTTTGATTTGATATGACTGTTCTCTTGATTGTAGTATCACAGCAAAAACAAAAAAACAAAAACAAAAAAACAAACAGGTGTGGTAAAAGAGTCAGTTTCCCAATGGTGAATCTCTATGACAACAATAACTCCATTTTTGAAATACCCTTTATATTTCTCATGAACAATATCTCTATGTGAATGCTATCATGAACATCCAAAGCTTCACATCTCTAATTCTATTGATAAGTTCCGTCGCTGATTTTGTTCCGTATCAAAGATTTAAGCTGTCTAATATGTTCTCTTTTCTTGTCATGAGTCTACTTTCTCATTAATTTTGTCAGTTGTCACACATTTTTTCAACCATAGTATTGTTCCCAAAACACAACTGCTATATTTTGCTGATCTGCGTGATAAGCTACCTTTGTGCACTGGTCCTTAACCCGCAGTTTTTGATTTGTCTTTTTTACTAGAATACGGTATTGTTTATTTTTGAATGACGAAAAATCTGCAGGTGTTGAAAGAACGTCTCTGGAGAGCGGCACTGTAGCGAGTCGGAACAGAACAGTACCAGATCGCATGATGATTTCATCAACTTATAGAGGTTCAATTCCCAGTATGTTGATTTCCTAAATTCTCTCTCTTCCACTCTCTCTTTCTCTCTGGGTTTCATTCGCCCTTGACCAGATACTGACAATGAATGATACGACCATCGGGGCGGAGTTCAACTAAACCGTGAAAAACATTGACGCATTTGAACTAAAGTGTGATCAATATGGTTTATTTAATGCAAACTTTTGACCACCCCTGATAAAAAAGCGTGAAATCATCTTGAGGTGTATAAATAATATTTCTAAAACATTAGAATAATTATAATGCTATACAAGTAAAATTAGAAAAGTATGAAATGGACAGTGAACAGATAAATCTCTGTATAGAAAAGTGTCATGAATCAATAAAACAACATCAAGGCCAGAGAGAAGGGATAATCCAAAATAAGATGACAACACCGTGCTAATTGTTAAAGTGATAAAAATCTGCAGCATGAAAACAGAATAGATGGTCATTTATAAGAAGAGAATTACTCTAGAATGCGACATCAAAGTTATTGACTCAACATTAAAACAGCTCCACCAGTTTAAATAGATTAAATAAAGTCATATGAAAAATGCTCATCATAAATACAAAATAGAATAAGGCAAGATTGAAACGGCTTTTTACAATATGGACAGAATCTCACGAAACAGGTCTGTATCAATAGGATAAAAAGAATCCTTCACCTTCAATGCTACATAGATCAACATCTGTTATATGGAAGCAAATTATGGAGTCATAAATACATAAGTAGGTAGGAAACTCATGTTCACAGTGATTTGGTTCTTCAGAAGAATATTGAGAATCCCATTGACTGTTAGGAAAAAATAATTAAGAGAAATTGACACCAAAAGAAAATTGCTTCAATCAATCAATCAATCAATAAACCCATAACCCTTCAGGGTCGTAGGGGTACCACATTGGATGCTTCAGCACACAGAGTCCTCCAGCGAATTCTATCCTCAGCGATGCGGATGAGTGTGGAAATATCTTGCCCTGTCCATTCCTTGATGTTGTCTGTCCATGTCTTTATTTGTCCTCCTCTGCTTCTTCCACCCTCGACAGTTCCCTGCAGTATTGTTTTTGACAAGAAATCGTGCCTGCATACATGTCCGAACCATGCTAGTTTTCGTCGATTCACTGTAATGGCTCCTGGACACCTGCACACATCTCTACTTTATTTCTTACGTACACATTGGTCTTATGTTGCCTATAGGAAATTCGTAGAATTGTTCTTTAGCATTTATATTTATATTCTGTAGCATTTATAATTGCTTACTCAAATTAGAAAAAAAAATCCATCTACATAGATTGATTACACCATGAGAAAACAAGATTTGTAATGCAACGTAACAACGGGCACATTTAATGGTGAAGGTGAATTTGGAAGACGTAATAAACTGAGTCATTTGATATCATAGCCAGGTAGTGAATCAACAGTGAAGCTGCTGGTATACAGCTATCAGGGCCGGTCTTAGGCCATTGCAACCTATGCGGCCGCAGTGGGCCCCGCACTTCATAGGCCCATAAATTCATATTAGAATTTATTTTATTATCCTCTTCCCTACCCAGACTGGGCCCCGCGTAATCCGTTTCGCATTGGGCCCCTCAATTGTTAGGGCCGACCCTGACAGCTATGGTAAGCAATGTCGTATCTTAATGTAACTTTATTTTCTTGTTCTGTCTATTTTCCATGCATATTTATCATACTTGTTTTTCCATTTCTGGTAGGTTATTGATGACTAAATAATTCTCTCGTGTAGTCCCTTCTATATTGGTGCTTCTTTCTTTATTTAATTGTCCCTATATTGATAAAGAGCCTTGGTCGAAACGTTGTAGGCTTTGTTGTAGGTTCTCTTTAAAACCTATTTAACTTATTTATGATTAAAAGCAATAATTATCTACCTATATCGTATACGTTTTGACAGCAGTCTCACATTCATTCCATTTCTGATATACACCATTGTGATATAAAACAGCATTGTGGTTACAGAGCCGTAGATATAATCTTGTAACTCGTGGAAGAGGTGAGAGTAACGGCAGTAAGTATAATTTCTTAACTGGAGTTACAGAGCCGTAGATATAATCTTGTAACTCGTGGAAGAGGTGAGAGTAACGGCAGTAAGTATAATTTCTTAACTGGAGTTACAGAGCCGTAGATATAATCTTGTAACTCGTGGAAGAGGTGAGAGTAACGGCAGTAAGTATAATTTCTTAACTGGAGTTAAAGGGTCGTAGATATAATCTTGTAACTCGTGGAAGAGGTGAGAGTAACGGCAGTAAGTATAATTTCTTAACTGGAGTTACAGAGCCGTAGATATAATCTTGTAACTCGTGGAAGAGGTGAGAGTAACGGCAGTAAGTATAATTTCTTAACTGGAGTTAAAGGGTCGTAGATATAATCTTGTAACTCGTGGAAGAGGTGAGAGTAACGGCAGTAAGTATAATTTCTTAACTGGAGTTACAGAGCCGTAGATATAATCTTGTAACTCGTGGAAGAGGTGAGAGTAACGGCAGTAAGTATAATTTCTTAACTGGAGTTAAAGGGTCGTAGATATAATCTCTTAACCGGGGGAGGGGGGATTTACATGGTGGCAAATATAGTATATTAATTGGGAGAGGGGGGTGGTTTATCTAAACAAAATGGTTTTACGCTTATTATCGGGAGTCACATTGTCGGGTGTCATTTTTGAAATAAAATGTGATGACTTTTTGCGAAAAATGGCTAAAAGAGGGGTCTTTTGGGTTCTTTACCCGCCTCTTAGCCAAGTTCCTAGTACTAGCAATGTTCCGATATTCTAAGTGGTTGGAGGGGGGGGGGATGTTGAACACACCATATAACTTCCCACCCTTATCTACGGGTCTGTATAAATATAATGTAGTGGAGATCAATCATCGATCACTCTACACGACATGGCATTATGATCAAGCATGAAGGTGATTGTTTATCAAGAGGGTCCGTGCGATCATGTCCTTTGATCCAAATACAACACAGAAAAAACGGGAAGGTGAGTCGTTCAACTTCCCCTTTCCCGTTATGATATTAACATATGATATTTTGTACTAGGACAAGGCGAAAAACGCACTACAACAACACCATCCAATTATCCTTAGTGGTTTTCTAAACAACAACACATTACTGTAAAAAAAACACCAAAAAAAAAACTGTCGAATAATACACGTTTTCTGACAGGTCGTTTCAGGGAGATATTTTGTAGCTGTGTGATAGGAGCTGGATGCTCTTGATGTCACCACGTCATGTAAAGGGTGGCTTTTAAATTAACACTTCATTACCCACATTATTACCCACAATAATTACCAACTAATTACCTACAAAAACGATAATTGACTGATTGTTAAGGTCAACTTTCCCATCTATCCCTTAACAACGACTTATCTACGGTCCTGCGCAAGATGATGATAAAATGCTCTAGAACTAACTAACATGCGGTAACGGAAGTAGTTTTGTTTTAGTGAGCGCTGTTCTACTACAAGCATCATTAATACAGCCGGAATAAGTACTGTGCTAAACTTTGCGTGAAAGTCTACTTGCTTTTAAAATAATTATTGTATTTAAAAAATGATCACAAATGTGAATCTGTTAGAACATTAGAGGCCTGCTGTTAGATAATATAAAAGCCTTATAGCAAACAAAAATATAGAACTAGAATGTGTAAACAAATTCAAATATTTGAGAGAAAATCAGTTCCGGAGATTGTTCAGTAGAGATTAGAAGAAGACTCGCAATTGCAGCTCTTAAATTAACACAAATGAGAAAGCTATGGCAATGTAGTAATAACGACACTAAAGTAACCCTTTTAAGATCATGTGTTTTCCCAGTGGAAACATATAGATGCAAGACTTGGACTTTAAACAAGACAATATGCAAAAGAATAAACTCATTTGAATTGAAGTGCTACAGAAAGATCCTACGAATATCATGAACATTGAAATTTTGAAATTACTGAAACTAAATGAATGGTGGCTCTAAATACCATCATAAGAAGGAAGCTACAGTATTTTGGAAACTTAAATGTTATGATGGTATCGAAAGACTGATTTTAGAGGGCATATTGTAAGGGACGAGAAGAAGAGTAAGACCAAGAAGACGATGGACCAGTGACATCGACGAATGTATCCTCATGTCTCTGGCCAATGCAGAATGCAGGCCTGCGTTCTCGGAACAGAGAGGCGTTAAGAGTACCCACAACGAAGATAAAGTTCTGGAAAGAATATGTCACTTGATATATATATATATATATATATATATATATATATATATATATATATATATATATATATATATATATATATATATATATATATATATATATATATATATATATATATATATATATATATATATATAAAAAAAAATAAAATTCCAAATGCTCAGTTAGAACAACAGATGGAATGACCGAACCTGTCGAAACAAAATCTAGATTAAGACAAGGCTGCTTGATTTCCCCTCTACTTCTCAAAATACATATACATGGACAGAATAATGAAAGAAGCTCACATCAACATAGAGAACGATCGCAGAAGAAGAAGAAGAACATAGAGAAAAACATTACAAATAAATATGATGAGAAATTTAAAAATGAAATCAATGAACTATTATTCCCTGACGATCAAAGTCTAATATACAAAAATGAGGAAAATTTTCACATTCATCTTAATGCATTTCTATTAGCATGTAAGAAGTATAAAATGAAATTTAGCATGCAAAAAATAGAAGTGATGAACATTAGCAGGTCTGCAACATCAATTGATACAGCAATAATACCAAAGATAATACCAAAGTGAAATAAGTTTATTAGCGAAAAAATGTAAATATCTAGGCAGAATGTTTCTGAAAATGGAAGACTAGACAGAAAAATAGAAACACAGTACTTAAAAAATAAACACAGTACTTAACCAACTTTCAACATTACTTTCCTATCCAAAGATCAGGATGGAAATCAAAAGACAGATAATATCTACAATTTATATACAAATACTTTGTTACTAATTGTCAAACTTGATCTTTAACAGTCTCACAGCAAAGGGAAATTGTTACATGTGAAATATAGTGTCTTAGGAAAATTACAATGGTTACTAAACTAGATATTATAAGAAATGAAGAAATTAGGAGAGGACGGATATAATACCATGTATTGAACATATCGAAAGACAGCAAGTAAAATGACCAAGTCACCTTATGAGAGTAAACCCAAACCAGCTTTCTGATAAATGGAAGGAACGATCCCATTCATTGTGATAGTTTTGATTATTTTGATATATTGACTTGCCCTTTCAGGGACCTCTCTCTTAATCTTTTTTTCATTTCCCTTCGTTCGTCGCACGATATCAGGATGTCCTCTGTTATCCAATGTTTGTGTCTCTTTGTGTGTCTTCTTGTCTCTAATGTTTCTGTTGCTGATTCTAATAACGTTTATTTCATGGCTTCTGTGAGAGAGTTAACATCCTCCATTTCGAGGTTTAGAATTGCAAATGTTCCTTGTTATTTCTGGAACTTGGGTGCAAAGGGAACGCATTGCTCTTGGCGGACCCAGGGTTAACAGATAACCAAGATCCCAAAAGTGCCTCCTTGTGGCGCACCCTGGTAACAGAAATCGTGCTGATTATGGCTAAACCTTTTGGGGATCGTGTCCGTGAATGTGGAGGTAACAGATGGAAAGAGATTTGACCGCAAAAGGACAGGCAATATCTCCGACACCTCTGTGCCAACACATGCAGCAACACTGTCGACACACAGTGAAGCTAGTAAGTTCGGTAGAAGAATTGGAGGGCGGCCAATGTAGTCGGTACGAAGCAGGCAGATGTCCCAATAAAAGTAAAAGCCTAGTTAATTAGCCTAGTTTTTTTCCCATCAGTTTCTGTCTATCTATCTATCTATCTATCTATCTATCTATCTATCTATCTATCTATCTATCTATCTATCTATCTATCTATCTATCTATCTATCTATCTATCTATCTATCTATCTATCTATCTATCTATCTATCTATCTATCCATCCATCCATCCATCCATCCATCCATCCATCCATCCATCCATCCATCCATCCATCCATCCATCCATCCATCCATCCATCCATCCATCCATCCATCCATCTATCTATCTATCTATCTATCTATCTATCTATCTATCTATCTATCTATCTATCTATCTATCTATCTATCTATCTATCTATACGCCGTGTCCCTTGTTTGCCTTGCAGCGTCAGGGGTGGAAGAGTTCTCTGGAGATCGCCTTCTTGTGCGCTGTTTGTAAGCTTGTTCCTGTGGCTTCTTTGATTTCTGTGATCCATCTTTTACATGGTCTGCCTCTGGCTTTATAACCGTTATGTCTATATCAGTTTCTGTTTAGTGATCAATCTATTAATTTTATCATCGTGCAGAAAGTATCTTCTGAAAGATGCAAACTCGTAGTTAAAAAAAAACAAGTAGGTTGCGACCGTTCACCTCCTCTCACCATTTAGCAAATTAGAACATAACATTTTTTTGCTAAGAAATAAACAAAGAGGGAACTCTACACTATTTTAACAGTTTTTTAATGACAAAAAATATAGATCAGTATAGAAGACCTAATGACAGAATTAATTAGAACCCCATCCGTTAGGTTTTTGACTATTGTTGGGATCCAGTTGGTCACTATTAATATACTTAGAGTCGCCTTATCTATTTTTGGCATGTGATTCCAAGTACGTAAATAGTGAAAAAACCAAAAGTCCAACAATAATGAAAATAGGTAACTAATGGGGGTCTAATTAATTCTGCTGGTAGGTCTTTAGGGATGACGGTCATGATGGAAGGATGTGGCTGATCCTGCTTTTATCGCTGGAGCCCATGTCTAATGTTAGTCTATGTACAGATAAACATTTGGATTGGTTGTGGCAACATTAGCTTTAGAGAGTCAGCGAACCGTACAAGACCCGATATAATGGTGTCGAGGGGGCTAATCCTACATGTTTTTGTCCCCACGCAGTGAACAAGACTACAAGTTTACATTTATAAGAAAGGAAAAGATGAATGCCGGGTAATTTTGTTGAGCAGCCGTGTCTAACCAATAGGAGCTTTAAGTACACATGGTGCAACAACCTTTGACCCCACTCATCACTTTTTAATTCACACCAACCTCCACAAACTCAGAATTTCCCAAAAGCGGCAGAAGGTGCGTTCAAGAAAGAAACCACAGGGGTTTGTATCGGCATTTCATGGATTATACATCTGTTAAACAGCTTAAAAAACGACATATCCTTCTTCGGGGGAACATGATGAATGTTGCAATTGCTAAATTCATTACACATTACACAAGCCTATATATACTGTATCCAACTGAGTGGAATATTTTGGCAGTTACCGTAAAGAAAGCACGCACGCACGCACACACACACGCACACACGCACACACACACACACACATATATCATCATCAGGTAGCATGTCATGAACAGGATGTAGCAGTCATCACATCGTTTCGAAACTTCTTTCGATCTTGAGCCAATCTCCCTGCTTCTTTTATTGTCATGTTTAGGTGGTCTTTGATATATTGCATCCATCTTCTTCTTGGTCTGCCTCTTGTTTATCCCCTTGACCTTATCCCTTCTATTACGATCTTCTCTAGGCTGTTATGGCGTTTGATATGGCCAAAATATTGTAGTTTTCTGGAAAGAACCATGCTGTTTAGCTAGTTGTCTTTTACATTCATTTCAGGATGGCTACATTGGTGATCTTTTTGATCCATGGTATTCTGAAGAGTTTTCTGCAACATTTTGTTTCAAATACTGCTATTTTATTTTTTACTTTGTTGGTGGTTGTCCAGGATTCATACCCATATATTGCCACTGTGAATATACAAGATCTTAGGGATGTTAGTTTTGTTTTGCAGCAGCTCAGACATATTTTTTTTCATATATATCAGCTTCTTTGACTCGATAACCAACCTTCCTCTTTCTTCATAGCAATCACCGTTACTGTTGATAAGAGAACCAAGGTATTCAGAACTAGAGACCCTTTCTAATTCGCTGTTGTTGATACTGATTGAGAACTCGCTAGTGGTTTTGTCGCTTGTCATAATATTGGTCTTGTTTCCATTCAGGAACAGGTTTAATACACGTATACATTTTCAAATACAAAGGATTAAAACAAAATACAATACATTCCGTATTATATTCGTATGCCATATATTTAAATATAAATAAAGTGATTAAATTTAAAATATTTAATTTTACTAGTGGCTTTACGAACTGGAGGCTACAGAGATGTGGTTTCTGAGAGGAGTGATGAAAATACCATGGACAGCTAAGAAAACAAATGCAGATATTCTCATTGATGCGTAAAAAGATCACTCCTATCAAACACTAAGAGAAGACAGTCAAAGTTTCTAGGGCATGTGCTGAGAAGAACACAGCCTGAACACTTAATAACCACTGGAAATATCAAGGGGAGAAGAGATAGGGGACGACAAAGAGAAAAGTTGCTAGGTGGACTTGTATTGTGGCACGATAGAAGTTCATCAACCGAGCTTATTGATAACACAAGAGATGGAGAGTCGAGGAGAAACATGATCGCCTACGCCATTCGGCATGTCACTTGATTGATTGATTGTGGCTGGTGTAATGGAGACGATAGAGAGGAGTGTTACTGTGTAGGATAGGGGTTCTCAAACTTTTCAACGGCGAATACCGGTCACATGTAATACTGAGTGTACAACAACCATAAAATATAATAGGTAAAAAAAGGAAATTGATAGTGAAAGTACAGGTGAACTTAAAAACTGACCAGTATGAATGTTTTATTTCATCGTGTACACACCTTTCCTTTTCCTCGTGATCGTGGATAGCAACTCTATTTCTGATTGTACAAAAACATTTGAGTCGTAAAGACAACTCATGATCGTTAGTGTTCTCGAGCACTTTTGTAACTTGCAATAGTGGGCATCCCATGTTATTATGAGAGCACCGTGATGCTCGCGAGCAACCGGCTGAGAATGCCTGGTGTATGACGACCTTTCACTGTCTGTAGCGGATACACTGCTATTTGTTTCCTCCCTGGAATTTTTATTTTTTTCCTTTTGTTGGACTTTAATAAGGAACCTATCTAATGACATAATTTTTTGTCTTCTTTTGAAGATTTCGCGGAAATGTAACAGAAATTGTACGATGTTCATGCTTCTCAATTATTGGTTACTTTAACTTTTATAGAAATAATCTTCTTCAAGATATCAGAAGGCTAATGTGATTTACCAGCTGTCGCCAATACTCAAACATGTAACAATATGCTTGTCTACAAAACAGTTGATAAACAATAGTGTATACTAAACCTGTGTTACCAATGTCAAACATGGCTTTTGACAAAGACCCTAATTCTTCTCCTTGTGCGTTCAGGATTCATTGATCTTGCTAGATCTTCAGGCCATTCGCCAGGACGAAACTACCAGTCTTCTCCAGGTCAGAGCGGCTGCTCCAAAGTTTTTGTCTCAGTCCAGTCCAGTGTGGTCATGTCGTACATCGTAGTATTGTGTTTCTTTGGACAGTTTTGGAGTATGTGTTAATATGTTTGTATGCATGTTTCGCATGTACGTTCATTTGTGTGGGCCAGAAAAAATTCACTGCGTGTTAAATGAGATGTTTGAGGAAGCATGGGTGCTGAAGTCCGAGATACCAGCACGCGAGGCGCACCAGCAACCTGATATCACGCACCACGACTATATAACGTCTTCCTAACTCAGTAGGTGGTCATGTGACACTACATTCAAAATTACTCGTATTGCAAGACATCGATCGTTTATAGAGTTATAATTTATTAAACATTTTGTTCGTTTTTCAAAACAGTCGCATACAAAGTTACTCGCAATCCGAGGTTTCTCTGCAATCCTTTCTTTAATTGCATTACCATTCATTATGATAGTGGTCTGTATATATTTGTCTGTAGTTAACGAACATCTTGTTCTTTTCGGTTTTGATTTTCGTTTCGTACTTGCTGACGACTTTTCCAAGTTTGCTGTTAATTCTTGTTGTTCTTATTCCGATCCAGCTATAAGATAAATATCACAAGCGATATGAAAGTTACAAATAGGATGACACCTGAACGATAGGGATGTGTTATAATCTTAGCTTGTCTCCTGTATTATGTGCTCTAGGTATGTGTTGAAAAGCAGTGGGGACAAGATGAATCTCTGCCGGACACCCTCATTTGTGCTAAATAACTCTCGGGTGGTATTATTTGATGGTTGGTTGGTTGCTGATCCAACGATCTATGGGCTCATGCCCTTTGACCCATGACATTAAAATGTCATTATATTGCTGGGAAGTCTGTGGATTTTCGGCCCACCCCGGGCCAGTCAGAGACCAACTATCACACCAACAGGAAGGTAGGTTTCAACCTATGCACTGCTCCGAGCAACTGCAGACAAGATAGCGTTCATTGTGTCCATTCCCCGCCACCAATTGACTACTGCTTATGCCGAGCTTCTCTATTGCTCCAGGCATGCAACCAAATGTTCAAGTCAAAAGGATTGTCACGTCCTGAGTCGCTGTGCCTCTATTATGAGCCTCAGCAATAGGAAAAAGTAATGCTGTCAAATTCCTCCTCCCCAGTGCTGCACAGTACATCTCTGGCTCCCTCCCAACCACAGTGGATGCATACATATACAACATATATGTATAACAAATGTATAACATAATAACAAATCATAAAATACATTGCAGCAACAAAATAAAAGCATGAGAAGCATAATTGTATAGATGACGTGCCATGAAGTGATAGATAAAATGAAGTGATAGTTAATATAATTAATATAAATCCTACAAGAAAATAAAATTATTAAGAAAATATATCACCATAACTGACGTCTTGGTCTTTGAAACTATAAAATACCGCACCTTTGGAGTGTTGTAACTACCGCAGAAGACGGAAGTGTTTGGCCATTGGCGCAAATAAAACGGCAACACAACGCATTTCAATTCTCTGGACTACATTAAACTGGAAATCTTTTAGGAATATTGTCCTGTTACAAGGGAAATCCAGCGGAAGTTTGAGAATGAACGCTGAAGAAGGAGTGCTGTAAAGCTCTGATATAACCAAATTCGAATAAATAGGGGCTGAAAGGGAGGTACATCCCCATAAGAGGTACATTTTCCGTAACATAAAAAAATGTTAGTAATCTGGGAAATCAGCAACATCTACACCTGTACACATGGCTGAAACTAAACACAGGTGACCATTAAGGACGGAGGCGCCAAACGCAATGCCACTAGGGGTATATTTAACGCAAGGTAGTTAGCTTATATAAAGGACGGAGGAAGAGCTTGCGATCTCTAGTATCAGTGTTTCATGCATTTTATGTACGTACTGATCCGAATAATAGCTTCTATAAAATTTTGTGCACACACTATTTACAATGTGTTTTCTACATACTTCATTCTGCTGTGTTTATGCAAACTAGCTTATGCAATGACTGCAATATCCCCGTGAACTATTTGTCTTCGCTGCCCTTTCAAAGCCTTCCATCTGCTGTTTGAAGTGTCATATACATATATATATATGTACTTGTATGCATTATGATGGATGGCTGACTCTTCTGAACCCTGCGACTATCTGTCTAAATAGATAGCATATTCTTCATGTGTCGGAAACTTTAAAATTATATCAAGTGTACTTGACTCAGCAGAGAGTGCATGTTATAAAATCATATAAAGTGCATTTGACTCGGCAGAAAGTACATGTTATAACAATGTTCTTACCTTACTTGGCGCACAGGTAATATTTTCATTAAAACAACCATCACAATTAAAATGTTTATCGATGATAGAACTTCACACTTAATAAGTTTTATTATAATGATAGTTCTTCACATTTAATATGTTATGTCATCCCGATGAAACTTCCCAATTAACAAGTTATATTATACTGTTGAAACTTCACAGTTAATAAGTTATGTTATCAAGATAATATAAAATACAAAAACTACAGTTATATTATCGTGATAATATTTTACAATAACATATAGTATTAAAATAAGATAGCCGGTGTTTCACTGAGATAAAAAGCAAGACAACACAGACCAAATCAGCATTTCAAAAGATGAGAGACATTGTATTCAATATATTAGTATCGATGTATACGCGAGTTGAGTGCTAGGGTGTTAATTGAGCCATTCTTTCTTTATGAATGCGAAGCATAGACGGTTAACAAAAGAACTTCAGATAAGATGGAGGCAACTGAGATGTGGTTCTTATGAAGAATGATGAAAATTCCATGCACAACCAAGAAAACGAATAGATGACTCCAAAGATTCTGGAGTAAAAAGACAAATTATAGCAAACATTAGAAGACAGTCAGGATATTTAGGACATGCGTTGAAAAAAGTAAAACTTGAACATTTAGTAACCACTGGAAAATTCAAGGGGAGAAGAGACAGAGGAAGGCAGTGAGATACATTTCTGGATAGGTTGGCACTGTGGCACAACAAGATATCACCAACTGAACTTAGTAACAGCACAAGAGACAGAGAGTTGTGGAGAAACATGATCACCTTCGCCACTGAACATGACGATTGATTATTTAAACCAAAACGTCATAGTTTCCATATATTTTGTTATTACAACACCAGGTCACAGTTTCGACCGGTTATGCTATTACAGAGTAATGTTCAAGTCACATCGGTTAAATCAATCGACATTTTTGGTTCCAGACATTTTTGGTAAATCTACTGTTTGTTTAGACATAATTACTGGCCTGCATATCTTTTACCTGCTGTTTATGATTCTGCACCTGTCGTGAGCAACTGTTTTACCTTCAATGTAGAAACACAATCATCTATACGGTTGGCAATATGTGCTGTGTTTGTCATATCTCCGATTTTTTCTTTTATGTCCTGCAATAACATAATGAGTGTTACATCATGGAATAACGTACTGAATACTACATCACGTAATAACATACTGAATACTACATCACGTAATAACGTACTGAATACTACATCACGTAATAACGTACTGAATAATACATCATATAACAAAGTACTGAGTTACTGAATGCTGCATCATATAATACCGTACCGAGTGATACGTCATGTAATACCGTACCGAGTGATACGTCATGTAATACCGTACCTAGTGATACGTCATGTAATACCGTACCGAGTGATACGTCATGTAATACCGTACCGAGTGATACTTCATGTAACAGCCTACTGGATACTACATCATACGTGTTTGTGTTAATATATAATTACCTGCCAGTTGGATATACCGAGATCTCGAAGTCTTGATTATAAGTACATTTTAAGGATGCCCGTGGGGATTTTATACTGTTCAAAAAAAAAGAAACGCAACTTTATTTGAGTTACTTTTATAAAAGATATTCGTTAATTGGACATCATTCAACCTATCGGCTATGTCCACCTTGTCATTAACGTCTCATGGTTACCTGAATTGTACTCATCTCATGATATGTGAGGCCAGGAAAGAGGTCACGGTCAAAACAAAATCTTTGGCAATAACTCGTGCAGGTTTGTGAGAATCGCGTGAAACTTACTGAACACAAAACTGTGGCAATATTATTGAATGCCTATAAATGATTGACGGCAGTTAAAAAATGAATACGCAAATATGAATTCTTGAGACTAACGGAAATTGAACATACGCAAATATGGTTCATCTCACTACAAAATAATACATCATCATTGTACGCTTACAGACCAGACAATTATAAAATGTCTGGCCAGACAATTTAATGTGGTTAGAAGCACCTCTAGTCGGCATTGGAGGGGATTTCAGCAAACTGGTTCAGTGGAAGACCCAACGCGCAGTGGAAGATACAAAGTCACAACTCTTGCTGAAGGTCGCTTCATACGGCTGCGTCACCTCAGGAATTGATCTGCATCTGTATCCTCCAGAGTTCACTCAATGTCAGCAGCTCGTCGAATTTCAGATCAAACGGCTAGGAACCGGCTGTACAACGCTGGTCTTTGAGCTAAATGACCATACAGAGGTCCTGTTCTTATGGACCGGCATCACCAGAACCGGCTGCAGAGGCTAACCAGCATAGTCAACGGACCGTTGGGAATGACTGGAGACGGATTTGGTTTAGTGATGAATAATTTTTATGTGAACACGATAGACGAATAAAAGTTTACCGCAGTGTCCGAGAGCGCTTCCTCCACAACAGTGTTGATGGAGCTCCTCCACATGGTGGCGGATGTGTACTGATGTGGGGGGGGGGGTCGATCAACATCATGGGAAGAAGTGACCTTGTGCAAATTGAAGGACGCCTGAATGTCGTACGATACGTCGCTTAAATTGTTCGTCCTCACGTCCTTCCAATTTTGGCTGCACGAGGATCGATTTTTCAGCAGGATAACGCTCCACCTCAGGTAGCACAACTCACCATCCAGCTTCTCGCTGATAACAATGTCCAGACCATTCCCTGGCTAGTCATGTCATCAGACATGAAACTCATAAAACACTTATGGGATAAATTCGACAGACGATTCCGCCAATCTCGGAATTGTAGACTGGGAAGATAGATTATATTGGGTAGAATATTGGAAGAGAGATTCTATTGAGAGACTTGGAAGAGAGATTCTACTGGGAGACTGGGAAGAGATATTCCGCTGGGTAGACTATGCCCATAGACATCACAAAACAACATCGTCATTATCATCAGGCATAATATCCTAAAAAGGATGTGCGGTCATCACCACCTTTTAAAACTCCTACAGATTTTGAGCCAAACTACCGTGTTTTTAAGTGCCCTGTTCAGATGGTGTGTAATATTGTGAACTTCTTTGCCTACCTTTTTTCGTTTCCCTGACTTCATCCCCTTCATTATGATCGCTTCTCGGATTGCATGTTGTTTGATATGGGCCAAAATTGTAATTTCTTAGAGAGAACTTAGTTGTTTAACCGGTTCTGGTTTACTGTCAATTCTTTCACAACTTCCCTGATGGTGATCTTTTTGGTCCATTGTATTTTAAGAATTCTTCTGTACCACTTTGTTTCACATGTTGCAATTTTGTTTCTCATATTATTAGTTATTGTCCAGGATTCACATCCATATATTTCAGTTAGGAATATTCTACTTATAACAAGTTTTCATATTTCATGTTTTCACTCAATCTTACTTCTCACAATATTTGCAAGCTCAAACTGGCAAGTTATCTGAGCGCCGTATCAGTGTTATTTTTATCTCTCACATCTTCAATATTACCAACGCTGTTTTTCTTTTTTTTTCTTTCTCACTGAACAAGGCAAAATGAAATTGCATTTGGCTGGCTTCACAGCTACACAGTAGTTGCATACAATGTGATGAAAGCGGCAGTATTAAAATGGTGACCTCTTTATCTTCACACTGCTGCCTGCGGAGAAGTACGCACTGAGTTTATGAGTCCAACATGAGTGCACTAACAACAAGATTGCCAATCCAATCTTGCAAGAAAACCTTGATACATCTTAGTTTCTCCTCAAGGAAGTTTGAGAAACATACGGTAAAAATTAGTGATGTCTTTAATCGTCTGAACTTTGTGCCTCATAGAGCGATAATTTTTATGCATTCCACTTAAAATCTTTCAACGTAAGCGCTGTCTATTTGGTGCGCACTATAGAGTACATTCTGAGTGGATGTCTTTGGCGTGTTTTACAGTATAGAGGAAGCTGTGCAAGATTTGTTTCGTTGTATTAAGAATTATGAGTACAAGTTTACTTCATCGCGTACCATAGATTCCATGATCCCTGTCTTGATAAATACACCATCCTTATGCAGTTCCAAATTCTAGTTTGGTGTTGATTTATCAGTCTCTTCGTATAAATACCATGTTTCTCTTTCCGGTCTCTTCCAACATTTCATCCAAATTTCTACAGTATTTAGAACAACCATAATTCACAATTCTTAAAATATTCGGAAAGGATAAATGTACAAGAGCCCCCTTTACACCCAACCCACTACCTTGATATCCACTGGTCCTTTGGTCAAATTCTATAGACGGCTGAAAAATATGAATATCTATCTATCTATATATCTATCTATTCGCTAAAGCCTTTGTTGCCTTTCAGCGTGAGAGTTATAAGAGTTTTCTGCATGCGGCCCTCTTGAGTGCTGAGTATATTATGGAGTTTGTCACCTCTTTTATTTCGGGGGTCCATCGTTTTCGAGGTCGGCCTCTAGGTCTGCCTTCACTGTATCTGTGTAGCATAGCTTGCTGTGGTATGCTGTCTGATGGTAGTCTGCTGATGTTTGTAAACTATTTTATCTGTTCTTTCTTAATATATTCCAAGATTGGAGTGGTACCGGTTCTTTGTCTAATGTCTTCATTTCTCACTCTGTCTCTTAGCAATGTTCTTAGCGTTCTGCGCAAGCATGCCATTTCAGCTGTCACAAGTTTACGTTTATCTTGTGCTGTCGTTGCCCATGTTTGGCGCTGGTAACAGCGTTGGTATAATAATTGTTCTGGGTAGTGTTATTTTGGTGTTTAAATGTACATTTTTGTTTCTGTAGATTGGTGCCATTTTTCCTAGGGCTCGGTATGTTTTGTGTATTTCTATGCTACTCCTGCCGTCTGTTATTATATTGCTTCCTAGGTATGTGAATTCTATCACGTGCTTAAGTCTATTGTTTCCAATTTATATATTGGTGTTTCTTTCTGTTCTTCCTATCTTCATTACGAATAAAACTCACTGTCATTTGTGGTTTACATAGTGGGCTATAGAGCTGTGAGTCCAGTGTTGTTTCCCCTGGCCTATACGTCTGCCTCAGCGTTTCATACTCAGAACACTCTTGAAGTATATGTTTGGCACTCTGTACTGCCTGTCCACATGTACTCATCACAGTGTTGCCAATCTTGAATATTTTGTGTACAATGTGACTGCGGAGACTTTTGTGTCCCGTTCTGAGGCTAGCATTACAGCTTGCTCTGATGTGTTCATAATGTGATAGCCATCTTGTGTTGATGTCTGTGGCTTTCTTATAGTCTTGATCATCTGTTGTTTTTTTCTGATGATAGGAGATTGGTACATCTGGTTGGTCTATGGTAGCATCTTCCTTAGCCAGTTGGTCTGCTTTTTCCTTTCCTAGTGTTCCACAGTATAGTCCACAACATAGTTACCATATGCTGGTAAGACAGCTCTTTAATAATTTTTTATAAGTCTTAGTTTTCCAGACATGAGAGCTTGAAGCAATGACCCTGCATCTGTCAGGAATACCACGGCATGTGGGCTAGGGTTGGAGTTCAACAGTTTTTTTAGTTACCTTCCTAATTGCCTGTATTTCTGTATCATAATTAGGCTTGTGTTAATATTTGGTATATAAACCTGCATCTCCCTTCATCACTGCATTCTGTGCTGACCCATATATCTTCTGCCTAGGAAACTGAGGATGACTCAGTCCCCTTAAGGTCTGTACCAGAACAAATCCCTTGGAGTGAAAGCCATGGAATACTAATGTAAATTCATTCCCATGTGAAAAAGTGGCATGTTTTAGTTTATATTGAATGTATTATTATTAAGCAATATCTTGTGATTTTCATACTTTCCTTGTGTATCAAATTTTCTTTGAGAATATATTTTAAGATATGTAAATTATAATATTTTTATTATATTATCTGTATTTTTGGAATCTCCGAATTCTTATATAAAGTACCCATTATGGTTACGAATATCATTTTCAACTATGGATTTCAGTTGAATTTAGTTGTGTCAGAACTTTTAATAACAACATTTAGAGGTCGCAGTTCATATAATTCTGTCTATCTGACCCCTGAAGATATTAGTATTATTTCATCTAAAAAAAGTTTAGATGTAGAGGATTTCCTTAATTGAAGTTTTGGGGGTGTGTTCAAATCGAAACATGTGTTTTAGTACTACAAATTTGGCCAACTTTCTATTTTTTTGTCACAATGTTTATCTTAGTTATGGTAAAATCCCTCCACTACTGAGAAAAACATACTGCTGTCCTGGTTTTCTCCAGTTGTACTCCTTCGCTCTGATCTAAAACACTGTCACGAGCACCATTCACATCACTTATCTCTGTAGCTTCAAGGGATGATCCTTGGGGATCTACCAAACAGTCCACACAACCAGCCGTATTCGAACTCATGATCTCTTAAGCACGAAGCGAAAGATACACCACGCCATGGAGATACCCTATTACTTCAACTTATCTTTATCACCTATGAAATAACCTTGATACTATTGTCTTCATTCTGTATCTATTTCCTAGTATCTTGATAAATAGACCCCTACCTACTATAACGCAGATTCTGTCTTTTCATAGTGCCGTTTCTGTGCATTTTTAAAATATAAATTTTAATTACAAATTATAAGAGAAAGAGTGGTTGCCATATCAATTCTACAATACATACAGAACCAACATATACAAAGGTTTTGTCATCTGGAAAGAATGTCGTGTGATTCATTAGTTTATAAAGCATATATGAAGAGAGGAGAAGCAGAAAGAAGAGCCAGGGGTAGACCTAGAGTACGCTGGATCGACAACATCAAAGAGACATTACACGAAAACCAAATAACATTATCTGAAGCTGCCAGAGAAGCGAGAACAAGAATATTGTATCTCCCTCGACACCCGTAAAGGGTAAAAGAGGAAGGAAAGAAGAAGATTACAAATTTTCGTTATTCTAGTGTTTACATTAGTTTGCCTTATACATAGCATAACTGATAATCTTCCTTTCTTTCATTCAAGAAACATGAAAGGGAAGTAATAATGAAAAAGCGCTGCTTAAGGACAAGACATAAGCAAATAAGTAGGTTCCAATAGAAAACATTTCTTGAACAAAAAACTAAATAATGTATTGACAGAATCGAAAATCCAATAAATGACTCATACAGAATAACATCCGTCGCAAAACATTTATCGATCAAGTCAAGTCACTCTGTTATGTAATTGTTAACAATTATGCCATTCCATGAGTGGTGTATTATGTTGTGTTCTTGATAAAGGGATTTTGCTCGAGACGTCGATTTCTGTGTGTTTTCATGTGTATTTCCGTAGAACAAAATGTCATCACTCTCTAATGTTCAGCTGTCCATCAAGTCAGCAGGGCAACAATAGTATTGAGGACTGTCAACAGTAGCCACAATGTGAAGGAATGCTCATAGTTCTTGTGTGAATTCCAGTCTTAGACTTCGGTAAAAAATTAAATGACACTGAGTTAATGCCTTCAACGACGACTACATGTGTTCCGAGTAGCAATAACGGTGTTATCTACTGTAAGATTTAATGCAAACATTACCTTGATATTACCTAAAAAGAAGGAACTGGTTTGGAATTAATGCCTACATATTTGATTATTTCCCTTGGTTATGTTTATAAGTTTTTTGTTTATCATTTATTAATTTAAATATACATATATTTAGGTGTAGGGTTAGGATTCGTTATGTAAAACATAACTAACACCCTAACCCCTATCCCTAAAAATGAATATTAAAAAAATATTGATTAATTATTTATGTATTATTTAGATGAATTAACCATAAAATACGTAGGTAGGCACTGATTGTAATCCAAAACCAAAGAGAATATAATATAATTTAATACTTTAGGGGTCTTTATGATGTCTAATACTTTTTGTTTGTGCGTCCTGATATAGCCTACTTGGACATTGACCACTGGTTGAATGGGCCGTGCCTCTCCGAGAGGTAAACTCATCACCTACCTATCTACCTTAATGTAATTCAAAATGGGTTGTTGTTTGTCGACTTTTTTCCTGAAATTAAACCAGATTGTAGTTTGCATACATGGTCATCAAGAAGATTGTAGTTTGGATGCGTGGTCATCAAGAAGATTGTCATTTGCGAGCGTGGTGATAGAAACATTCTTCAAAATTATTCTGACGTACAATAATTTAAAAAAAAATCATCAAACCACGGCTGTACTGCTGTAATTATTGGGATTGGTTGACTGAAGTTTCTAACACCTTTTTTTTTCTTCGCGGTATGGTCATAATTTTCATCCAACATTGAAAGGTCATGGTTCGCTGTACACGTGTTCGTGAAACTGAGTCCGCCATCTTGATTTAACGAATGCATATTCAAACGACTATCTAATCTAATCTCTACATTTCTCAAATCACATTAAGTATAGATTTTAATTTATACACACCATAAGCATTCACCTCCTTCACCAGGGGGTTCTAGTTTTAAGAAAATAGGAATCACAATTTCAGAAAATCACAGAAAATTAAAACGCTACTTGTGATGACTCTATTGAAGTTAACACCAATACCTTAATTCAGGAAGAGATTAAACTCCATGTTGATGCCATTCTCACATTAATCAATGTTATAGTCAGAAGTAATCAGTATTCTCTTTGTTAAACGATTACACGTACATAACTATTGTCTCCCCTTTAAAATTCAAGCATAATTATTATATGGTTGCTTCCCTTGCGTTGAAAAAAAAATTACAAAAGTTGAAGACTTATTTTAACCAAGATTTAAAAAAAAAAATACTGTGCCTGGGATGCACTAATCCTTCCAAGTTTTTTAAAACTATTCTGTTACATTAAGAATGCTGTTTGTTACTTTGTCTCATAATTTACAACAGTTTTAAACGAACCCGTAGATTAGAAGGGATGTAGTGTGGGGGTGGGGGGGGGGGTTTAAATTCACCCCCTCCTAAGAAATCATAACATGACTTTTAGTGCTTGGAATTTAGCCAAAAGGCGGGGTACCACCTGCATCCCACCTTATAACAATTGGTAATTTAGGCACCCCTACTAGGCGAAGTAAATTTTGATAGGCACCCCTCCCCCTTTTATCGAAGATGTAATTACGATCCTGTTTTAAAGTAAAATTGTGGTATGTTATTATGTTATTATTCTCAAAATCCTGTCGATGACCAGGATCTAGTCCATAAAACGGTATGTATGTCATTGTGATTCAAGTTTTACTGCGATATCTGTACAGCTTCTGTACAGCGTATATATACCAATGTAATATTCACAGTGACAAAATTACTCTTGCATGTTTTGCCAATGTAATGTATGGCATTGATAACGTTCACTTCCACTATGGGGGGGGGTGAGAGATGCAAAGTCCATGTCCAAATATCGTTATCCACATTCTTGTGATGCGCAATGACAACATTACTCTTGTATGTTCTGCCAATGTAATATTCACAGTGACAAAATTACTCTTGCATGTTTTGCCAATGTAATGTTTACAGTGATAACATTACTCTTTATGTTCTGCCAATGTAATATTAACAGTAAGGAGTGTAATTGCTTTAGAATGAGCGAAATTCATAATTTATTATTGCACCCTGATTTACCACAGACAAGGCAGTCAATGACTGCCCAGTTGGTCTCAATTCACAAATGGAAGAATGATAATTCTAGTAGAATAATTATGCTATGCTAGAATGAACAAGATGCTACTCTAACCAGTGCTATATCAGATTTACTACCAAACAGACGGATAATTCTAGTAGAATAATATGAATATTCAATGCGGTTTTTCTTCTAGTGAAAATATTCTTCCAACATTTACATTCAATTTTGTATGTTCTGTTGTCCCCACACTCATGAGAGAACATACTTGTCTTGTTTCAATTTCTGACTATTGTCTTGTATCAAATAATTCATATGGATCAAGAAAAGAGGCAGGTCAGTGAACATCATCCTTCTTTGTCGCACTTCTTTGTCGTACTCCTTCTTTGTCGTAATCTTTCTTTGTTGTACTCTTTCTTTGTTGTACTCCTTCTTTGTTGTACTCGTTCTTTGTTGTACTCCTTCTTTGTTGTACTCCTTCTTTGTCGTACTCCTTCTTTGTCGTACTCCTTCTTTGTCGTACTCCTAGGTGGCAGGGACTGCATAATGTACCATAACTGCAGATGCGTAAACTTCTTCTTCTTCTTATTCTTCAGCGTTCATTCTCAAACTCCCGCTGGATTTCCTTTGTAGCAGGGCCATGATTCTACTAGATTTCCAGCAGGATATAGTCCAGAATATGGAAATGCGTTGTGTCGGTGTTTTATGTGCGCCAAAGGCCCAACACATCCATCTTCGGTGGGAGATGCGTAAACAAAACTGACTGAAGAATGATGAGCTACCGCTGGCCCAGAAGTATGTGCTACGTTCTTGGAATGACAGGACAATCCTGTGATAATATCGCATTCGTATGCCTCTCTTTGGGATAAAAAAGACGCTAACAAATATTTACAAAGGCAACCATGTCCTTCACAAACACAACCATGTCCTTCACACTGCAAACATGTATCCATAAATGATTTAACACAACCATGTCCTTCACAAACACAACCATGTCCTTCACACTGCAAACATGCATCCATAAATGTCCTAATACAACCATGTTCATGAGACTGCAAACATTATACCAGGTAAATGCAAATAAAATAAATAGGTTACTATATCAATATAAAATAATAAAATATAGAACATAACAATAAATAAAAGGAACAAATACAATAGTCAACGTGTCGGTCCAATTGGGACCTTTAAAGACAACAAAAACAGTTAAAAACAAAAACCATAAC
Organism: Meghimatium bilineatum; assembly: GCA_034231615.1. Lineage (NCBI taxonomy): Eukaryota > Metazoa > Mollusca > Gastropoda > Stylommatophora > Philomycidae > Meghimatium > Meghimatium bilineatum. The sequence goes on from CM067299.1 coordinate 105,067,774, forward strand.
GAATATAAAATTCTCCCCTGGTGGGAGAAATCCATTTTGTTTATATTTATATATAGATACTTTCGTCCTTAAACGTGCTTTTATTAGAAAGGCTATGAGCTGTACATGTTCACAATTAAAAGGTGACATAATCATCATCATCATCATCATCATCATCATCTATATCGTCGTCGTTTTCGTCATCATGGTCTTCATCATCATTATACGATGATGTCCCTTAATACTGTAGTTAGTTTTTTTTAAAGCGCTTAACTTCCTTTCACGTTCAAACATAATTATACAATTGTGCGTGCCACAGTTAACCATGTTATACGCTTTATTTTGTTATAATTATGTGTGCCTTAGTTAACCATGCTACATTCGGTATTTTGTTTCTAGTACAATAGTCATAATGAACTTATATGACGTGTTTTTCATCTAAAGAAACACGTTATTTACATATTAATATATTTCTACGAAGACACAATTACCTGACCGACATGTAAAGGCACATATGTTTCGAGTAACATAGTTGGACATATGGAAAAATATTTGGAAGTATAAAGTATATATATATTAAGTGAGGTGCTATTTATGGTGATAATCGCAGGCTCCAAATTTTTTTCTTTATCATTTTTTGTCTGTTGTATTTTTTTCAGTCTGGCACATCAGCCTGTAATAGAATAGAAGCAATATAGTACATAAATAGCATATTAGTAGGTAATCTATAATATAATTACCGTATAATATAATTACGGATTATCAAGGTCGAAGTCCATATGTTTTAAAAGTTCATGGACAAACTTGTCATCGAACTTCTCATATAAAACCGTCATGCAATACATTTCTACAGTTCGCTCAGTTGCATGTTTTGAACAATACTCAAACAACAGACCTTCAACAAGCACGCGAAGCAAATGCTACATACGAAAGAAAAATTCTTCATAAAATCAATCAATTTTTCTTCAACACAATAGACTTGCACAGTCGTATCAGTTACTGTGTGATATCGAAACAAGAGAGATTTAGAATGTTGTTCAAACTGGAAGAGAAATCCCAATAGTCAACAGGGTCTTCAAGCGCGATCGTCAATCTGTTAAACGTCGCTATAATTAAGAAAGATCTAACGAGATTGCAATGATTTTCATCAACGAAGATGGAGAACCACCTTTTAACCACGACATTCACATTTACCTATTGGATCCAGAGAATTCAACAAAGCAGTTCATTAATATCAATATACTTAGCTCGAATATAGACCCAATGTCATACTCGCTTTTGTTCCCATACGGTGAGCCGGGTTGGCAAGCACATTGTAAATGTGAGGCATATCAGGGTAAGCAACCGAATAAATTTCATCCCGACGAGACGACGGGTTCGACGGCATCCGAACGAATATAGTTGTATATAAAAGATATATGTATATATTTCAGGTTAACATTTTTTTAAACGCACATCTATCTGGGTTTATGTGTTATATATATATATATATATATATATATATATATATATATATATATATATATATATATATATATACAATACATATAAAGTACATATATGTACTTTATACTTTCTAGTACATATATGTGGATATATGATATATAAGAAGACAAAAAAACAAAAAAACAACAACACCAATATATATACATGCCACTGTGGGAGAGAGCGATCATGCGTGTTGTGAGATTGTTTACAACGATCGTGAGAAATCTTGATGGAAGTGTCATTTTAATTGTATCATTTAAGAACATATGAATTATTTTCATTCGTTAAATCTTGATGGAAGTGTCATTTTAATTGTATCATTTAAGAACATATGAATTATTTTCATTCGTTAAATCTTGATGGAAGTGTCATTTTAATTGTATCATTTAAGAACATATGAATTATTTTCATTCGTTAAATCTTGATGGAAGTGTCATTTTAATTGTATCATTTAAGAACATATGAATTATTTTCATTCGTTAAATCTTGATGGAAGTGTCATTTTAATTGTATCATTTAAGAACATATGAATTATTTTCATTCGTTCTGCTCAATACCAGGAACTTTCCTTTACAAATAAAACAATTTGAAATATCTGAAACTTAAACAGTGTCTGCGATGTTGAGTAGTAATTTGTTGCATTTTTGTACAAACAAGATTTAGAAATATTGAGTGTTGTATTGTTGGTGTTCATGTTTTGCTCTGCTACTGCATGACCACAAGAGATGTCTAAACTCTGCAAGAAGACTGAAGAAAGTATTTTGTAATCTTATGTTTTTATTTTGGAGTACGTTCAACATGACTGCCGTGTACATGATTGTGTATTTGATGTAGCGACTGGAGTTATTTTATTGTTGATGGTGTTCAGTGAGAGTGATATTGTGTTGCAAAGAAGGACCACAATGAGATTGTAGATATCGATCAAAGAATCTACAGTGTGCAATAATAGATCTTCCATAATGATTTAAGTATAACCACAATAATGAATCGAGAAAATGTCATAGAGCGGCGCAACTAGTGTATATGGCGCCCTGGAGTAAACTAACAAGCAAAAGAATGTTAATGCAAGATAATAAATGAAATTAATAGAGAATTTGTCAAATATTAACAGGAAAAAAAACAAAAACCCACTCACAAAATGTTACGCGTGCTTAACAGGAGTATGAAATTAAAGGGAGGTAAGCTAACATTGTTGGAATCACGTCTTCTGTCGATGTTATTATCTCCCTTTACGCGCAATTTGCCAGTTGGCAATGTCTTCTGAAGACATCTCATTCCTGAATATGAATTCAGAGATAGCAAACAATAGCAATTATCATCTTTATGACATTCTTCTAGTTTGTTACTTTTCTCTGATACAAATTATTGCTTTAAAGATTGTAGGAAATGTTGAGTCGATTTTGTTACATTTGAATTATGCGTAGACTTTTATCTTGTCTGCTTCGTCTCATTATTTTTTTTCCTTGTGTATTATGCATGGTCATCTAGATCTTAAAAAAAAAAAAAATGCTACGGGCTTGAAATACGTAACAGAAATAGCTGGTTGCTATCAAAAAATATCCGGGATTTCAGGTAAAATATTTGCTAAGTCCTTCTGCAGAATAGTCATTGGTTCTGATCTCACACATCGTCACTTCTGTTTTATTGATGTGACGGATCAATGTTCACTTTACGTATAATCTGTGTAGCCAGGCAAAGAAAACCATGAAAGAGTTGGATATATCAAGGTAAATCACGCTGCGTTAGGTTAGCCTTAAAAACTGTTAGAAAAACTGAAGTTCTGAGTGACTTGAGTACAGAGTTTTAATGTCGTGACAAAATAGCAAATGTTTGGGTTAGGCATGTACGGAAAACCTCGTTTACTTAAGTTGTAAGGCGATTCGGTGCCGCTAGAATGGGCTTGGTTGAATTCCCGCTAGTCCCAATAATTTTTAATTTATCCTCATGCTTCCTATGTGAAGTTGCTTTTTTAAAGCTATTATTTGAAGCAACATTGTCCTATATCTATGTTATTTATGTTTAAAAGTAGGCATATTGGTCCTTTTTAGTACGAATACGGATGTTGTATGTTGTGGTAATGAGGATACTTCAATAATTGTACGGGATGTTGGTTGTTATGGTAATGGTCATTGTCTCGATTGGTCCGTTCTGTGTGACTTGAGTACACAGTTTGAATATCTTGATAAAAAGGCATCTTTTTTGTTCTATCTAGATCTAGGAAGTAACTACAGCTCTATCTACGACGTAAGTATTGCTCTATCTAGAACGTTATTATTGTTTATATAGCACCACGGTACATTATTATAGCTCTATCTGGGATGTAACTATACACAAATATAAATACAAATTACGTATTGAAATCTTCAAACCAGCGTGATCACTCAACTGGAAGATGCAGTTTATAATGTTCTGACGACTTATGCGGAATTTCTGAAAATCTTATCATTTACCTACCAGACAATCTATCGTGTAACAAGAAACTCCTGTCATACCTATAGAGGTGTTTTTATGTTGTGGAAGCTAAAATGAATTTATTTTTACAATTACTTTTTCGGTTTACTTTTTCTGAGTCTTTTTCTCTAAACAAAAAAATCTCCTATGAGAATTGGAGTACTCTTGGTATAAAATAAAGCAGCGGAGAAACACATTCTCGCCCAATTGTATTGCACACGAAGATATAATTTCGGTTTATGGTGAATGTTATACTAAAGATATAACAATATTCACAAGAAGATACAAGATTAGTTAATGGTGAATGTTGCACGAAAGATACAACAATATTTGCAAGTAGTATTTCGAAGTTGTATCTTTAATTCGTAATCGATCATGGTGTACGTCTAAAGAACATTGGGCGATTCCAAAACTTCTTTTCTGTTCGTTCTCATTTCTGTTGGTTATCAGGAAACAGTACGAAGAAAGGATGGCGTTGTTTTAAAGTTTACAGCTTGACTGAAATATCCAACTATGTGGCCCAAACATTCGGTGTCAGCAAAGCTTTAGATTTACTGTGATCTAAGAGATGGGGGCAATTCCACATACAAACCTGTTTAGTCATCTCTTACTACTTGCATAGCACACCGCAGTGTTGCTATTCTATGCTCATCTAACACACGAGAGTCGAATATATGATCTTTAACTCTTAAAAGTTACTTGTCGCTGAGCATTTTACACAAGAAGATTCGAAGGATAGTCTCAACATCGATGCTGTTGGCATCTGAATATTCAAGATCATATATAAGTCTTAATATGCATTCACATACATATAAATTCATAAAAACATATCATTTTAACCTGGATATATTGGACTTTCTTTCTATGTTTACGTGAAGTCTTATAACTGAAAGACGTGTTGTATGTGAATAATTTTATTACTGTAAATCTTTCACAAGAATAACTGCAAAATACAAAATTATCAAAACACAAAGAAGGAAAACACTACATTATTTAATTCATCATCAAAAGTGTAATCTGTCAAAAACCATACAACATGTACATAAATTAATTAAACGCTAATAAATATTGGGAAAAAATTGTCACATAATTATGATCATTTTTTTCCACTGAATAATATACATTCTCATTTCTGTTATAGTGAAAAATAATACTATAGGAAATGGTGTTTCACATCCGTTTTGCCTTCTATTATTCCCTCTCATTGATTTATTCCATGATTTATGATTGTCTTTATTATTCTGTTAAAATACATTTCTATGTACAGTTATTGTTCCACATGTACTTCTTGCTTTCATAACACGTTTTTTTCAGTACTTCATAATTCGTTAAAATATATCGGAAACAATTGGTAACACGTATTTAATAAACTTGAAACAAGTTCTCATGACCGTATAGCAGACTAATGGAATCTTAGAACTCGTAGAGTCTGCTTACCAAGGTTAAGATCAAACTTATAACTCTTAGAGTCTACTTGCCAGGATGAAGATCAAACTTATAACTCTTATAGTCTGCTTAAGGGATAAATCAACCAGTGTAGGGTAACAACCCTAAACAGGAAGTAGGTAGCTGGGGTAACACAGGGCAAAATGTCAAGAAATAAAAAAATAGGTAGGTGTGTTACCAAAATAAAACATAAAACAACTTAACAACAAGATACAGAGACAGACTCTGTACTCGTTGTTAAGTTGTTTTATGTTTTATTTTGGTAACACACCTACCTATTTTTGTTTTTCTTGACATTATAGTCTGCTTACCAAGGTTAAGATCAAACTTATAACTCTTATAGTCTGCTTACCAAGGTTAAGATCAAACTTATAACTCTTATAGTCTGCTTACCAAGGTTAAGATCAAACTTATAACTCTTAGAGTCTACTTGCCAGGATGAAGATCAAACTTATAACTCTTATAGTCTGCTTACCAAGGTTAAGATCAAACTTATAACTCTTATAGTCTGCTTACCAAGGTTAAGATCAAACTTATAACTCTTAGAGTCTACTTGCCAGGATGAAGATCAAACTTATAACTCTTATAGTCTGCTTACCAAGGTTAAGATCAAACTTATAACTCTTAGAGTCTACTTGCCAGGATGAAGATCAAACTTAGAACTCGTATAGTCTGCTTACCAAGGTTAAGATCAAACTTATAACTCTTAGAGTCTACTTGCCAGGATGAAGATCAAACTTAGAACTCGTAGAGTCTGCTTACCAAGGTTAAGATCAAACTTAGAACTCTTATAGTCTGCTTACCAAGGTTAAGATCAAACTTAGAACTCTTATAGTCTGCTTACCAAGGTGAACATCTAAATTATACTAATAATCTGCCTTATCTAAGATCAGTGTAGTTTCAGGTCACAGGTCCATTCAAGTATGTAGAAATAAACAAAAGGAACATTACGTTTTGGAATATTGTGTGTTAAATGTTCTAATTGCTGAAAATTTACATGATCAAAGTTGGGAGTGAAAAAAGTTACTAACTGTATGGTTTCCAGTAACATTTGATGAATAATACTGACGGTCTGCGATGTTAAAAATTCAAATGGAACCAGATAGCATTCTGTTTGTCTTTAATTAATGGTCACGTGAAATAGAAACCGGGGAAGATATAGTATGCAGATTAGTAGATGACATTAGAGAAATTCTAGAACACCAAGGCTGCAATATGGCAGCGGTATCACATTTAACTAAAGAAAATAAAAAGACTTTGGCTCCCCATGATTCCTAGCGGCACACATGGATAGGACGAGACAAGGCAAGGTATGACTTAAAATGAATGAAAATAGACTGCCACTAAAGGCATTAAAATGGATACAAGAGGGTAAAAGACCAAAACAAACTTTTCGTTGAGCAAACATAAAAAAGGGTATGACTCTTTATTTCAATAATATACACACATATACACATCAGTATTACATTATTTAAACTTTAGAGCATTGTTTTCTGAACAATTCACTGTATTCGACGCTGAAAAAAAAAAAGAGAGAGAAAAAAGATGAACAAAATGAAATCTGAAATGTGAAGGTGTTCATGTTCACTATGAACCAGGAAAACATGCTATAACTGAGAATATACGATGGGAGTGGTCTTGTTCATGAACAGATTCAGACTTATCAACGCAGGGTATTCATTTACAAATGAATAAGTCCAAATGTAGCGTAGGCCAGTATATTCTCCAGGTAAATCTAGGTGACCTTTAACCCTATGATAAATATGTAGCAATAAAATGTATAACATGTTAATCTATGCCAGAAATAACGTGAATTATTAAGCATAACAAGAAAATTATAGTAGTATACATATGTTTACAAGACATTGTTTTGTATATATATAACGAGAGACGTCACGGAAACCAATTCAAGAAAAAGAATTGTGAAGATAATTAGGATGTCAAAAAGAATAATTAAATTTGATGTGAAACATGAAGTGCAGACAAAGCAGAAGTTTAGAATATACTACTTTGAGGAGACAGAGAGAAATGCTCAAGCTCAATGAATGTCAAGAGATAATGCTGAGATAGCGTTGGCTGTGATCTTATTACATTATTTACACAGAAATAGACCATTTTTACATATATGCCAGATAATAGGTAATAATTGCAGCTAAACTAATAAAACAGCAAAAACTAGAAAAAGGAAATAAATGTTTGCTAATAACTGATCTTACTTAATAACATTCAGAAATCGACGTTTCGACGAAAATACCTTATCAAGGCCATAACTTAACATGTGACGAGAAGGAAACGAAACTGCCCTCGATCACCGTAAAACCATATATAGGTCAGATGGTTTAATATCAGTCATTGACTATGCACCTGGGCAAAACCATAGAAAATTCATATGATATAATGCTAATCAAAAACTTACATAGCAACATTACTTTCTCCTTTAACATCACATATAAGAAGAAAAAAAACCGGTTAAATGACAGTTTTACGTGGGAAAAATACATGGAATCAACGTTTCGATCGAAAAGTCTTTATCAAGATAGGAACAATCCAACACAGAATGGAGTAACAAGTAAACAGGAAATTATGTTTATGTAATGAGATTTATGTAATGGAAACTCATAGATTTGGGAACAAGAAAATAACCCCTCCCCTTAAAAAAAATAAAAATAAAAAATAACAATACACAATGGAAATATGCAGTTAAATGTTGACGTGGTCCACGCAAAACTTTTATTTTCTGCTATTTAACCAATTATATATTTGTTTTTTGTATTTATTTACCATATGGTGCATAGTTTTACCGCAGTCTCCGGTCGTACCTCATACACGCACTATGCAATCAATTACTACATTAACATTAATATATGAAAATTTTAACTTTCTGTAAATTATTTGACTTTATGTTAATTATTTAAATATATTCTTATAATTACTCATCAATCTGTTATGCGAACACTTCATCAGTCTATTCTCTTGACACTGAACTCCACTTTGCTATTTTCTCAACCACCCATCAAAATACATATTCCATCAGCGCTACACCAGTATATTCCATCAAAGCTATACCTATATTTTCCATCACTGCTACACCTGTGTGTTCCATCAACTCTACACCTGTATATTACATCAACGCTACACCTGTATATTAAATCACCAACAGTCACATCTATTATTAACCGAAGTCTGAAGTGTCGGACTATTAGCGGAAATACAACTGCACCACAGCGCATCTCCGTTCTCTCGACCTAGATAAACATGTATTTAGTGCGAGTCACAGAAAGAGGCTGGTAGGAAGGTAGGGGTGTTCAGGTTTGAACTAACTCGAACAGAAAACAAGTATTTTTCTAGGATATTTTACATATTGACCTTGTTCAACGTCACTTAACTTGGTTTATCCAAATTGTTCAGTGCACTATATGGCGACATAAAGTATGTGGAAATCGAACAATTATAAGCCGTCTCGGCCAGGATGAGGGACGCTGTGTGAGGACTATTCTGGGAAAGAGATGTGTACATGTTTTAGGTGAAATCCCTGTATTTTTTTAATAAAAACAACCGACTTTCTCCATGATGATAGTGCTAATACGTGTGTATGTAACAGTTTGTGAAACATCCTTTTCAGGACTTCAAGGCAACTAGGAAGCGATAAGACTCCATTTAGTTCTTAGGACAAATAGGCCTTCCACATCTCACACGTCAACAATTCTACCAGTTCTTCCAAGGGCTTCTACCCTCCTCCAGACATCTACTGTTCTCCAGATCTCTACTCCTGACTAGTCACCAACAATTAGGTATTAGGTATGATCATTATCATCTTCACAAACCGGACTCGTCCATAGGTTCTCCTATCTCCGCTTCAGTAAATCTCTCAGGGTATAACGGCTGATGGTTCCGGTTCTATGTTGGTTCACTACTCTTTTTGAAATCTTTGTCATGGGTCTCTTCGGGCCACGCCCATCCTCACTCCCAATGCTTGTATTCGTGATATTGACCCATGCTTATTCATCTCAAAATCCTCTGATCGTGTGGACTCACAATGAGCAGTGAGTATGTCTGCTCGGTCCATAGGTTGACCGTCTGTTGTGGTGGCAAGGCTAGCTAATTTGTCAGCCTTTTATTAATTAATCAGAAGTCACCAGCAATTGATCAGAGGAACCTTCGCCAAATTAGATGGCTCGCACAGTGGAGAACCTTTAGCAATAATTGCAAGCACTGTAAGTCAAATTTGTCACAGACCATAATGTCACAGTAAGATAAAAGCCAACACAGCCCATGTTAGTGACATAATTAAACAGGTGGGGTTCCTGAATTCTTGAGAGTCTGTTGATACAAGGGGAGAGGGTCACAAATTGACTAAAAATGTTGACCTAATTTGTGAACAGCCCCCAACCAATACTTTTGTTTCCATCATTACTACTTACTTTTTAACTTTTACACGATTACTCGTACTTTAGTATTTGGTCACACGCTTACACAAACACAGTTTGTTTTGCTCTGTTTGGATATACTGCATTATGAGCAACATCGTTCTTGTATAATAATTGAGCAATGCAATTGTTTTTCTTACACAGAAAGCTCAAACTTCCAGCGTTGTAAACTAATTTGAAAAGTAACCCTCTACCCAAAAAGGGTAACACTGTTAGAACTTTATGTAAGTACATTACAAGTGAAACAATGAAACTATAAGTGCTATACAAGTGAGACAATGAAACTATAAGTGCATTACAAATGAAACAATGAAACTATAAGTACATTACAAGTGAAACAATGAAACTATAAGTACATTACAAATGAAACAATGAAACTATAAGTACATTACAAGTGAAACAATGAAACTATAAGTGCATTATAAGTGAAACATTGAAACTATAAGTACATTACATGTGAAACAATGAAACTATAAGTACATTACAAGTGAAACAATGAAACTATAAGTACATTACAAGTGAAACAATGAAACTATAAGTACATTACAAATGAAACAATGAAACTATAAGTGCATTACAAGTGAAACAATGAAACTATAAGTACATTACAAGTGAAACAATGAAACTATAAGTACATTACAAATGAAACAATGAAACTATAAGTGCATTACAAGTGAAACAATGAAACTATAAGTACATTACAAGTGAAACAATGAAACTATAAGTGCTTTACAAGTGAAACAATGAAACTATAAGTACATTACAAATGAAACAATGAAACTATAAGTGCATTACAAGTGAAACAATGAAACTATAAGTACATTACAAGTGAAACAATGAAACTATAAGTGCTTTACACGTGAAACAATGAAACTATAAGTACATTACAAGTGAAACAATGAAACTATAAGTACATTACAAGTGAAACAATGAAACTATAAAGGAAGTACCGTTTGTACGCAGCATGTTTATTTCTCCAGCTAAGGAAGTAAATATATCAAACTACGACTAATCAACTCCAATGTACTATCTGTATTAACGTGGTTTCGGAAGTTGAAAAAAACCCCCACAAAAGCACCGGAGAGGAAATTAAAGCCATTTGAAAATAAATATCTTGGAAAACAAAGTGTCAACAAGCAAGTAAGACAAGACACCAAACAGTAATATGTTTTTACAACAATAAGAAGAAAACGACGTACTTGTATCGGACATGTAATTAGAATGAAGGAAAACAACTACTTCAAGCATTAAAATGGGTACTGGATGGCGAAATAAAAAGAGGAAGACCAAGATAAACTCTTCATAAGAACTATCAAAGAGAGTATGATTATGGGTCTTAGCAATATGCAAGAACTACACACAGTAGTATCACATCTCTCCAACTGGAGAGCACCATTTTCTGACCTATTTGATGGTATAGATTTCAATCTAGTTTGACAATTATGTATGGTTGCATGGAAGGCAGTTGTAAATTTAAGTGACCCTAGGATAGGTAAGGCAACGTTAACAGTGCACACACGTTAAGATATCAGTAAGTGTCCGTGTAATCAACCTGTAAGCTAGGCAAGACCTGAAGTGTAAGGTTTCGTGTTTCTTAGTGCTAATGTAATACAGGTCTGAACTGAGTCCCTCACCAGTTATACAGTATGTGGAAAGCACCAAAATTGTTGGTTTCAGCTCTACCCATGTGGTTACGACATATCTCTGTTCTATCGTTGATCGCCAGATTATCAATTCAAGGGAATCGAAAAAAAACCAATAACACGAACAAGTAAATAGACCAAATCGCACACATTTATATGTAGTTTTTGAACATCAGTTACATATGGAAGTGGGCTACCGACCCATACAAGGCGCGTCCACAGGTGGCAGATAATGGAACGGCGCCCGTATATTCCTATATGAAGCTGTGTGTGAACCTTCTGCTGATGACTGACTTCATGGAAACAATTCATCTATCTGTATTTAGACTTAACGGAAGCAACTCATCTACCTGTGTTTAGAGGTCATGGAGACAACTCATCTACTTGTATTTATACGTCTTGGAGGCAAATCACCTACCTGTATTTAGAGGTCATGGAGACAACTCATCTACCTGTATTTAGAGGTCATGGAAACAATTCATCCACATGCATTTGGAGGTCATGGAAACAACTCATCTACCTGTATTTAGAGGTCATAGAGACAACTCATCTACTTGTATTTATACGCCATGGAGGAAACGCATGTACCTGTATTTAGAGGTCATGGAGACAACTCATCTACCTGTGGTTAGACATCACGGAGGCAACTCATCATCTGTGTTTAGACGCATGCGGTTGCCCTCTGTGGGTCTCACCAATGGCCCACTAGATAAACGACCCATGCAACAGAAAACCTTAGTAGATGACGTACCGTTATATTGAGGTTATCTTCTTGTAGAAGCTTCATGGTAAGTCCTCTATACAATTATGCGTTTAATCTTTTTATTTTTTTGTTGCACTATTTCTCATGCTTTGCTATTTCTATTTATGTATACACTCTCTGTAGTTGGGAGGTAGCCAGAGAAGTACTGCGCAACACTAGGGAGGAGGGAAGTGACAGCACTGTTTTTTCCTATTGCTGAGTCCCATCATAGAGGCACAGTGACCTAGGACGTGACAATCCTTTTGGCTTGAACATTTGGTTGCATGGCTGGAGCAATAGAGAAGTTCAGTATAACCAGTAGTCAATGGATGGCGGGGAATAAGCACAGTCGACCCTATCGTGGTTGTAGTGGCTCGGAGATTAAATAAGTTGCATTTGTTGAAATCTACCTTCCTGGTGGTGTGATAGTTGTTCTCTGGATCGGGGTGGGCCGAAAATCCACAAACTTCTCAGCAATGTAATGTCATTTTAATTTAGTCAAAGTGCACGAGCCCATGGACCGCTGGATCAGCAACCAACCAATCAACTTGTATTTAGACGCCATAGATACTACTCATCTACCTGTATTTAATCTGTATGGAAACACCTCATCTACCTGTATTTAATCTGTATGGAAACACCTCATCTACCTGTATTTAATCTGTATGGAAACACCTCATCTACCTGTATTTAATCTGTATGGAAACATCTCATCTACCTGTATAGACTGCTGCGCAGCATAGAAAACTAATCACTGAAGAAAATTTAAATCTGTCAGTTCATTTACCCGAGCACTTACACGCAGTTTCTGAAATTTAGGTAAAATGAAGGTGTTCTGTCTAACAAATGCACGAAAGCCTGTTTTTTTTATCACGAATAATAATGTCTTAAAACGTGCAAGAAATAATTGACTTGATTATAAAACGATCTAAATTATTCCAAACTATCTCGCCTAGAGAGAAAAATGTCAATTATTAACTATTTAACTTGATTTTCCAACTTGGAAATTCCATCTTCACGTGACACTTCTGCATAATTTCAAAACTAATGTTTCTCCTGACATTAAATGTACCAAAGTGTTCATTATTTATATGCATGTGTCATTAATAGAATCACATTGGAATTAATGAGTTATATGAACAATTGTTAACCCTCTTATATGTATATACACATTTATAAGAAGATACAGAATGGGACATTGTACATTGAACGACCAAAGTACTATGTTCAACTTCCGCCGCATACAACTGCGTATCTAGATAATCCAGAAACAATTGGTAACATAATGAATATAAAATAATTCCTCAACATCACTACAGCTATAAAATGCTGGGTTGATTGCTACGTTCTGAATAGGGTATCTACCAACGGATGAAAGGATTTTTAGTATCGGGAAACGTGTTTTTATTGTGATGAGATGTTTTCTTGAAGAGGTCTGTCTCTCTTATAGACAGAACCCTATCTTTTTAGTAGGAGATAACATGTTTTCTTTTGTAATAGGTAGCAATATGTTTTTCGAATAGAATGGAGCATATCCTCTTTCTATGAGAAAACATGTTTTCTGTCATGAAAAAAAACCACCTGATTTTTATTATATTGAATGTGTCTTCGTGATCTTTGACCATGTTTCCAAATACGAGATAACCTGTACGACTGTCATTACACAACCTGTCTGACCAGCATTAAAAAATCTGTTTGACCTAGGATTACAAATCCTGTGTAACTATCATTACAAAACCTGTCTGGTTAGCATTACAATATATCTGACTATCATTACAAAACCTGTCTGGTTAGCACTACAATATGTCTGACTATCTTCACAAAGAAATCATTACAAGATTATCATTACAAGACATTCCCTATATATATTAAGAACATTAATGGAGAGAGCCTAGAAGTAGAATACCTTTATCTGTGCTTCATAGATTACATCACAACATTTGACAAGGTGAAGCATTCAGAGATGATAAAACTGCCACAAAATCTTAACGTTCATGGGAAAGATCTAAGAATAGTAAGAAATATGTATTGGAAAAAAAAATCTGTGATGAGAGATAACAACACTATATGTAGATTTCAAAAGGTAGAAATCCGTGTCAGATATGTCATATATATATATAAGAAGATATGTCAGGAATAAAAGTGGGAGGATGCAATATAAATGAGATATGCTGAGGACACAGTATTGATCGCAGAAAGCGAACAGGAACTACAAACCCTATTAGATAAAGCAATGAAAGAAAGTGAAAGAAGGTCTCAGTTTAAACAAGAAGAAAACAGAAATAATGGTTGTATCGAAAAGACATACAACACCAAGATGCAACATAATAATTATGGCACAAAATTAGCACAAGTCGAAAAAGTCAAATATTGTGGCACCCTGTTGACATCAGAAGACTATCAATGCAGGTCTGAATTTGAGTGCTGAGATGGATGTGATACTTTTTATGCATGTGATGCATGGACTGTAAACAAAAAACTTCAAAGCGAATTAGAGGCTACAGAAATGTGGTTTCTGAGAAGAATGATGAAAATACCATGGACAGCTAAGAAAACTAATGCAGAGGTTCTCATTGATGCTGACGTAAAAAGATCAATCATATCAAACATTAGGGACAGACAGTCAAGGTTTATAGGGCATGTGCTGAGAAGAACACAGATAGAACACGTAATAACTACTGGAAAGATCAAGGAGAGAAGAGATAGGGGAAGACAAAGAGAAAGTATACTAGATGGACTTGTATTGTGGCACGGTAGAAGATCACCAACCGAGCTTATTGACAACACAAGAGACATAGAGTCGTGGAGAAACATGATCACCTACGCCATTCATCATGGCACGGGTTGATTGACCATTACAAAACCTGCCTGGCTAGCTTAAATAAAATCTTCCTGATTAACGTTAAAAAAACTGTTTCTTCCTTCTGCATTCATAATTCCTTTGGTCATGTTAGATCTGCATGCCAGTCACCACAAGTGGCGCCCCTAGTCGTCTCCAGGACAGAGCAGGTGCCCACAAAATTTCTGGATCAGATACGTCTGGCTTGGTCATGTCTTGCCTTTTCTTCCACTTCCAGCTTGTCGTTCACACCGTAACCAGGTAATGTTATTTTTAATTAACATGAAAGGGCATATTGTGGAACAGAGCACCAAATTTAAAATGTGTGATGTTAAAATTCTTATACATGATGCCTTAAAGTAGATATATATTGAGGCCTGGAAGAAATGTTTTGATCATGTGCTCAGAGGAAAACGAATACTTGCAACTTGGTGATTTACAGTGTATCCTAGCAGCAGTAATAGTTGTTAATCTAATTGAATCATCAGACAAGGGCTCAATTAATCTAACATTATTTGGAGAAAAACAACAACAAATAAGATGAAATAATTTCCCTCAAAAATTTAACAAATAATTTAGTTATAGGTTTTACGAGTAATTTACAATATTGTCTGGTGGACGTGCAGATATAGATACGCCTTTGAATCAAGGAAACAGAGTTTTAAGTTCTTAAACTGTGCAATTTCATTTTTCATTCACGTTTCTTTTAGTTTGTAGAAAAGATCAAAGGACTTAACCATTGTGAGAGATATATATTTGATATTGAATTAATAACAACCTATTTTTAAGAGCACTGATAATATAAGACGACATGCAAAAAATCATTGTGTTACAAGTAAGACTAAAATATCCAACGCGTTCATGCGAACGTAAACGGACTATAATAACGTGCTTTATTATCAGTGTAATTTAGGTCACATGTCAATTCACAATTGTAAAAGTAAATAAAAGAAAAATCATGTTTTAAATAATGTGCATTAAATTGTATCATTGATGAAATATTAACATTTTAAAAGTTTGATTCCTAAAGTTAACAGTTAGAAACTGACTTATTTTTCTGTAGAATTTGATGAAGTTATGGGATGTTAAAAAAAACTGGACGGTTATTTATAGCTCATCATCATCATCCATCATCATCATCATTAAATCCATATCCTTTCAGAGTCGTCCCTCTGCAATGACAATGTCAAGATACACTTTTTTGCCATGTCTCTTTGTTCTCAGTCGCTTGAACGTGGAGAATCCTAACCCTGTCCATGAAATAGTAAGATCTGGAAGATATCTTACTATTTTGTGTATTCTTCTTCTTCTTCTTTGGCGATCATCACTCAGTCAGGATGGGACTCCGGATTCTGTGATATAGGTTACTGTCTGTTTTAGAGTTTCTGCTGTGCCATACAGTGTCTCTTCAACGCTGATTTGGGTGTATTTTGTATATTATTTTGTGTAAAGAGCGACGGTTCTGTTTGGAAGCGAAACAAAGTCCCGTCCTGTTTCCCTTGTACGGGTAAAGTAGAGATTGCAAGACAGACTGTGACACTTACATGGACCGAGGACTTAATTATAAGCTTCCAAACTTCTCTTTGAGAAGTATTCCAGAACCAGCGGAAATTTAGAAACATGTGGGATAATCAGAGAGTTTTGAAACAAAAGTTTATTCATGTACTCGTAGTTAGTTTATTCATGTACTCGTAGTTAGTTTATTCATGTACTCGTAGTTAGTTTATTCATGTAGGAAGCATGAGGATAAATGAAAATAATTCTTACAGCTGACAGGAATTGAACCAGATCCGTTCTAGCAGCACCGAATCGCTCTGCAACAAAAGTAAACAGGTCTTCCGTAATTGACCAACCCCCCAAAAAGATGTGCTCTCGTCAAGACATTCAACCTATGTACTCAAGTTATTGAGAACGGACTGATTGAAACAAGGACTATTACAACATCATCGAACATCCTAACTTCCGTTAGGTCCTTGTGGTATGAATATGAATGTTCTATGGTTGTATTCCTGAGGATACTTAAATACTTGTATGGGAAGTTCGTTGATGTTGTAATAGTCCTTGTTTCGATTGGTCCGTTCTCAGTGACTTGAGTACACAGCTCAAATGTCTTGAAGAGATCACATCTTTTTGGGGGGATGTGGTTAGTCAAGTACGGAAAACATGTTCGGTGCTGCTAGAACGGACCTGGTTCAATTCCCGTCAGCTGTAAGAATTACGTTCATTTATCCTCATGTTTCCTTCTTTAATTTACTCCCCCAAAAAGATGTGATCTCGTCAAGACATTCAACCTGTGTACTCAAGTCACTGAGAACGGATCAATCGAAATAAGGACTATTGCAACATGAACGAACATCCCATCCCGTACAAGTATTTAAGTATCCCAAGGAAAACACATATAGAACATTCATATTCGTACTTAAATAAGTGTACGGGGTGTTCGTGGATTGCTTTGACACAACTATAGGGTGGGGTAGTCTATAATAAATAAAAAAGGAATGTTTTTAGTTTCAGAGGGAACTTGTTTTTTCACCGGTGAAGGTGAACAGAAGGGTAGTTGAGGCAGAGAGCTGCCAGAAGTAACAGGTTCGGGTTGGGACTTAGAGCGAGTAGGCTCAGGTTGCAAACTAGACAAAGTAATTATGAAGTTAGGCTAAGAGTTAGCTCCAGAGATTGAGTTTGCGGAACAAGGGTTCCAAGAGAGTTAGGGTTAATAACTAGCGAGTTTCTTAGCCTGAAACAAGAGATAAAACAAGCAGAGTATCAGAACATACAGCTCACAGTTGGACCGAGAGAATTACTGTCTCAGTCAAGTGGATCACATGTTAAGAAATTAACGGAAAGACAGCACTTTACGAGTAACTTACGACAAAGTAACATTCAGAACTAAAGAAGAAATAGAACCTGGGTTGAAATAATTAATTCAAAATCTCGGATCGACTTACTGATGAATGTATATTGTATTCTAACACATGGATGCTGAAATTGAAGATTTTTATATCTTGGAAGTTGTACCCGTGGAAGTTGTACCCTTGATGTTGTACTTGTAGAAATAAACTTATTTGCGGAGACACAGTTGTTCTTAAATGAGTTTATTAGACGTGCAGAGTCAGAGAGAATACAGAGCATCAACAGTCACGGATTGACCAGGGAGACAATCCAATTAAGGAAGTGATAAAGTTATCTAGAGGGAGAGATACAGAATCACAAGTTCTGTGGTTCAACAACTTTTTCTACCATATCCAATCTTTAATATTATCCATCCATACTTTCTTATCCATACTTTCCTATCTATACTTGTAATCCATATTTTTCGCCATCTAACACATGTGTTCGAATATAAAAAAGATGGAAGTGATTATATTTTGTGTTTGTATTTTTTTAATGTATTGTGAGATGATAATGCGAACCGTACACCGGCTGTGAACTAGAATTCTGAATTGTGACATTTCTTAAAATTAAAAACTATAATATTCCCTTGTTTGTTTTAATTTAGTTTAATTTCTTTAGAAATTTTCTCCCACCCTCGATTAACAAGTAATGATTAGACAGATTTAATTCATTACTTTTGTCATTATTAATCTTAAATTGGAAATTTCCTACTGAAGCAGGAAACCGCACATGTAGCTAGCGTCATTGCTAGAAGCAATATTTATGAAAGCTTTCAGGTTGTAACAACTTTAAATAGTTCTAATCTCTCTTGTGTGTGATACAATGTCTACTTCTGTTTGTGATACGTTGTCTACTTCTTGTTTGTCATATAATGTTTACTTCTGTGTGTGATACATTGTCTACCTCTATGTTTGTGATATAATTTCTACTGCTATGTTTGTGATACATTGTCTATATCAATATTTGTGGTACACTATCTACGGGTATGTGTGTAATAAATTGTCTACGTCAATGTCTCTGGTACACCGTCTACTTCTATGTTTTGTGATATATTGTATACCTATATGTTTGTGATACAATGTCTACGTCTCTGTTTGTGATCAAATTTCGACTGCTATGTTTATGATACAATGTATGTGTCTCTGTGATAAAATTTGTACTGCTATGTTTGTGATAAAATGTCAACTTCTATGTTTGCGATACTTATCTACTTCTATGTTTATGATACTTTGTCTACTTCTATATTTATGATACATTGTCTACTTTTATATTTGTGATGCATTGTCTACTTTTATGTTTGTGATATATTTCAAGCATATATTTGTAATTTGGAATGAAATCTAAGTTTGCAATATATTTCAAATGTATATTTTTAACATGGTTTCAAATCTAAATTTATGATACATTTCAAACCTATATTTGAGATGAAATCCAAATCTATATTTGTGATACATGTCAAACCTATATTTGTGATACATGTCAAACCTATATTTGTGATACATGTCAAAACTATATTTGTGATACATGTCAAACCTATATCTGTTATGCAATTTCAATGCCATGATCATGAGATATTTCAAGCCAATGTTTGTAATACATATCAAACCAATACTCGTGATACGGCTTTATGAAATAAATGGTGCAGAGTGCTATGTTTGTAATATATTTGTTACTTGCTGCTTGTGATAGTTGATATACATAGACAGCAAGTCAAGCTTTCCTTACACCTAAAGCGTTTTCGGGAATACAATGTTAGACCCGTATTTTTTATGATCAAGAATGTATCAACATATGATTTGGTCAGCATGACGCGCGCTGTATTTTTCATTGATCAACAGTATAGTAACATATGATTTGGTCAGCATGACGCGCGCTGTATTTTTCATTGATCAACAGTATAGTAACGTATGATTTGGTCAGCATGACGCGCGCTGTATTTTTCATTGATCAACAGTATAGTAACGTATGATTTGGTCAGCATGACGCGCGCTGTATTTTTCATTGATCAACAGTATAGTAACGTATGATTTGGTCAGCATGACGCGCGTTGTATTTTTAATTGATCAACAGTATAGTAACGTATGATTTGGTCAGCATGACGCGCGCTTTATTTTTCATTGATCAACAGTATAGTAACGTATGATTTGGTCAGCATGACGCGCGCTGTATTTTTCATTGATCAACAGTATAGTAACGTATGATGTGGTCAGCATGACGCGTGCTGTATTTTTCATTGATCAACAGTATAGTAACGTATGATTTGGTCAGCATGACGCGTGCTGTATTTTTAATTGATCAACAGTATAGTAACGTATGATTTGGTCAGCATGACGCGCGTTGTATTTTTAATTGATCAACAGTATAGTAACGTATGATTTGGTCAGCATGACGCGCGTTGTATTTTTAATTGATCAACAGTATAGTAACGTATGATTTGGTCAGCATCACACTGTATTTACTTTCCCTATTTATTATAAGAAAATGTGGTACCAATTTCCTTATGAAGGATCATCCTAGGAAACGGATAGTGATTTAATCCTATTTCAAGTTGAACTGGATATTTTACCGTGGATCACGAAACTAGGAATCCAGTGCACAAATCAGTGAGATACAGCTTGCCCCAGTTCATAACCATAATTATTTTAAAATATTGTGCGAGACAATATTGTCAGGTTGTTAGTTACACAGATAATCTTGTTTAATCAAACTCAAAGAATACAGTTGGCAATTGTTCAGAATTGCACATAATTACCTCTGTAAATTCGGTTAAATCATAAATTAGCTCTGGAAACGAGATAACAAATAGATTGATAATATCGATATAATTAAGTTGAAGTAGCTGCAGGATGTGGGAAATAATGAGGAATGTGACAGATATATTAGGAAGATATGACCACAAAGACATAGTTGTTATTTAGTTAATTTTAATGTGTAATTATTCATTACCCATCTTTGTTGACATTTACTTATTTATCTGTTACAGTGACCACACTTGTTTGTCTGATTTTCTCTGACATTATGGTAATTTGATTTAAAAATACTACCCACAGTGCTATGAAGACGTAGCTTATATAGAAGACAGAACGCGTGAAACGAAATAATTAAGCAGGATAGTACCACCTCAAACATTTCTGGAGTAGAGCGATATCCTGCCTCACTAGTGCAGTTATTAATACCGTTATATATACCACTATATCACGAATATCACTATAATTTTACCAAATTAATATCACTATAAATTGAACATTCTAAACCCATACAAAAATGGAGTAAACATCCTGCATACATTTAGTGACTATACTGTACTTCTAGAACAACAGAGTAAACATCCTGCAGTACTGCGTACATTTAGTGACTATACTGTACTTCTGGAACAACAGAGTAAACATCCTACAGTACTGCATACATTTAGTGACTATACTGTACTTCTAGAACAACAGAGGAAACATCCTGCAGTACTGCGTACATTTAGTGACTATACTGTACTTCTAGAACAACAGAGTAAACATCCTGCAGTACTGCGTACATTTAGTGACTATACTGTACTTCTAGAACAACAGAGGAAACACCCTGCAGTACTGCGTATATTTAGTGACTATACTGTACTTCTAGAACAACAGAGTAAACATCCTATATCCATAGTGCAATTAAAATTCGGATAGTAAGTCTCTAGTTTGTGTGTTATTTAGTATGTTTGATGAGGAAGGTTATATGCACCACAACGTCAAATGTGCCTATATTTTTGTCTTTCTCTCACATCATTTTTTTTGTTCGTCCATCATAACTGACGATGACCATTTGTTACATCCACTTTAGAAATTCAGTTACGAGTTCTGTCCTTGATTATAGATGTCATATAATGGCTAATAATGCATCCATATTCTGGCCGCAAATGTCCTTGGACAATTCGAGCATAATATTACCACTCTAGACAGTTTTTGGTCTCCCGTGACTTTCTATCTACTCTACGCTGTTGAGCTGCTGCATTTATCATCTATTCGCATGATGCTGCGAATGTACTTTATGTAATTTATTTTGTGTAAGTTCTTCTCATGCACCTTGGTATCAAATGACAAATGTTGATATCGCATGCCAAAAGTAGCTCACGAGATTCTAAATATATAAATAGTGACCCATGCAAATTACAAAAATAATCAAAAACGTAACGAATGAAGGCTTGTTTATGTTCTGTGCAAAGGTCTTTTATACGGCAGACGGTCATGCAAGAATAGAAGAATTAACACGGACATCATGGAGCGCACTAAGGTGGCGCACTAATCTTTACTGGAATCTCAGAAATAGACGTTTCAGATGGCTTGGTCATGTGAGAGGAATATAAATTGCATTTCAAAGGAAATTCTCATTGGTGATCTTTCAAGTGGTGGAAGGTAAAGGGACAGACACAAACTGATATATAAGAACTGCGAAAAGTCTATGAAAGATCTTATAAGTAATCCAAATTCATGGGAAAAATTTGCTGAGGATCGTACCTCAAGGAGAGCAGCTCTAAGTAGAAGCACCCAATCGTCTGAAGGAGAACAGCACCAAGTGGAGGCATCCAATCGTTTGAAGAAGAACAGCACCAAGTGGAGGCATCCACTCGTCTGAAGGAGAACAGCACCAAGTGGAGGCATCCAATCGTCTGAAGGAGAACAGCACCAAGTGGAGACATCCAATCGTCTGAAGGAGAACAGCACCAAGTGGAGGCTTCCAATCGTCTGAAGGAGAACAACACCAAGTGGAGACATCCAATCGTCTGAAAGAGAACAGCACCAAGTGGAGGCATCCAATCGTCTGAAGGAGAACAGCGCTAAGTAGAGGTATCGACTCGTTTGACGGGATCATGAGGAAAAAATTGGAAGACGACGTAGAAGAATTACACCTGCACCCTTCAAATAGCCTTGGTATGTATATACTTTATTCGCCCCTGCGACAAATAACCGTGTTATTTATATAATTTTATCGTCCCTGCGAATCGAAGATCGATAACGTCAGTCGCAAAAAAGTTGCTGTTTTAATGTTTCGTAGTCCATACATTGCTGAAAGCCATTGAAATAGACCAAGAAACATGGGAAGAACTTGCACAAAATAGATCTACATGGTGCTCTACAGTCAAAAAAGAGCTCATCATCTTGTGAAAAGAGGAGAAATCCAGCAGCTCAATAGCTGAGAGTAGCTAGAAAGTCACGGATAGACGTCTACAGTGGTCATTCCATGCCCGAACAGTCCACGAACATTTACAGCTCGAATAGGGCTCATTAGCCATCTATGAACTATTAAGCATGGTCATAATTCTAACTGAATTTTCAAAAGTCGATGTAAAAAAATGTCCATTTATGATGGACGAACACACAGTCCATAGATAACTTTACGATAGTTTATTTTATGAATGTGTGTAACGATTTTAAAAGGTCAGCAACATAGGCTGAAGCAATCTCTATAAACAATCTCTATAAACAGGTAGATTTATAACAATGTTATTCTCTTAACCTTAGCCAGATAGAAAACATCCTGGTGTCTGAATGATATCTTGCATCAAGAGATCCAATTTTTGATGAGAACTGTGTGTCTTTCCTTAGTTAATACAACTGTGTCTGAATCACACTTTAGGAATATGACTTCTATCTACCTAGCACAGTGACGGACGACGTTTCGACTAAAAAGCCTTCATCAGGACAAACAAAAGACCACAGAACAACGAATCTTGCATGGGGAGAAACATGGTTATGATAGGGAGGAAAGAAGAGGTTGGTTTGCTCTCATGAAGGCTTTTTAGTCGAAACGTCGTCAGTCACTGTGTCTCACTGCTAGGTTGTTTTATGACTCATCTTAGTAACACTTATACCTATTTTGTTCATTTTGTCACTTGTATCTATGCTTACCGCTTTATCGCATCCCCTCAACTTTGCCCTCTAGTAATATCTTCAACAGGTTGTCAAGTCTTAATATGTTCAAAATAAGATGTTTGTTTGATGTTTATTTCCTTCAACATTTCTGTTTTCATACGAAGTATTGTCAAAACCTCTTTGATCCGTTTCTTCTCCCTTTCACGATCTTCTCCCTATTCTTCTATATATCCACATCTAAAATTAATCAATTCTACCTTCTAGTTGTTTCTTCATTATCCATATTTCTGAGTATTAATGCAACATAGACGCAACATTTCATAATTCTCATATGTAGTCTGGGATATTGTTAGATGTTAAAATTATCCTTATATTTTTGAAAGTACTTTTAGCCATTCCTTACAATAATATAGCTGTTTATATATATTTACAATATTTATCTTGTTCTAAACTAGTTTTTCTAAATGTTCCCATATAAGCTTCAGGGGCTACATCGTTTTTCTGGGGGTAACGAATAAAGGAATTGGAAATTTAGGTACTAGGTACTTGGGGTACATATACTATAAATGTAACTATATGACATGTTGAATAACATATGTACATAAAATATAAATTTCGACGAAAGTTGATACGCTCTTATTTTCTTTATATTTTAGTTACTGATTGAGGTCACGAGCGATAAAATGAATACTGTGAACCGCTGTTGTAGACTGATTATTTTTTGTTAAATTAACTAGAAATATATCATTTTGTTAGTTTCTGGTCAAAGACTTCATAAAATCTGGCGTTGATTGAATCAGTGTATCATCTTTGACTAAAACAGGAACATATTTCAAGATATACAATTTCTGAAACTAAGAAAACAAACTGTCTTATAGTTAAACATTTTATTATACCTTCAATGATAAATTATGATTCAAATACACATCTCTTTAAGGAATGCTGGAGATTTTATCATCAAGTATATTATACATTATATTATAGAGGAGTGTGGTAGCCTAGTTGATAGTGAGCTTGCTTTCTATCTCTGAGTGCCAGGTTCGAAACCACGTCCGGGTAAAAAAAAACAACCAAGTTGTGATTCCTCACTTGACACGATCACTCCTCCAGTCGACTCAGTATTACATGAGTACCATGATACATGAGTTAGGGGAGGTAAAGACATCAAGGAAGGGAACTGGCCACCTCACATAATAGTTGCTGCAACTAAGTACATGAAGAGTTATCTTCATCCCCGACGGCAGGCTGCTTCCATGGGACATACTTTTTATATTGAGATTATTTTTTTTAACCCTCTTAGTTAAGTGTCTTCATGTTTCTTCCACATCTCATAAAGTGTCCTCAAGTTTCTTCCAGACCTCATATAGTGTCTTCAAGTTTCTTCCATATCTTATATAGTGTCTTCAAGTTTCTACCAGATCTCATGTAGTGTCTTCAAGTTTCTTCCATATCTCATATAATGTCTTCAAGTTTCTTCTAAAATCTGGTACGAAGACAGTTAATAGCATCTTCTCTCCATATATTTTTTAATAAGCAGAACATCTGCTCTGAAAGTAATATCGCATCTTTTATGCCATTCTCTGCTCTTTACATTTGTTGTTCGTAAAACTGATCCGATATATAATATTCTCCAATGCTTTGATCAAACCATTATCTACGACGTATTTATAAGAGTTATAACGACGATATACCATTTTAGTACCTTGGTTGTGGCAGTGTTAATATGAGGCCTATGTCGGACCCACGTTTATTTGCAATATGTATGGTGTTTCTAAAACAGACTCGCTTGAAGTTTATTGTTAGGTACTCGTGTACTAACATCTCCTTTAAAATCTGACAAATTCAGGATCTCTGTAAATATTTATGTGGCTAATACTTCTGGCTATGATGGTCCGAAGAACTAACATGCACAAACATTTGCTAGTGAAGCTGAGAAAGGTAGAGATTAATGGATTATTTATCAGTAATAAAAGCACTTAGTTTACTTATATCCAATAAAAGGAGGAATGCGTTTTGAAAGGGAAATAAGCACGAACGAAATACGTGGAAGTCAACTAAGCATTGAATAATTTTCATATCCTGTCCGATGTATATAGTTTCAGGTAGCTGTTTCACCTGCAGATATTTTAGAAACAGAACTTTTCAGAAGGCATTGATACCAAGTTAAATATTGACTAAAAACTGCAACAATACTGGGTTGATCGCTACATCGTGAATATGATATGCCACTAATTCATATATAAATAAACAAATAAATACTAATAATACAAATAAATATATATATAAACCTCATGGGAGTATGTTCGCAGGATCGTGTACCAGACACGAAAATACTTCGAATGTCCCGTATGCAAAGCATCCATGCCCTGTTGATTAGATCCTAACTCTGGTGGACCGACAACATCATCCGTATGCCAGACATTATTCTATGGTGAGCTGTGCTGTGCGATGGTAAACGTTCAAGCGGCGGTCAGAAAAAAGCTTCAAGGAACACATAGAAAACTTTCTCAAGCACTGCAGCATCGATCCTAGCTCCTGGGAGACTACATCCATTGATCGCTCAGCTTGGCACACCCAGATTACTGCTGACATCACTAAATTTGAAAAAGAAAGAACACTGCAGGCAAATTATAAGCGAAGAAAGCAGAAGAACAAATTCGACCGAAAACTCTCCTACGCTCCTCTATACTCCTGCATGTACTGCAATAAATCTATCCTAGCAGGAATTGAACTCATCGGTTCTCTACGAACTCACAAACCAAATTAGACGATCAGAAATAGTTTGTTGTTTCTACTTGTCCATCATTGTTACTCATGCCATGCTCGTCTTCGCTTGCGAAGGAGGAACATCATATATATATATACCCCGCCCCTTAGTAGAAGGCTTTGCCAATAGGCACTGCACCAAGCCGAAAAGTGCAGCCTCCTGAGTGTGAAACAAAGCTCAGAAACTTCCCAATTGCACATAGGAAGTAAGAGCTAATCGCTCGTAATATGAGGCTCAAAATATATATATTTCAATTGTCTTTCCCCAGGTGGTTTGTTATCCACTCTTGCTGTTAAGCGTAGAGGTTATTGGAGCTCGAGTCTGCGTTCTAAAGTCAAATGTGTGGCTACGGCTGTGCTATGACCGTGTCTGTTCAGGATGTCCATGATGTTTTCTATCCATCTTTTCTGCTGTCTACCTCTGGCTTTGCACCCTGATCTCATTTGGTTATATGCCTGCTCGGGCAGATTGTCGTGATGAATTCTCATAATGTGACCAAACCACCTGATCTGCTGGCTTTCTATGTAATCTGTACAAGGTATTATATGTATTATTTCCCTGATATCTTCATTTCGTAATATATCGAGCCTAGTAACCCCTGCGGTTTTTCTCAAGCATTTCATCTTACATGTCACTATCTTTCTGTAATTTTAAGATGAAAGAGACCAGGTTTGGCACTAGTAACAGTGTTGGTAGGAATATATATATATATATAATAGTATACGCTCGACACAGGCACACACAATCACGAATATATATATATATATATATATATATATATATATATATATATATATATATATATATATATATATATATATATATATATATATATATATATATATATATATGCATAGGTACTTTACTGGCAGCTGTGGCCACTTCTTAACCAATCAAATACGTACAGTATTTAACGAATCGAAAGAACGATGAAGTAGCATTTAACAGCAAATAAGAGTACTGGTGGGCGGGTCTAGCGAACCGCCTGTTACACACTGAGGGCCAACAGTGAATGTAAATTTATATAAATGTAAATTTGGATGACCCTTATGCAGATCTTTCGATTTTTAAATATGAGTTCTGCGAGTTCAGGAATCTGAATGAAACTGCGCATACTATTAAAAAGTTTGGTATCTGGCCACGTTTTCCCATAATGAACCTATATATGAAGCTAATACGAGTATATAACCTCTTTAACATTAACAAACATTTTCAAAAATATCAATTATATCTATTCTCTATTGTTGATAATGTGTATGGAATATTTCCTTTTCTTAAATTAAACAAAAATGTAGCTCTTATGGTGAGTTACGCTGCTTTCAACCGCAGACATTAGTCCAATTCAGTTATCTATGATCTTTACAGCCTTAAAAATAGTGGATGTTGCGGTTCTGATATACTGACACAACGATCACCTGTATGTACATAAAATTTCTGTTAATACAAAAATGCAGTTACGTTCTATAGGTTCGCACCAAGAGTTGTTACAGTGGGATTTGACTGTGTGTGGTGTATATATATATATATATATATATATATATATATATATATATATATATATATATATATATATATTAGTACATACCGTGGGGCGTTGGTTATCGTGTCTTTCCACAGTCTTCTGTTTCGTGAGCTGTCAATAATTTTCTATACCATTATTCTTCCATGCTGCAATGCCAGATTGTCAAGAATCGCCTTGGTCTTTCCTTACACTAGGATTTCTCAAAGTGGGTTAAAACGCCTCGGGGGGGGGGGAGACTTTAGGGGTAAGATTTAGGGTCCCGAAGGGTGCGGGGATGATGTAGTGTCAGGGAGTGATATAAATTAAGTGGGTAAAGAAAAAAAAGGGGGGGGGGGGTAAAGGAAATATAGTTTTAGAGAACACTTAACCAGTTAAATAGCACAATTAAATGAGGCAACTCGCTTCATTGTTTTCCTGCATTTCAATACATTTAAAGCTTGCCACTGGTTAGGGAAATTCTAATTGAGATAAGGTTTCAAATAGATCTCAATTAATTTTACCAGAAATTCATCCCTTTTCTTATTATAAGAAGTAATGAATCCATATTTAAGATATTGAGCACTGTTCTAGTGCGACTCCTATTTGGTAGTTACATTTTGTTAGGATCGAGGACATAAATTCTACAAACAGTATGATGTACAAAAATCCACAGCCATACTTCCTGAGTCATTGAAAAATAAAGTTTTAACAGATTTGTTTAAAATAAGTGAGACTGAAGTAAAACTGTACACAAATAGTACTTAACGTAGAAGACAAGGTAAATCAGGTTTATAATTAGCGCACGAACTATCTTACTATAGAGTACGGGTTTGAAAGAATACAAACAACAGTAAACAAGGCAGTTTCAACGTATCAATATAAGAGTTAAACTATTAATACCGATCATTAATTTACTTAGATTTGGGTGCTGCGCCTTTGTTGTTGCTGTCGTTCATGTTGTTTTCAGGCATAGTTGGTTTATTCCGTTCTCAGGTCTCATATTTTTTAATCCGGCGTATCTATGATACTTGTGTATAGGTACATCGTTTTTACTTTGGATGTTTCTTCTGTTAAATGACGGCCGTCAAATGCTTTTGTGATAGTACTATTATTTTTACTTATTTTACTGTTTGTTCACTTTATTCTTATATTTTCTTGTTAAAATAAGCAAGGTTTAAATGTTGAAACTATCTTGTATAATGTTATTTGTATTTTTTCGTACACAAATCCAATAGTCTGTGCGTTCATTATAGAGCTAATGGACTTTTTGTTTTATTTTAGCTAATCGACCTAGTGTTTTACCTATGCTAATCGACATGGTGTTCTACATAAGCTAATCGACTTTGTGTTTTACTTAAGCTAATCGACTGTGTGTTTTACTTAAACTAATCGACTTTGTGTTTTACTTAAGCTAATCGACTGTATGTTTTACTTAAGGTAATCGACTTGTGATTTACTTAAACTAATCGACTTTATGTTTTATTTAAGCTAATCGACTTGTATTTTACTTAAGCGAATCGACGTTGTGTTTTACTTAAACTAATCGACTTTGTGTTTTACTTAAGCTAATCGACTTTGTGTTTTACTTAAGCTAATCGAATTTGTGGTTTACTTAAGCTAATCGACTTTGTGCTTTACTGTAGCTAATCGGGCTTGTGTTTTACTTAAGCTAATCGACTTGTATTTTACTTAAGCTAATCGACTTTGTGTTTTACTTAAGCTAATCGAACTTGTGTTTTACTTAAGCTAATCGACTGTATTTTACTTAAGCTAATCGACTTTGTGTTTTACTTAAGCTAATCGACTGTGTGTTTTACTTAAGCTAATCGACCATGTGTTTTACTTAAGCTAATCGACTGTGTTTTACGTAAGCTAATCGACTGTGTTTTACGTAAGCTAATCGACTGTGTGTTTTACTTAAACTAATGGACTTTGTGTTTTACTGTAGCTAATCGACTTCGTGTTTTACTTATGCTAATCGAATTTGTGGTTTACTTAAGCTAATCGACTGTGTGTTTTACTTAAGCTAATCGACTGTGTTTTACGTAAGCTAATCGACTGTGTGTTTTACTTAAACTAATGGACTTTGTGTTTTACTGTAGCTAATCGACTTCGTGTTTTACTTATGCTAATCGAATTTGTGGTTTACTTAAACTAATCGACTTTGTGCTTTACTGTAGCTAATCGACTTGTATTTTACTTAAGCTAATCGACTTGTATTTTACTTAAGCTAATCGACTTGTGTTTTACTTAAGCTAGTCGAATTTGTGGTTTACTTAAGCTAATCGACTTTGTGCTTTACTGTAGCTAATCGACTTGTATTTTACTTAAGCTAATCGACGTTGTGCTTTACTGTAGCTAATCGAACTTGTATTTTACTTAAGCTAATCGACTTGTATTTTACTTAAGCTAATCGAGCATGTATTTTACTTAAGCTAATCGACTTGTATTTTACTTAAGCTAATCGACTTGTATTTTACTTAAGCTAATCGAACATGTGTTTTACTTAAACTAATCGATTTTATGTTTTACTTAAGCTAATCAACTTTATGTAATACTTAAGCTAATCGAGCTTGTGTTTTACTTAAGATTTGTTGATGTACATTTTGCAGAAGATATTGTTAACGTATTTGCATTCGAAGAGCAATTAACTCCTCGAAACCAAACCTAGACCTACGGGTTCAGCAGTCAATGAACTACCCAATTTCTCCATGTCTTCCTATGAAAAACATCTTCATTATCAAGAAGCATGCCGATTATCATCATAGATAATTGATTCTTCAATAAAAGAGAATACAGTTTGAGAATACAGAATAATATAACCAACAATAGAGCCAATAAAATACAAGTAAAAATATCTGGCATCTCTTCCAGTTAAAAAAAAAAAACAACAACCCATATTACAACACAGGAGAACATTTAAAATTCTATATTTGCCAACATATCGGATGACACACATACAGTTTGTAGTTATACAGAGGTAGGTGATTTATGTGAAATGTCACTATTAAGTTCTTATGATAACGGACGCGTGCACGCGTGCCAAAATTACACTGACCCAGAGGAATAGCTACAAACATGACTGCCTCTTGAAGACTGCCAGAACCGGTTATTTTAAGCGTTCCACAAAGAATGTATAGGAATCTTTGATATGATTATATCGGAAAGTTCACTGAACTCCGCAAGATCAAATATTTTTTACACTTTATTTCATGAATCTAACTGAAACTATTGCTTAATGTTTTTTTTCTATTTCATTTCTTTCTTTCTTTTGTCGTTTCATTTCTTTTTTTTTCTTCAAAATTACATTCTCTTTGAAGCTTTTCCTTCTTTAATCTATGGCTGGGAGGTACAGACGCGTCTGTGATTGTTAAGTACCAGGTACAAACCCACTTCAAGAACTTGTGCATCCGGACCTTTTGGAGATCAATAGCAACATAATGAATGTATATGTATTACCAAGAAAATCATTACAGGCTACGTCACATCCTGACTAAGATATCCTACGAACTTTCCCATAAGTCCCGTCCTATTTTTTCTCACTATTGTTCTCAAACTGTCACAGGATATCTCGCGTAGAAGAAAATGATCCTATTTCATTCTCCAGAAAACTAAGATGAATTATTTGACTCCGTTGTATTTGTCCCATTGGCCCGACACATTGACCGTCGGTGGTTGTCTCTAATATGATATGTTCAGTGTTTGTTTTACCAATTCCTATAACGGTGGGGGTCGGTTACTAGAAGGTCAGCGATGTGACGAAAACTGTTAAATTGTTTTGCTCGCACTGCCACAGTTCCCTCTTACCATTATGAATGGTAACCATGTTCAACATTGATTGTTCTTTGCTGCTGTCTGGTTCAGTATAGATCTCCCCTCCCATGACTGCCCTACTTACCAGCTTCCTTCCTTAACTACTTATTTTTTGCTAACGGCTGAATCACTTCATAATAGGGCAATATGGTACTTTCATGTCCATTCACTAACATCTCCTTTCCTTTATGTTCTAAAGACGCGTCATTGTTGGTTCGTCAGATTGCGATATCTGCGCCTTTCGATATGTCTGCCCTCTTCGTCTTCATATCAGATCCTACTCTCCTGGTAACTTTAATCTCCTGTGGAACCTGTCTAGTCAGACGTACGGTTATTCTTAACTGCCTTTTTTCTGGCTCCCAACACGGTGATCTTTTCAATGTTCTGACTTCGGTCTTTGTCCTTGATTCACTGTCCATGTTCTCATGTACATCACATAATTTTCGACACATCACATCTTAGTACTGTCACAGTGTGTACTCGGTCTATTATGTTTACCATTGGCTTCCATCCGAACACTGAGATAGTGATCCGTTTCATTTTATCATCTCACCTTAAATAATCCCTTACTAAATCATTTACATTATCATCACTCTCTTGTCTACAGTTTCCAATTGTCATGCTATGTCTCTCTCCTCTTACGATGCTGAACCCATTCATATTTGATTGATCTCTTCCTCCTACCATGGTTACACTATATGTACTTTCCTACGGATAGTATATTTCTTGTTGTGTCTGTTGTCGTTCGTACCGACGAAAGCTTTTTTAGTCGAAACGTCGTATTTCGCTGTGTCTCGTTGTTAGTATGCTCTGTATATAGATATTTGTAACACTTGTACATATTTCCATTAATTTTTACATTAATTAAGAAAACAAGAACTTTTTCCATAATGGCTTTTGTTGCCATTTCATTTCAGGCCCAGTTAGATCACTACTCCACGAAGAAAAATATGATTCATTCTTGTTTATTGGATAAGATCCGACATCATCATCATCAGGTGTCATGCCGGGTGGCGTAGGCGGTCATGGCTCTCCACAGCTCTCTGTCCACAGTATTATGTATCAAAGTCGTTGTTGTTTCCTTGCCGTGCCAGGTTGTCAAACTGTCTAATATTTTCTCACGGTGTCGCCCTCTGTCTCTGGTGCCTTCAATCTTGCCTGTTGTGACTATGTTCTCTAAACCTGCCTGTCTCATAAGTGGCCAACAAAATAAGATTGCCTTTTTCTTATATGTTGATTAAGGTCCGTTTCGCATTTGACTCTTTCAACACCTCTACATTAGTTTTTCTGGCAGTCCATGGTATTCTCAGCATTCTTCTGTAGATCCGACATTAATGAAGTGAAAACAAATCCGAGGTGTTTTCCTCAGATTCTATGTTAAAAAGTTCACATTTTGATTGTTAAACAGGCGGTCCTTTTATTTTTAATTTAAAAAAGTACTTTTGTTTGTGTGTTTGTTTCAACCTCCGACGATATCCATATTGGTAATATAAGTGCTTATGATCACAAAATATAATGGATATCACAGTTCCGGTAATTCTGTCACTACGACTTTCTGTTTCTGTTGTCTATATATATATATATTGTCCTTTCGCTGCGTATGATGTTAGGAGTCGCAGGATTGAATGACGATTGGTTTTCGGGTTATTGCACGCCTGGTCGCTTGATATGCAGTAATATTGTGCCGTGTCAGAATGTTGGTAACTCCTTCAATCCACCTTCTTCTTGGCTTCCTCTGTATCTTGCTGTTTCCATTTTCATGTC
The DNA here is from genome assembly GCA_034231615.1 of Meghimatium bilineatum. Classification (NCBI taxonomy): domain Eukaryota; kingdom Metazoa; phylum Mollusca; class Gastropoda; order Stylommatophora; family Philomycidae; genus Meghimatium; species Meghimatium bilineatum. The sequence continues at coordinate 105,101,372 of CM067299.1, forward strand.
GTATGCTCTTGCCGCTAACCAGTATGGGTTCATTCTCATTAAGTGGCCGAACAATTTAAATCTGTTTTTCAATACATTTGACCATTGATGATGTTCCAGCAGTTCTTGTAATCTCCACATTTCTCACAGGATCTCTTCTTGTTCTTTTTGCTGCTTTTCTTAAACATCTAATTTTACACGTTCTTTCTTTCGTATTATTGCACAATTTAATAAATTCCTTACATTTTGGTCTAAATGTGTCATTAATCCATGTTTGTTAATCTCCAAGCTTTAACACATTATCTTAGTCCAATGTCGACTTGATCCAATGTCGATTCATTAGATTAAAGTATATCTGTTTTATAATTACTTGAATTCATTCATTCATTTATTTTGTTTGCGCTGATGTTAGCGATCAGATCTCTCCAATTCTGCTTGTTCAAAGTTATTTTTGTCCAGTTCTTGAATAGTATAGATGTTGATGGTTTTACTTTCTCTAAGTATTGTTCTTCTGAGTGTTTATTTTGGTCTACCCCTGGCTCTTTTGCCTTTAGGAATCCATTCAAGAGATTGGTAGTGTATTTTGTTGATGTTTGCGCGTAGGACACGCCCAATGTAGGACCAACGGCGTTTTCTGATAACATCTTTGATGAAATTTTGATGTGTCTCTTCTCTGATTTTATCATTCGATTTGAATTCACTCCAATGGGTGTTAGTTATCCTACGAAAACATTTGTTCTCGAACTTCTTATTGGAATGAACTGACTTCTATTACACAAATCGGTCTGGATTGTACGATGTTAGTTGATTAATCCAACGATCGACGGAATGACCCAGACGTGATTAGAGAAACATCCTCCATCAACTGACATCTACTAGAAGTAATTACTTTAATTAGTAATTACTAATAATAATTTCACTTTTTGATTGTTTTTGTTTATTTTATTTTTAATTTGATTAGTTTCCATCCTCAAGAAATTGATATCAATGCAACAATTTATCCTTAATGTGACGTGGAAAAGAAATTCAAAAGTTCAAAAGGTGTGGAGGATTGACTTCATTATGTACTAATATATCCCATATACACTCCGAACATCGCAACAAAACGGCTCGCAACCTGTGAGAGCCAAGTTAATCTTACCAACTCTGTCTTAATAGAAGCGCCACTATACTTCCTGTCGTAAGTTTAGAATATTCTAGCTGCATTTAATTCTATCTCCTGACTTCTCTTCAGGAAAAAAGGGGTAAAGACCATGAACTAATTGGTTTCTGGATTAACAGCCAGCTAATGTTTTCCTTACTTACTAATACATAATTGTAATAATAGTGAATAAGTAAATATGTGAAACAAATATCTACCACTACTAATAAAAAATATGATTTTATCAATTATAATAAAATAAATAATGACGAAAATGATTAACGTTTCGATCTAAGATCTTCGTCTGATCGAACATACAATAATAAGAAACTATATAATATGTCATAGCCGATCTTTTTCCTGCGACAACTGGAGTATTCAAGGTCCTCCCAATTTCTGACACCGGAAATACATATCAACTGTCTTAATTATTGTGTTTGCCCCATTATTCCCTACTACATTTTCAATTCATTTTATACTTTTTCTAAATATTATTGAGAAAACTTCTTTTTTGAATCATTGTTTGGTTCATATATTTCCTCCATAAGTGAACTCTATCTGTAGCAGGATTTCCTGCAGAACAGACATTCTGTCATAACGAACAGGCAGCCAGACAACCACACCCTCAATGTGCGATAACAGGTTACTGACACCTTGTTGAAATTACAGTCAACTTAATGTAGACAAGATGTTTAGAAACACATTTCATTCACTTGTTCTCTCTATTACTCTATCTCGTTCTCGGTGTTTTTTTCCTTCTAAATTGACGATGACATTGATTATAAGTAAGCATGACATGAACTGGCCGCGTGTTCTATTCCGTTTTTGGCTGGCAGTAAAACATAGGATGGAGACACTCGTAACCTTTCTCATTTACCCACTATCTTCTTAATGGCATTCAGCAGATGCTCGCTGGCTGGCGCCGTGAGCAAAATATAAATATGTACATTTTCTTGAAGTTACTGTTGATGTGGTATAGTAATAGTCGAGCTAACAATCATACTGCGATAATAATGCTGGTGGTGTAGGTGGTAGGGCCACAAGTGAGAACGATTCACTGAACTGGTGATAGTCGTAGTGAAGGCTAGAAATGCATAAATTAGAGATACGTCGACATTAACAGGAACTACACAACGTGCTGGAAATGTGAGGGCTGCTGTAACACAATGCGAATACTGTTTTCGTTTATACCAGACGCCCGTGTGTTGCCGGGGCCCGAAAGGGGAGCAAAGAATAGCAACACTGTTTACCTTCCACGCATGTCGTAAAAGGCGACTAAGGAGGTTATGGAATGGAGTTGGCTGTCCCATCCCATATAGGGTCATTGACCCAAAGCCATGCTGAAGTCGGATGTGTCATGTCGAAAGGCACAGATATCGCAGCAATGCTGTAAACCATGACACAACGCATTCCGTTCTCCGGATTACATCCTGTTAATCTGCAGGAGTTTGAGAACGAACGCGGAAGAAGAAGAAGTTTATACCAGAGTTGAATATAGGGTTCCTATAAAGTGGCTGTGCACTGAAGTTACACAAGTCTGTATTCAATACTTGCGTCATATGACATAGTCTCATCAATGCGCCTCTGAATTGTGCTATTACTAAGAAAGAATGTTTTAAGGCCGATCGAGGGATTGATGCAACATTGTTCTTAAAAGTCTGCGAATAGCCTGTAGAATCACTTCTTCTGCAATGGTGCATGTGTGATGTAAGAATGATGTAAGCAGGTTTCCAGATTTCTATACAATCAAAGTTATGTTTTATGGCACCAAAATACCGTATTCGTTATACCTTGAAGTATAGGTAATGTTATTTTTTAGTGTCTTAGTTTTTACGTTTTCATTTAAATCCTAAACGATGTTACATTCTTGTTACAATTATAATAGTGAATCTGATTAAAATGGTCACTTAATCTCGAGATCATCTATCTATACGCTGTGACCCTTGTTTGCCTTACGGTATCAGGGGTGGAAGAGTTCTCTGGTGATGGCCTTCTTGTGTGCTGTTTGTAAGCTTATTCCTGTGGACTCTTTGATTTCTGTGATCCATCTTTTACATGGTCTGCCTCTGGCTTTATAACCCTTATGTCTATGTGCCATGGCCATTTGTGGCATGCTATCTGTCGGTAGTTCGTTAAGCGTGTGAAATCCACGTGATCTGTTGTCTTTTGATGTGTTCCAATACTGGTATTGGTATGGTTATCTGTCTGATGTTATCGTTTCTAATTCTCTCTTAATGACACTCCGAGTATTCTTCGTAGACATGCCATTTCTGCTGTCACTATTTTTCTTTTGTCTTATGCTGTCATTGTCCAGGTTTGGCACTGGTAGCATAGTGATGGAATAATAATTATATATTATATTATATATAATAGTCTTGTATAATGCAACTCAAGAGCATCAGAGACTTACAAGAAAGCGATTTTTCACATACTAAACAAAATGACAATTGTCTATCACCAGTAGTTTAAGGAGATCAGTGTTGTGCAGACAAACATCAACGCGGCAGACATCATCACTCCTGCAGACAAACATCACCGCGGCAGACATCATCACTCCTGCAGACAAACATCACCGCGGCAGACATCATCACTCCTGCAGACATCATCGGCACTGCTGGCAGTTAATTATCTAAGATTAAGGACCATAAAACTCGTTTTGTAAGAGTTTACAAAACTCTATAGAAAGAGTTTAGTGAATTATAAAAACAGTTATTTCTTCGTTATCGAGGGTATTGTGGTAACCTTTATTTTTGTGATAGGGTGGAGGTTACTTATGTTTTTGGCTTGTTTCCCAGTACTCAACTTATTTTCTGATTTCCTAAAAGGGGCAGGGGACGGATTAATCCCCCCAAACCATTTCACCCGTATTTACTGGTTTGTCACAGAGAATTAGAGGCTTATGGGTGTGAAGAATGCTTTAGAGAAATACTTAATTTCATATAGGACTCAATAACTTATTACTCGTAACTTCCAGGGTTCGAAGTTCAACAAACAAGCAAACATCACAACGCACATACCAAGAAGTTTAAGAGGTGAATCATCATGATCATCATGTGCCGTGATGGCAGAAATAAGCAATATGTGAATTCATTACATTACTTCTGCAGTTTGCATCAGATATACTGCTGCATCTATCATGTCAGGATGTTCAAACTATCCAGTATTGTCTCTCTTTGATTCTTATATTGAACATTTTTTAATGTTATTGGACATAAAATTTATGTTTTGATTGCTTTTATATTTATTATAAATTTAGAAAGTTTATATTATACATTTTTTAATATTTTATTTCTATCAAAATATGAGGTGTGGTCACGCAGGTAAGCATATCGTTAGTAAGTGTTTCACTACTCACACAGGTAAGCATGTTGTTGGTAAGTGTTTCACTGCTCACACAGGTAAGCATGTTGTTGGTAAGTGTTTCACTGCTCACACAGGTAAGCATATTGTTAGTAAGTGTTTCTCTACTCACACAGGTAAGCCATGTTGTTAGTGTTTCCCTACTCACACAGGTAAGCCATATTTTTTTTACACAATTCAAACAGAGTCAGTCAGTTGTATGAATGATGTAAGCATGTTTGTTACACAATTCAAACAGTGTCAGCCAGTTGTATGAATGATGTAAGCATGTTTGTTACACAATTCAAACAGTGTCAGTCAGTTGTATGAATGATGTAAGCATGTTTGTTACACAATTCAAACAGTTCCAGTCAGTTGTATGGATGATTTAAGCATGTTTGTTATACAATTCAAACAGTGCCAGTCAGTTGTATGGATGATATCATGTTCGTCCGTCATTTCTGTTTGTTGTGATTCATCAATATTTCGGTGTTTTTTATCGATTTGTTTTATTTTCTGTTTACGTTATTTCACCTCTGACCTTCTAGTTTTAACCCCTCCGGGTCATATCCATTTTTGCTCGGTCATGTGAATGTCAATAGTGCCCTTATTACTCAGCGCTTTTTTGTTGTGTATGTCTTCTCGACAATGGCCTCTTAGTCGAAACGTCGATTTGTATGTGCTATTATGTGTGTTTCCAGCGTTTAGCAAAACTTTATTACTCTGTTCCACGCATCATCTGTTAGATTTATGTTACTGTGATATAAATATTATCCAATTTTAACTTCAACTGGACATACAGAAATGAATAAATGTGTGCTATTTGACTTGGATCTTATACATGTGTAAAAGTGGAAAAATGTTCAGTACGTTTAGTTCAAAATGATACTTAAATTGGTACGTCCTGTTCATTTCTCAAAATTAAACAAATGTTCAGTAAGTTTAGTTCAAACTGTTACTTAAATTGGTACGTCCTGTTCATTTCTCAAAATTAAACAAATGTTCAGTAAGTTTAGTTCAAACTGTTACTTAAATTGGTACATCGTGTTCATTTCTCAAAATATACGTGCCTGTGTACTTTTCTCAATTACATGCGAATTGAAAAACGATAAGATTGTAACACTGAGCATGTTTAGGAAGATTGTGTCAGTCTTTAGTATATATATATATATATATATATATATATATATATATACATTATATAAGATATTTAGAAAATCTAGTGTTAATTTTAAATAAAAAATAAATAATGCACGTTGGGTCACTGGTACAAAAAAGCATTACAGTACATTTCATGAATCGTAGTCAAATAGATGCAAAGCGACATATTTTTTTAAAAAGGGACTTATTTTTTGAAACACACTATAGTTGATTTCACAAATATATAATCTAACAACATACTCTGAGCGCACTCTTCACTTTGTATATTACTTATGATTGAACATATAAAAAAGCTTGACTTCTGATATTGTCAATATTTTAATATAACATTTGAAGACTAGGGCATGCAGCATAATACAGCTATGAGTACTCAGCATCTGGTCATATACATAAATCAACTACGTAAGCCTACAGTAAAACATCTGGTCATGTACATAAATCAGTTACGTAAGCCTACAGTGCAGCAATATAGCAAAATAAAAAACAACAGTTTTCACACTAACATGTTATCATAAATATCTTCACAATTTTCAGGTGTCCTATACTATTGTATAAACAATCAAGTTAGCATTTATGAACTGAAGTCAATGCAATCCTGCAATATATATATATATATATATATATTATATATATATTAGGTTATATACTTTAAGACATGAATTTTTCATCACTGTATGGTATTATTGATGATCTCCTGCACGCAGTTGAATCAATAATTAAGTCGAGATATCACCGTATTAAAAATATGTCTTAATGTCTGGTCAGATTCAATAATCTCTGTTAATGTTTCAATGTCGAGAAATGGGTTAACGACATCTAGAATGGAGACATAATTCTGTTTTAGTTAAGCTTTAACCTAAAATTACTTGAAATATAAATTAAGAATATAACATTTGGAATTAAACTGTTAAAAGTATAGTTTATGGAGAGGAAGAGACGGTTTAGATGTGACTCTTGGAGATAGAAGACCTGCGAGCAGAACAAAACACATTTTTACGTAGTATTTCCAATTATTTTCGATGTTTGCATGTGAAACAAAGTATACAAAAAATCAGGACGCTAATCAAAACCGCCATATGAAGGTATGTTTTAAATTCTGCTTGTAGGTCTTATATTGGCTGGTAGGTCTTATATTGGCTGGTAGGTCTTATATTGGCTGGTAGGTCTTATATTGGCTGGTAGGTCTTATATTAGCTGGTAGGTCTTATATTGGCTGGTAGGTCTTATATTGGCTGGTAGGTCTTATATTAGCTGGTAGGTCTTATATTGGCTGGTAGGTCTTATATTGGCTGGTAGGTCTTATATTGGCTGGTAGGTCTTATATTGGCTGTTTATCACACCTTCTCTCTTCTTCCCGTATAATCGTTAAGGAGTATTTAATCTGCTCCACGTTAGTTAACCTTATTGCAAGAAAATTATTTCAAATTACTTCATTTGTAGCTGTATAGTTTATTTCTGCTGCAATTGATTATCTTTTCAAGATCACACATTAGTCATCTATTGTAACCTGCTTCTTAGGACGTTTGTGTTGATTGATTCCACCTTTAAAACCAGTGCCCAGATTGCATCTCATTCGTGTTAGTGATTGACATTTAACATTGCAAGCTCAGACAAGATTTGTTTCAGTTTGACCTGAATGTTTCTTATATAAGCTGTCTCAAGCAGTCTCTTCATAAGAACTTGGCTTGACTTATGACATACACTATTCTTCTTCTTTTACTTTCATTTTTCTTATTCAGTTACTTTTCGATGTTACATTGATGTTCTGAAATTCCTATCGAAGTCGAATGTGCAGGGCCAATGGCGCAAATACAACGTCAACACATGTGTCATTCTGTTTGTATCATCACTACTTTTTGTAACCAGAATAAATATACTACATTATATGATTATTTGACTCGTGAATGTAGATGACGTTTGACAGATCGTGTATTTCTATAAATGTCGATATCAATCAAGCACTGGTTGCTAATGGACTCTACTTTAATCAAGTACGTAGATAGATGGGGAAAGTTAAGGTAACCAACTACACTCCTCCTTATAACATTACAAGATGAGGTTTAGTTTTAAGAAGTAAGGATAAAACGAGTAACCTTCCCCCATTTAGATAAGTATATTTCACAACACAAAATCAAGGAAAAATCAAGAAAAAAACGAAGCTATTGTTTTTAAAGTAACCCCCTTTAGGTGCATACCAATATTTATTCATATCTGAAAATTTACTGAGCAGGTCGCGGCGGACAAACAATACACAAGTTTTTGAAGCTTCACTGGTCAATGAAGTGGAGAACAGAAACGAAACACAGTGCAAGCATGAGAGACGACTCACGGCAGACACTGACATCAGATGAGTTGAAAGGTAGAGCCTTCTTTAATAGGTATCTTCAACAAATGAATGAGGGTGACATGGATCAACGCAAAGCAATGCTCATCCGTCACGGATATCAAGGTCAATGCAGACCAGCTTGCAGATGTTGAAGGAGTGCAATTCGCTATTAAGAATAAATCGGCGTACCAGGCCCGTATGAAATCAGGTTAGCTTACTAAAAGACATTGGGGAGAATATGATAGCTAAGATGAAAGACGAATATAATGTGAATCTGAAAACAGGAGTGGTACCAGAGAAGTGGCTACATAGCTATCTCATACCCGTGACAAAACCAGGCAAAATGCAGCTGACATCAAATGTTATCGCATTATCACACTGTAGAATGTGTACGGTAAGATTCTGGAGAGAATTATTGCTAGATGCTTTTTCAAGGAACTACAGATCAAAGATGATCTCCCAAATAACCAAGGTGCATACAGACCCTGAAGAAACACAAATGCAGCAGTTCTTTAATATGAAGTTTATAAAAGTTTTCAGAATAAAGAGGAATCTGTAGTTGCAGCGATAGACCTAGAAGATGCGTACAATAGATTTAGTTACACCCATCTTGTTGACATGTTAAGGGAACACGATATCTATCGCTGGATGATATTCTGGATAGCAAATGTGCTAAGCAGTAGAAAAGCTCCTCTGGGGTGCGGATCCTGGACGTCTGAGATCAGAACAATAGCACCTGGTCTGCCACAAGGATCTCCTCTCTTCCCGGTGTTGTTTAATGTATTTATGTTAAAAATTACTCAATTGAAAACTCCCAGCAATTGTAGACTTCTAACATACTGTGATAATATCCTACAATACAACATGAGAAAAAAACAACACGTAAATTTAGCAATTAAATGGATAAATAAAACATTAGAAGACCTCGATTTTGCCGATGATCTTGTACTATTGAGTGAAAACCACCAAGATGCACAAACAAAAAAAGCGGATAGATTAAAACTCATTGTAGGCCAAATAGTGCTCCAAATCAATTCATCAAAATAAAAAAGTATGGACTTCACCAGTTTACCTAACGCAATTAGTTTAAATGGACAACAGCTTGAAAAAGTACATAAATTTTCCTATCTATGAAGCAAATTAACACTAGACGGTGATGTTGTGGCAGAAATTACAACTCGTATCGCATTAGCTTAAAATGCCTTTAACAGACTGTCTAATATCAGGAGATCAAAGGCGATCAGTACACGCACGAAAATATGCCTATTTAATTCCTGTGTCATTCCAGTGCTGTCATATGGATGTGACAGCTGGCAAAGTTCTTTATCTACAGAAAAGAAACTACTGAGTTTCGAGAGCAAATGTTCCTACCCAATTACAACATGGAGTATGAGAATGGAAATAGAAGCGGTGACAGCAGCTCTCACTTGGCTGGCAACGCAACCACCAACAGACTCAATGATTCTATCGGACTCTCAAAGTATGATGTGCAAGATAGAAAAGTGTATAATCAGAAGTGAATGGGTCACTATGCTCAATCACGCGCAGAGCGTTACATGGATCTACTGTCCAGATAATGCTGGGGTCAGGGGAAGTGAAATAGCCTATATGTTGGCTGGTAAAGCGTTGGTGAACGGCACCGAGATAAGTAGAGACAGGATTGAATTGATTAGAGCAGACATCGATACCCTACTAGAGGACGAGGAGGAGGTCGAACGTGACAATGTACATATTCAGAGAATGGTAGAAATAGGAGTGACTAGAGGCGAAGGGAGAAAGTGTTCCCTCTCCGGAAAAATCAGAAGAACGTGTAATCAGCAACTGACTGGGGCACTGAGCTTATACACGTTTAGATAGCTGGCGGAACGGCAAGCAGAGCATATATAAGAATGGCCAAGTGCTGTTGCACTTGTTCCTAATCAAGAACTCTATATATTTCGATTATTTATTTTATATATTTATTTGATTCACTGCATGTGGTTATATTATTTATTTTATATATTTATTTGATTCACTGCATGTGGTTATATTATTTACTCTATATTTTTATATTATTTACTGTATGTAGTCTTCTTCTTCTTCGGCGTTCGTTCTCAAACTCCTGCAGATTAGCAGGATGTAGTCCGGAGAACGGAATGCGTTGTGTCATTGTTTACATCACTGAAGCGATATCTGCGCCTTTCGGCATGACACATCCGACTTCAAAATAGCTTTGGGTCACTGACCCTATATGGGATGGGACAGCCAACTCCATCCCATAACCTCCTTAGTCGCCTCTTACGACATGCATGGAAGGTAAACAGTGTTGCTATTCTTTGCTCCTCTTTTGGGCCCTGACAACACACGGGCGACTGTATGTAGTTATATTATGTATAAAAATGAATAACAATTAGGCATATATATTGGAGAGAGTAGGGAGAGTAAACTTGGGATACAGACAATAAAATGTATTTGACAAGATTTACATTTCAGAATAAATTTTGAAAGACTTTCGTGAGCGTCTGATATGTGTTAGCAGATGTTGATACAAAGATGTTTGAAATGAAAATTTGAAATGTGAGATAGAAATATGAATAAACTTGTCATCTTGTAACCTGTCAGTATTATTGTTAAAAATGTTAAGAGTGTCCTGCACGCAACATCTTGGTGAAGACGAACAACATGATGTCATTGAGTCTTCCTATGTCCGACTGATAGAATGACAAACTAACCAATTGTTTTCGTCACATGTGCTCTAGATCATGATAGGTTAAAGTAGTAAGCTTATTTTTCACACATAGTTCCTTCTTAATTGCAATCCATATTACTACTGAATAATGTACTTTCTCCCAACCGGAACAATACATTAAAGCCAGGTATTTTCATGTTTAAAGCATGCTCCACAATTATTTTTATCAGAGAAGTGATCAAATATTTATGTCTGGTCCGTGTAACTGTTTATTTGGCGCTGGTACTAGTTTGACATCGATGTGTTTAACTGATTAAAAGATGAAATGAAAATAGCTTTCTGGAACATGAATACAATCAATCAGCTCTATAATTCTGACCATATAAAAGAACATAAAGAACATAAAGTACAAGAACGAAGATCAAGAGGACGATCAAGAAGAAGGCTAAGAAGGATATCCGTTTAGAACGGATGGTTTCTCTTATTCTTCAACGTTAATTCTCAAATTCCCACCGTATCTCTCTTGTAACAGGACAATGTTCATTCTAGATTTCCAGGAAGGATATAGTTCAAACAATGGAGATGTATTTTATTTTCATCAATAGCGCGGCACATCCATCTTCGACGGTGTACGTCTATGCTTAACATTAGCCATATCAGGAATAAAAAATTGCAGAACAAAGATCGAACTAATTAGGGAGAAATTATATCCGCAACAATATGGTAAATATATATAATACAAATATGTCATAGGTTCAATAATAGTTTTTACAAGGAGAGAATAAGATAGAACGAATCTACGTTTCACCCAAAAAGGTCTTTATCAAGATATGGATATACACACGCGCATACACACATACACAGACCTGAATGAACAATAAACTGAAGATTACATGGAATTATGTAGTCTATATACAATTATCCGACCACGAAAACGATGAACCACCGATATAAAAGAGGCGACAAACTGCACAACATACTCAGCACACAAGAGGGCCCTCTCCAGAAAACTCTTCTACCCCTGACGCCGAAAGGCAACAAAGGGTTTAGGAATAGATTGATATACAATTATACAATTGTCATTTTTTAAAGTTGTAGGTAGATACAAATCGAAGACAAAATAACAAAGGTATAGAGGCAGATAAGAATAGAGTGTGTGAATAGAAAAGAGATTGAGAGAATTGCATAGAATAAAGGTATGTGGATAAAAACAATCGTTAGCGTATCCTATTCATTGGCAGTATATCGTAACCATTAACCAATCATTTTTTGGCCGTAGTGATTTTCTTGGCAGTCTTTGAGCTAGTAGATTGCCATTGCTTTCTGACACATAATTTCCTACGACGAGATTCAAATACGGTACCTTAATCGTCACAGAAGCGCTCTGTACCAAACGGCCACAAAGCTGGACACGTAAAAGGTCATTTAATAATAATAATAATACACCCCTTGAATGATAATGAAAGAAGATGAATTGAAATACGGTGATATCTTGTTGGTCTGAATGTAATAATTTCCAGACATTTACGGGAGGATTCAAGAAAAAAAAGATGAGGTTATTAGCGAGAACATGATAAAATAATGAGTATATGTCATTCTTTTCCCACATGACAGACATTGGAAACTAGAAAACATGATCCAGAAATTTTGCTAATCACCGGAAATACATTATATTACACGAAATCAATGTTTCGACTAAAAGGTTTTCATAAAGAACACAGTTTTACGACATAATACGACGAATAAGAACGACTTGGTACATCCACAGAATAATGGAACGAGTGAGAATGGCAAAAATTATTTCAATTTTGCCGCAGTTATGTCTCGACGTATTTTTATGTGGAAGTTTGGCTAAGTCCCCGATGACTTTTATTCAATGTGTCTTCATGATGGAATGTTACGAGCTGAACAGTCTTTTACTCAGAAGGGAATTTTGCTTCGACCTCCTTGTATTCTGGAGGCGTAGTAGTCTAGGCATGGGTCTTCAGCAGCCTTCCTCATGATGAAGATTGTAGGGTTATGCAGGCAACCAAACTCTCAATCTTCTTACTGGCCTTTTATAATATACACGGCAAGCGATATCACTGCAACTATTTTTCCATTTAGGGCCCCAATAACATATGTATGTGTTACAAAAGGGTATGATTAAGTAAAAAGAACGTTCACTACGCGTAGTATATTGCATTACATATAAAATGGAAAATCGTTCCTTACACGTAGTATTACGTATATTACACGTAAATATGATAAGTAACGTTCCCTACATGTAACATTACGTGTGTTACACGTAAATATGAAAAAAAAACCAATGGCGGTGATGTAAAGCTGTGACGGTCAAGGTAACAGGTTCAAATGTCATCGAAGGCATTGTGCTTCTGGACCGTTCAGAAATAAATGACAAACTACAGAACGGATTTATATTGCCTAAAAAGTAAATACAGCCAACAATTCTGTGTTGATGACTACATCTTGAATAGGATAAGCGCAAAAAGGGGAAAAAATGTTACACAGTTGTTCTCCAATCTTCCGTATATTAATCAATTTATGTGTATTTCAAGATAGCTTTCTCGGTATTCAGTGCTACATTTCCAGCAACACAATGTAGCCATTCACTCGACATCTTAGTTTCTATAGACTGAACACCAGGAATGAAACACATGCGATCCAATCTTAAGAAAATTGTGGAGATTACGATCCAGGAGGAATGTACTTTCCAGAAAAGTAAGAAAGATTTGTCTGATTTCTAAAAGTAGTACTAACTTTACTTTTGGACTATTTATATTTTCTGTCCGTGTTCTTATACTCTGCTGCAGACTAAATATATAATCTTCCAAACATTGACACATTTTTTTTTCTTGGATTAAAAAACCGTCTCATTCGAAATACTCTTAAATTTGACCTAAAACAAAATACAAAACAGCAACCTTGAATTACAAAATAAGACGAATGTAAAGATTGAACAGGCGACTTTGTATAAAGCACGAGTAATTCGGACTCTAATTGCTCATCTCATGGTAAAAAACGAATGAATGATGGACTTCATAATTCTGCATTATGTAATATGTATACTGTATTTTGTATACGGAATTAATGTTACAGCCTTGGCATGAAGTAAATGTTCAGATTTTAACTAAACTAAAACCGTCTCCAGTCATTCCCAACGGTTCGATGCTATTTCGATCACTGAAGTCGGTTCTGGAGATGCTGGGCCTGAGAACAGGGTCTCTGTAGGGTCTTCTAGCCCAAATATTAGCATGGTGCAGTCGGTTTCTGACCGTTTGATGTGAAATTCGACGATCTGCTGGCATTGACTTGGACTGTAGAGGACAGAGATACAAATTGATTCCTGAGGTGACGCAGTCGTATGTAGCGTTCTTCGGCAGGAGTTGTGACTCTGGTTCTTTAACTGCTCGGCTGGCCTGCCACTAAGCCAGTTTGTTGAATTGGCATCCAAATGCGACTAATGGTGTTTCTAACCACATTAAATTGTCTGGCCACTACACATTGTGAGTATCCAGTCTGTAAGCGTCCAATGATGATGCAATGTTGTTCTGTAGTCAGATGAGCCATACTTGTGCATTGCATTTTCACCAAAATTCCATCAAAATCTATCACTAATATTAATCGATGACCGTCAATCATTTATAGACATTCAATAATACCGTCAGAGAGTTTTGTGTTCAGTTAAGTTTCACATAATTATCATGAACATGTCACAAGTTATTGCCAAAAATGCTGTTTTAACCTTGACCTCTGTAATGACCCCACGAATCATGAGGTGAATACAATTCGGGTAATCTCCAGAAATTAAGTTAATGACGAGGTTGACACGGTAGGTGTAATGATGTCCAGTCAGCAAATATCTTTCATAAAAGTATCTCAAAGAAGGTATCTTTTAAATATTTTTGAACAGCATATATATGGATAGATACAAGCAGTCTTACAAATAAAGTGAATGTTTGGGCATATAAAAATAAGTCAATTTTGATAGTAGAAATCACGTCTTGTAAAACCAGTGTTATTGACGAATTATTCGCATTTCTTATAGAGAGAATATTAGAACATAGAACAACAAACGTGTTCTTAAGAAATACAATCTATATATTTGCAGATTGACAGATATCTTTATGTTCAATAGTACAATAACGATAACTTTCAGGTGTGCAGATATAATTCAACGTCAATACCTGTTTCGTTGCTTTCGTTCTCAAACTCCCACCGGATAAGAACGGATATGCTCTGTGTCATCGTTTTATTTGCGAAAATTGCCAACACATCCGACTTAAGCGTCGTTAATTAATACATTCAGTGTTTTTACCACTTCCACTGACGGTGGACGTTTGTAACCATATAAATAGTACAGGCAGTCAGCTGTATAAGAGAACTGATTCCTGTACCATATCGATAGTACAGTAGGCCAGATGTACAAAAGAACTGGTTCTTACATCTACCCGCTGGTCACTAATCTTAAAGGTAACACGGATACGGATGCTTGATCTTTTGCTGCTGTCTTGCATGTCTGTCGTCACAGCCACATATGCCCACTATTTCCTGTTTATTAAAAAGACCTTTTATGAAAGGCTGCTGTAGAAAGCATGCAAATGCGAGAAAGTGCAGAGAAGAGCAAAGAAATGGACCGAGAATATTAAAAAAAGTGGACTGGTCACGAATTTTCGAATCTCAGTCGCATTGCCGTAGGTATAAATACCTGGAGAAGAGTGTGTGTGTGCGTGCGTGCGTGCGTGTGTGTGTGTGTGTATGTATAAAGACGACCGCAATAGCTCATCATCATAATTGATGATATCTTTCAATCCTGGGAACTTGGGCACTATTAGAGAAGTGCGGTCATCTGATGATGATGAAAAGATAGGACATCAATAAAATGACCAAGTGAAAAGCAATTGCTTCCTTACAGCAATGACAACATGCACTATTAAAGAAGAGGTGATAAAGCAATCATTAAAGATTATAGTGAAAAGTGGACTCTTAAGAAATGTGCACACTTGTTACTTCTCAAAGACTTCCTTGTTTGGACTTCGATAGTTCTCAGAGGTTTCGCGTTGTCTTCATAAGACTTTTTCCCTTGACTCGATGATCTCAGTAGTGATTAGCATATCCCATACCCCACACAAGAACAGAGGCACAGCAACAGACTACAACAAACATAAATCTATCACTAATATGTATGCAACAAAGCAGGAGGGTGCAGTTACATAAATGTAATTTTATTACAGTATAATGAAAACAAAAGGACCAATGCTTGACGTCCTGTCAATCATGGTGTTGCTAAAAATGTTACAGACATGTCAATCAAATTTCACTAGCATACAACCTGACACTCACATACTTCCACTTAAGGGAGGAATTTAAGGAGGAGCAAAAATCCCTTTAGTCAAGTTCCCCAAAAAGGAATGTTCTAACTCTACAATTCCTATCTGGGCTAAGGTACAATTTATGATCTAGACAGAAGTGTACTTATCCTATGGTAAGGTCCTCCGTTCGCCTTGATCCTCTTCGGCTTGATTGAAGATCCTCGGGTTTAGCAAAGTGTTATCTTCATGGGTTACTTGAAGATAGGATATAATTCAAGCAGGATGGAAAGTACTGCATAGGTTGATAGTAGACAATATGTTCAGGCAGGATGACAAGGCCTGAACTCTTGGATTCTCTCTCTCTGGATAGTTGTCACACGTTGACTGAGTCTCAGCACACAGATGAACGACTTCAATTTTCAAGTGGTGATCTCAAACTCGTGTTCCTCTTGGGAACCAATACCAGCTTATCACTTGAGCGTGGGTGTCTTAAGTGTGAGTAGGAACGTCCTATACTAGAACACTTAGACTAAATCGTTGACAATGCACCGTACACACGCCCTACAACACAAATCTACCCCCTAGATGCAATAGATTACTTTCATCCAATATCTGAAGTGAGCGTAGCTCGATTTCTATCAGGTAACTTGAGTCCCTCTAGAAGAAAATTTCTTCTGGGTCAATCTTCTCATGAAGAAGATTAAATAATGGTGTGTCATACCACAGTGAAGGTTTAGGGCTGTAGTTCCCTCTCAAAATAACAGACGTAACTTATGGCATTTCTTCCGTCTTCTCAGACGAATACAACTGCAACGCTTGTAATGGTAAGTCACATTTGCACTTACCTCGTGCAAGTCACTCAAAATATGAAGAATACACCTGAGCCGTTGCCCAGCTGATAGATCTCTCGTCCCAAATGAAATAAATATTATACGACTGAATTCGATCATTCTTACTCTTCTCAAATAACAAAAAAATAAGAAGCTGCATAACTGCAACTACAAAAAGAAGCAGGCCTTTCATAAAGATGAAAGCCATGGCAATCGTTGGTTCCTCATCTCCGAACAACTGGTTCGTCTCATGGCAGGGACACAACTAACTTGTTCTTTCCTTCCTAAAGCGAGAGAAAACATGTCTCTTCCCGCGTCCAAGTCACTTGACATGAATTTCTACACATCTCACGAGATATTTGTGATTGTTACAGATATTACCAACGAACAATCAATACTAATACTAAAATAAAATATTATTCCTGCCACATGTTTCTCGAGACTTAATTTGTTTTAAACTAAAACTGTGGTCATGACTATTTCATGACACTATTTCATGACCAAACAAGCCAGAGAAAAGTTACCCTTTTTCAAACTTACCAATTTTTTGAAATATCTAAGCAGAGTTGACATAAATGTGTTGACAATTCGTGTACGGTTCGTAGTTAAAACAATAGCGAAAGAATGGAAAAACTAGCGAGCTGCTACATGTACGTATGCTGTCACTCTAGGACACTGACTGTGAATTGTGTGTGTATATACGCATGCTGTCAACCTAGGACACTGACTGTGAATTGATGTATTCAATGTTATCACCCTACAACTCTGTGTGTTGATGCATGCAATGCAGTTAACCCAAATCACAGGTGCTGGCAGAACGATGTCGTATGCTGATGACATCCTGGTGTTAGGCAGGGCAGTGGAGAACTACAAAAAGAGATGGATAGAATGAAGAACTGGTAAAGAGACGCGGGAGCAGTGGTAAATCCTTCTAAGGCATTCGTAATTTGGTTTTCCTTGAACAATCATATGGTAAAGACACCGATGCCATATGTGTCGTTGTCCGGGACAAGTATAGAAATAACCAGCACGATGAGATATCTGGGTGTGTTTTTTGAAAGGAATCTGAGTTTCAGGGAACATGTTGACCACGTTATCATAAGGACAAGCAAAGGCTTAGCAGCAATGAAGGTTATGACTGCTGCGCAGTGTGAGCAGAGGTTGTTATTTCTTTTGTACCAAGGTTTGATGGTGTCTGTGGTGGAATATGCACTGGCTCTTACCCAAATTCATATCGAAAGACTGGATAGAAACCAAAATGCAGCAATGAGTATCATATGTGGGGGCACAAGAGACACATCGACAAGAGCTATGTGGTACCTACTTGACTGTCCAACAGCAGAGCATAGATTACAGTATTGCTGTGCACGGGCGTACCTTCAAATATATGCCAATAAGGAACAGTCGTTGCATTCTGAAATACAGAGAGCTAAAGGCAGCAGACTCAAGAGAGGAAGGTCGTGGATGGGACGTGCTGAGGATGTCATACAAAGCTTGTGCAGATTGCAAGATGTGGCAGCAGGTGTGGAATGGATATGTCTACCCACAGATTTCGAAACTTGTTTTATAGTAGTAATATCACTTAGCAGGGAATGCAGAGAATGGTGTCCCACAGCTGTGGAAAAAGAAGTGCACGCTTTGGTCATTGAAAATGCCAAAGAGGAGGATGTCATTATATACACCGATGGATTTGTGATTAGGCATGTTCGCAGTGTTTGAACCTTCACAGTTCAGTGCACAGGTAAAAAGATCAGAAGGGAGAGTGATGCCTTTGCGATTACTGTGAGTAGCATGGCCATGGAGACTATGGCGATGACCAGAGCATTTGAGTGGCTATGCACACAGAAGGTAACGAAGATCTCCATCTTAAGTGACTCTATGAGTATGATTAGGAAAGTACAAGTGGGTCTCGTTCGCGAACATTGGATTGAGGTTTTGAGAAAGGCGAGGCTGAAAGTGGCTATATTTATTTTCGTGCCAGGACATGTGGGCGTTCGAGGCAATGAAAGAGCAGAACAACTGGCCACATGCGCGATTGTAACACAGGTGATGTGGCAATGGATCAAACTGACGTTTTGAACTCCTTAAGAGATATAACACACGAGAGTGAGACTAATGTGGATAATAGTTCCGTTTCAATGGCCAGGATTAAAGATCAAGCTTCGAAATGCGGTGTTACTAGAAGTAAACATTTTGGAGCCCATAAAAGAATGATGGTCAACCAGCAGAGGACGGTACTATCAGCAGAAGTATAATGGCGGAGAAACTCAAAGAGAGATCTGAGAAACTATGACTTCATGTTTGCAGTGATGATAATCCGACGACAAACAAACCAACCAACCAACCAACCAACCAACCCACCAACCCACCCACCCACCCACCCACCCACCCACCCACCAACCAACCAACCAACCAACCAACCAACCAGCTAGCAGTTACCCTACCACTCTGACTACATGGTGACGCATCCAACGCAATTACCCAACTACACTGAAGGGGTATGGGATTTCTGGATTTTGAATATGGAAGATCTTTAGGAACAAATATACAAATAAAATCAGGAAGTAATGTGTACAATTAAAGCGTACAAGTAATGTGCTTCACGCATTAATGAAGTCAACATTTGAAAGATTGTCAGCAGAGCAAGGAACATGTGCTTATGGCACTGGAATGTGATAACATGCATTCCACAAGAAAAAAGGCTGAAATGGGCATTATCAATGGTTAGGGGAGAAAGTGTAGGAAGATCTCGATCGCATAATAAACTCTGATTTCTACTATGATCGCATAATCAACTCTGATTTCTACTATGAGTCTGCATAATCAACTCTGATTTCTACTATGAGTCTGCATACTCTTGGATGGTTGCTGGAACTTAGTACTAATGTGAATGTCTGGTGTGTCATTTTTATAGTTTCTAATCCAAATATAAGAATCAAAAGCCATTAATGAAGACTTATACATATGAGAAATAGTTAATGAAGAGTTATACATATGAGAAATATTTAATGAAGAGTTATACATATGAGAAATAATTAATGAGCACATCAAAGAAAATATCAATCAAATAATAGAGATATTAATGTATTTGTTTATCTTTTGTAGGCGCGGTATTTCACCCACCTCATCTCGCCAAATTCATTTGGTTATACATTAATTAAGAGCGAGCCACGTGTGTCTGGACTGTTGTAATGAAACGAGATACATCGTAAGACCTGGACGGCTGGAATCATTTCTGTATATGTATGTGTGCATTGAAAGCGTGTGTGTTGGAAAAGAGGGTTCAGAGGAGAATTCGTACAGTATGTTGGGTAGTGGTGGAGACAAGTAAGCTGGTATAATTCATTTCGCAGTTCATAACGGGATAGAGTAAGCAGCAACGGAGACGGTACCTGGTCTCAGACAGTTTTGAAGGAAATCAAGTCTCTATGACCTCAGAACTTAATGTAAAGTAACTTTTACTAGACTTTTACTTGACTAGAAATAAAAGACTACTCGGCATTTTAACACGGAATCGCAGCTATTCTTACGTGGAAGATTACAGTTTACAAGACTTTGTTGTACAGTCAAGCTATAAACTACCATTAGTGATTAGATTGATCATGTGACTTCATTACGTGCATAACAGACGTGTTGGAGACGGCACACGTAAGTCAATTTGTATAGTTGATTTATCAAGTATTCCTTCACTCATTTACATTATAACGTACAGGTGTTCAGGTCACGTAAAGGTACACGGTATTGTTTCGAGTATATCCGACACAAGGATAATATTGTAGTGAAATTAATTAACATAGTAATATTAATTAACATAGGCCCTAGTAATATTAAATAACTTCGAAATATTAATTAACAGAATAATAATTAATGAACGTAGTAATATTAATAAGGATAATACTATTAATTAACAAAGTACAAATAAGCTGTAACATTAATTAGGATAATACAATTAATTAACAAAGTACAAATAAGCTAACAATGACAATTATAAAATGCTACATCTATTCTATATTACTGTATGGACCGGAAAGATGGAAAATAAACAAAGAATAAGAAGACATATTTGATACCTCTGAGATGTAGATATATAGAAGAATTTGGATCACATCATGAGAAGGGAATAAAACAAAGAGGTTCTAATAACACTTAAGATGAAGAGAGAATTATTAAAAGAAACAAAGAGCAAATAAATATAATATTTTCCACACATTAAAAGACATGACACCTTATTGAAGACCTTACTTGAAGGTAAAGTCGAAGGGAGGCGAGCAAGAGGTAGACACAGACACAAGTTGGAGTTTAACATCACAAGAAGGACAGGTTACAGGTCTAGCAGAGTGCACCAACAAAACAGAAGGCAGGAGATGTTGAAGGTCTGTTGTAGTCAACCTTCGTTGCGGAGACAGCACTTGATGATTAATTAACACTGTGTAATTAACTAACATGGCTAAATACAAAGCATTTCTTTATTAATATTAATTATCATAGTAATATTGATTAACATAGTAATATTGATTAACATAGTAATATTGATTATCATAGTAATATTGATTATCATAGTAATATTGATTAACATATTAATATTGATTAACATAGCTGCATGCATTGTTAACTATATAATATCCTTCGACATTGCTATAGAAATTTTAAATATTTGCACAAAATTTAAGTATTTCAATAAGCCAACCAAACAACCAGCCAATCAACCATTGACCATTTGATCAATCAATAAATCAATCAATAAATCAATCAATCAATCAATCAATCAATCAATCAATCAATCAATCAATCAATCAACCAACCAACCAACCAACCAACCAACCAATCGGTCGATCAATCAATCAATCGATCAATCAATCGATCAATCAATCGATCAATCAATCAATCAATCAATCAATCAATCAATCAATCAATCAATCAATCAATCAATCAAACAATCAATGAAGCAATCAATCAATCAAACAATCACGCGTAATCAAATCAAAATAATAAATCAATCACATCAAATGAAAACAACCAATCAGTCAAATCAATAATCAATCGTATAATTAAATAAATGAAAACAATTTCTAACTTAATACACTTTGTTGATTTCTGTCGATGTTTGAATACATTCGGATTCATAAACCGGTTAAATGGATTACGTCAGAAAAGAAACGTACTGTAAGCCAAAGTTTCGCAGTGTTTGGATCACTAACTTTCTATACGGGTGGTTCAGGTTCAGGGTACCCCTTCCATTTCAACATACTTTTATTGTTACTATAGACGGCTTAAATTTACTCCCATCCTTTAGAAACAGATACAAGAATAAATTTAGGAAAGTAAAGGCATCATACTCGATACTGATTGTATCACTCAAAGTGTTCTGTTAATCACAGATAAAGAATAGAATGGCGTCGATGTAATCATATTTTTCAACAATATAAATTATGATTATTGTAAGACTCGTCAAGTTTTCGCCATCTTCTGCGTTCATTCTCAAACTCCCGCGGATTATAGGATGTAGTCCGAGAACGGAATACGGTGCTTCATGGATTAAAGTTTGCTGCGATATCTGTGTCTTTCGTCCTGATGCATCCATCATGGCTAAAAGTAAATTTGACACACTAAGAGATGAGCCTGTGAACTCCCTTCCCCAAAATATCCCTAGTAGCCTATTACGAAGTGCATGACTGATTGTAGTGTTGCTATTATTTGTTCCTTTTGGGTCCCAACAACACATGGATCCGACACAAATCAAATATGTACACATTATATTCATGTTTAGAAAAAGTAAGGGATGTACACGAATAGTTACCGGATTCTTATCAACAAGCTAAGATAAATCAACATACATGTATTCCCCATTGTCCTACAAGATCAATCTAAAATATTTTAAAAATATATTATAAAATATATTATTTCTAATTAATTAATAGTTTGGACATGTTATAGGATATTACACTCTTGAAGACCTTACTTGTAGCTAGACTTGAGATGTGGCGTTCAAGAGATAGACAGAGATTCAAGTGCAAGGGAACGTAATGAGATGGAAAGTCTAGCAGTGCATCATTAAGGCAAGAAATAGAGGATATTGGAGATCCGTTGTAGCCAGCTTTCCATGCGGGAACGGCACTCGATGATGATGATGATGAAAGAAATATGCGCATCTAGACATTAGCACATTGAGAGCAGTATTATCGCAAATTTAATACAACTAATGTGTCAGCTGCATGCTAAACTCACGTGTTTGATACCTGAGTACATATAACTCATCAATAGAATATACATTCACATATTAGTGTTTATTATTTGAGCACATATAACTAATAAATAGATTATGAACAGTAAAGGCATACAAGGACATTGTTATATAACTATTGTTGAACATTGAAGTACCACCTAGCCTACACGTTCAGTAAGATGGGCTAACCAACGTGAACTGCCGACTCATCTTCCCATATAATAATATTTTCTTTGCTGAAGTCTAGAGGGGCGCACATAATAGCACCAGTCTTCCAACATAATAGCAACAGTCTTACAGCATAATAGCAACAGTCTTACAACATAATAGCAACAGTCTTACAACATAATAGCAACAGTCTTACAACATAATAGCAACAGTCTTACAGCATAATAGCAACAGTCTTACAACATAATAGCAACAGTCTTACAACATAATAGCAACAGTCCTACAACATAATAGCAACAGTCTTACAACATAATAGCAACAGTCTTACAACATAATAGCAACAGTCTTACAACATAATAGCAACAGTCTTACAACATAATAGCAACAGTCCTACAACATAATAGCAACAGTCCTACAACATAATAGCAACAGTCTTACAACATAATAGCAACAGTCTTACAACATAATAGCAACAGTCCTACAACATAATAGCAACAGTCCTACAACATAATAGCAACAGTCCTACAACATAATAGCAACAGTCTTACAACATAATAGCAACAGTCCTACAACATAATAGCAACAGTCCTACAACATAATAGCAACAGTCCTACAACATAATAGCAACAGTCCTACAACATAATAGCAACAGTCTTACAACATAATAGCAACAGTCTTACAACATAATAGCAACAGTCCTACAACATAATAGCAACAGTCTTACAACATAATAGCAACAGTCCTACAACATAATAGCAACAGTCCTACAACATAATAGCAACAGTCTTACAACATAATAGCAACAGTCTTACAACATAATAGCAACAGTCCTACAACATAATAGCAACAGTCCTACAACATAATAGCAACAGTCCTACAACATAATAGCAACAGTCTTACAACATAATAGCAACAGTCTTACAACATAATAGCAACAGTCTTACAACATAATAGCAACAGTCTTACAACATAATAGCAACAGTCCTACAACATAATAGCAACAGTCTTACAACATAATAGCAACAGTCTTACAACATAATAGCAACAGTCCTACAACATAATAGCAACAGTCTTACAACATAATAGCAACAGTCTTACAACATAATAGCAACAGTCCTACAACATAATAGCAACAGTCTTACAACATAATAGCAACAGTCTTACAACATAATAGCAACAGTCTTACAACATAATAGCAACAGTCTTACAACATAATAGCAACAGTCTTACAACATAGTAGCAACAGCCTACAACATAATAGCAACAGTCTTGCAGCATAATAGCAACAGTCTTACAACATAATAGCAACAGTCTTCATATGACGCATGGCGTAGAAGTCGACTAAGAACGTAAAGGTTGGAATTGACTGTTCTATCCCATAGAGGGTTAAGGTGACTCAGAAACCATGCTTAAGTTGAACGTGTCAGGCAGAAATGCGCAGATGAGCTATAAACCATGTCACAACACATTCCATTTTCCGGACTAAGGCCTGCTAATATGCAAGAGTGTGAAAACCAATGCAGAAGTACATTATTTACGTATTTGTTCAAGTCACACACGATTATAAAGATATGATGAATATTTTCATTTGTGTGTGTGTGGACATTTCACATTTAGTTATCTGTCGATAAATATGGGTACGTGACATGAGATTGTAGAAGACAGTTTCAGAGACAGACGGCCAATTAAGATAATGAGAAATGATATGGTGAGCAGCAGGTAGGATATTTTGATCAGAGGTAGTCAAACCTAACAGGATAACTGATGTCAACGTAACATAACAAATATAGGTTTTTTTTGGTACAATTTATGGCAAGTTTTGATATTTGTACTACGGGGCACGGATACCATACAATAACAAGCAATGTAATAGTAATGATATTCTGTCACTAGTGATGATAACCATTTGTTTCCTGAAATATTTGAAATTATTCTAGAAGCACGTCACTGTGTCGATGTGTTTGCAGATGACTCGTATGATGGTAATTGTAAATTACGTGAAATCATTGCTGGCAATTTTTGACCCCCGCCCCTTTCCCTTGTTAACAACCTGTGAATAATTTAAGGACAACCCTTCTTAATTATGTCAACAACTACCACCCCTTCGAAATATATGTTTTTAAACTGCAAAAATACCGAAAAAGTACATGATGTGTTTCAACCCCCCCCCTCCCTCAATTCCAACAATTAAATTGATATATACATTAGTATTATTGACGTCAACCTTTGTTAAACGCCCCTTCCCCATGTTAAAAACACTCTTACTTTTTCATATCCTTACCACCTTAATATTGAACCTTTACGGGTACGGGTTGTCCGTATCGAAGTCATTCAGTGATATAGACTGCATGGTCAGAAATGGTTAGCATTTAATAGCACAAAATTGTTGTAGATTTTTACGTAATTTAGTTTCAGCATACACGAAGATGAAACACATCTTCTAGATACACACAATGACACATTCTGAGTAGCTGACTTCTCAAAGCAGCGCATACAGCCGTTCTGTGTTGGAGTCTTCTGTGATGGAGTCTTCTGTGATGGAGTCTTCTATGTTGGAGTTCTATGTTGGAGTTTCTATGTTGGAGTCTTCTATGTTGGAGTCTTCTATGTTGGAGTCTTCTGTTTTGGAGTCTTCTGTGTTGGGGTCTTCTATGTTGGAGTCTTCTATGTTGGAGTTCTATGTTGGAGTCTTCTATGTTGGGGTCTTTTATGTTGGAGTCTTCTATGTTGGAGTCTTCTATGTTGGAGTCTTCTATGTGGGAGTCTTCTATGTTGGAGTCTTCTATGTATGAAAGAACGCTAAGGAGAAACACTCCATTGTGGATAGGAAACAAGAACTTCATTGCTCAAAACTCATGGACATTCTAACACACAAACAAATTTACAAGCACGAGAACTACTTGAGAAAGCATGGGTGGCTCATTGGCACAGTTGTGCTGTGGTTGATGGTATAATAATTGAAAAGAGGTAGGCAGAGTAAAGAGGACGACACCGTAGGTTTTTGCGTGCACATACGAAGAAAGACAGAGATAAAGACGACCGGGAGTGAGGGAAGAAAGTGTGCCCTTTCTGGAGGGATCCGAGGACCAGATGATCAACTTCTAACTGGGACTTTGATTCTGCATAATCTTGGCTGGCTGCTGGGAAGTGTAGCGGATCACTTATGAGAATGTTTGGTGTGTCATGATACTGTTGAAATGAATATTCAGCATGAGAGATAATCGCTTTAATTATGTTTGACCTGTCCTCGTCATTGTAGTAAACATGTGAGCTTAATGAATATCTGATGGCAGTATAGTTAGTGTTAACCTTAGATTAAATCTTTAGCCGAAGACGGATGGCAAATAAAACGGGGACACAACGCATTTCCATCCTCTGGGCTACACCCTGCTGGAAATATAAGTAGGATCATTGTCCTGCTACAAGGGAATCCCGTGGGAGTTTGAGAATGAACGCAGAAGAAGAAGATCACATCTATTTAGTAATATCAAGTCGATTCCAAGCTTTTTAAAAAAAAAATATAGCAAATCAAGTACTTGAGGATAGAGAATCATCCAGAAAAGAAGTTGAAAACTTCCATATTCTCAGTGCTAATTCAAACATTGTTTTGTTCCATATAATGTGTTAATTTATCTGGCCCTGGAGGGAAATATTATTAATAAAAAGTAACATGATCGTCTTGCCTACCCGAAGAGTTGAGGGAAATGGGACAAAAACACAGGACACAAGGTCAGAAGTAGAAGAATGTGGACTAAGACAAAGAAAATAGATCATAGTACGGGACAAAGATCTGTTGCCCAACGCAAAGTAGGGACGGGGAGAGCCAGGTATGAGCGTATTCAAAGCAGGACCGTGGATCTGATAAAGGGATGGGGGGGGGGTGGTCATATAGTGGAAAAAACCAATTCCAGTCTCGGGCTGATACACGACATCGGAATTAATATCTAAAAATGGATAAAGCTGTAAATGGTAGCTATGTACAAGGCAGCAATCAAGATTCGAACAAAGTGGCATATAATAACAGATAATAAGAGAGAAAATGAGGTTGAAAGAGGGTAGGAGATAAAAAAGAGAAAAGAAGAAGGTTATAAAAACAGGAAGTCTACCCATATCGGCACACAGGCGGTTAGAAACGCCTTTTTAAATCAGCAATTGTTACTTGAACTCCCTGTAATTATGCACCTTCTCTTATAATAATCTTCTCTTCAGACGTGACGTAGATTATTTTTCATATAGACAGCCTGAACTTGACTATTACCGGATCCCGAAGGGGGTGGTATTGAAATCTAGTCAACATTTTATGTAAAATGGTTTCATTAATCCCCCAGGTGTCAAAATAGTAAAGCAATTTATCAACTACGTCTGTCTGTAGTTAGGAACCGAGGCAGCTCCAGTCGCTAGCTTGTACTTCATAGTCTCTATTATTGTATACGTGACAGTAAACAATATAAAATTAGGGTGAAAGAAGAGAAGGTATTCATTAAAAAAATCTTTGACTTAAAAATAACAGTAGCTTAATGTGCAATAATAACACATGCATATATCACACAATGATATTTGGTAAATGGGTATGAGCCCATATATCGCTGCATCAGTAACCAACCAACTATCCAACTAAGCAACCAACCAACCAACTAACAAATCAACCAAGCAAACAAACAAATCAACTAACCAGGCAAACAATCAATCAACCAGCCAGGCAAACAATCAATCAACCAACCAGGCAAACAACCAATCAACCAACCAGGCAAACAACCAATCAAGCAAACAATCAATCAACCAACCAACAAATAATCAACCAACCTGCCAATGTGCAAATGATTGGCTTTATTTCAAAACAATGAAATATTCCTCTGTTACCAGCAAATACTAGTTATTTCTTTGAAGAAGCGCAGTAAATCTAACCCTTCAGCTAGGACTCCTCGATTTCTATCTAAAAAATTACACAATTCTATCGTATTTTCTGTACGTACAGCATTAAAAAGCCAATTCAATTTTTTTTTGGTGCTGCTTATCTTTGTTATTTGTTGCTAAACTACTGCAGATTACACTAGTCAACATCCAAATTGTGAAAACAATATTGATCTGAACTAATTTTGGGATGCTCAAAACGAAAATGATATTAAATAATGTTCATTTGCTTTAGTTTTTTGTTTGTTTTAGATATATGCAACATTTGTTTTTTTAAATTACCGTCTCTCTCTCTCTCTCTCTCTCTCTCTCTCTCTCTCTCTCTCTCTCTATATATATATATATATATATATATATATATATATATATATATATATATATATATATATATATGTGTGTGTGTGTGTGTGTGTGCGTATGGCGCAACACCTGTGGTAGACTGACTTACTGATTCTAACCAATAAAAATGTAACTAGAAACATGTGATACAATCCTACCTGGTATTACATCACTGTTGTGTATAAATATCTTATCTCTGATTAAATTTCGTTATTAGTATTGCATTTATCCTTCACGAAAGTGTCTTTGTTAGAAATGCGCAGGACATGTGTCAACAGTGCGAATAATTTCTGTTATGTATGTGGCGAAGTAATTTTTCTATCACAAAGACGGAATATTCTTCTTCTTCTTCTGCGTTCGTTCTCAAACTCCTGCAGATTAGCAGGATGTAGCCCGGAGAACGGAATGCGTTGTATCATGGTTTACAGCATTACTGCGATATCTGCGCCTGTCGGCCTGGCACATCCGACTTCAGCATGGCTGTGGGTCACTGACCCTATATGGGATGGGACAGCCAACTCAATCCCATAACCTCCTTAGTCGCCTTTTACGACATGCGTGGAAGGTAAACAGTGTTGCTATTCTTTGCTCCGCTTTCGGCAATATGATTGAAGCGATTAAGAAAGCGTACAACTTGTGTGTTTTGACTGCAGGATAAGAGATCAAGATAAGAGTTGGTCTCCAGACATATGCTGAAATACATGTGCTAGGTATTAGTCTATTGATTATACTCCTCGCACACCGGACATGTCCATGACTGATGGTTCCAGTTCTATGTTGGGTCACTGCTGTATTTCTGTTTCCAGGGTGCACCGCGTGGAGGTACATTTGGGATCTTGGTTATCTGCTAACCCTGGGTCCGCCTAGAGCAATGCGTTCCCTTTGCACCCCGGCTTCTGTGTGTTCTCGATCATGAACATCGCAGTCGTTCTTGTGCTGGACTATTGTAGCTTCGTTGCCACTGAATTGATTCACACACTACGCTGTCCTCTAGCGTGTGTTACCTTTTCCAGTTTCCGTGTCTATTCGTAAGATCACCGTATGTTAGGGACATTGACATTGGTCATTTTTTATCGGTGTGCTCTAGGGGTCACGCCCATCTTCACTTCCAATTCGTGCATTCTGGATATTGAGTCATGTGATGCTCATTCATCTCAAAATCCTCAGATCGTGTGAACTCACGAAGAGCAATGAGTATGACTCCTCGGTCCATAGGCTGATCTGTTATGGTGGCGAGGCTATTTGGTAGACGCATTCGTTTCCCTTCACCCCCGCGTGTCCGGGGACAAAGATAAGGATTAGTTTCCGTAGTGATGCTCGCATTTTAGCTCTCTCTAATGACTCCATTCACGCCCTACGTACATCACCTGTTTTGATTTTCTGAATAATATTCATTGAGTCACTCAGTATTCACAAATAGGAGTAGGCTTGCGATCCAGCCAGTTAAGTGTCTGTTTTACGGCAAATACTTCCATTGTGAGACTGCTTGTTGTTGCGGTAAAGGCTCCGCTGGCTTCGCGCATTTTTCTTCGTGTGGGATCTGGAAGTAAAGGCACATCGCATCTGTGGTGACATATAACCCACTCGTCCATGTAAATCACACCATCTGTGTCGTCGGTATGTTCGCAATTGAGTACTTTGAGCTCAGCAAGAACACATGCTGTATTCTTAGCACTCTCTATTGAGTATAATGACGGTCTTGACTGCTTCTTGAAAGACCATATGAATATGTATCCATTCCGTGCCCGGAGTTACGCCTTTTGGTGCACAAATCTGTTTAACTGTTTCCTCGGCACTACCCATCCACAATTTTCCTTTCTTGAACTTGCTCCCCTTCAGATGACGGAGTTCAGTGTGTAGTGTAGTAATGATCTTGAGTTTGCTTCCCTTCACATGACGGAGCTCAGTGTGTAGTGTAGTAATGAAGTACATGTGCTGCACATCCTAAAATTTGGTTTGCTGGGAAAAGGCAATCTATGCCATTTGCAGTTGCAATGATTTGGAGAGGCCCAGTGATTATATCAGTAACTTTTACTTTTGAATATTATTCAGAAACATTAAAATCTAGGCTGCAAATTGAAAGCCGACCATGTTCACACTAGTCTGGACTATTTGAAAGTCTATGATTAGGCACGAGGTGGAGGAATCCATATGGACCAATGACTTAAACGGCGAAATAGCTGAGTTTATGGCACACACGAGACACATTCAGATTATAGCTTCTGGCTTCACGGTATAAATTTTGGCTGGTCACTGTTGAAAAGTCTCGGACCTTACTACGTACATCCCAAAGACAAATAACGGCCAGAACATAGAGAAATTCTAAAACTAGTAGATCATTACCAATATCTTAGATACATAATCACATATGCTGGTAGATGTTAAATATAAGTTAAAAGGAGAATATGAATGGCTAAATGTATTTTTCAAGACACAAAGAAAATATTTATATCTAAATAATATCCACACCGCCGAAGACGGATGTGTTGGGCCACTGGCGCAAATAAAACGGCAACACAATGCATTTCCATTCTCTGGACTACATTCAACTGGAAATCTTGTAGGATCATTGTCCTGTTACAAGAGAAATCCAGTGGGAGTTTGAGAATGAACGCTGAAGAAGAAGAAGATAGATATACACAAAAAGTAAGAATAACAATGATAAAATGCTACTTCTATTCTATATTAATGCATGGTTCAGAATCATGGATAATTAACAGACAACTATAATACCATAGCTATAAAGCCAGAGGCAGACCATGTAAAAGATGGATCACATAAATCAAAGAAGCCACAGGAACAAATTACAAACAGCGCACAAGAAGGCCATCTCCAGAGAACTCTTCGATCCCTTACGCCGCAAGGCAAACAAGGGCCACATCGTATAGATAGATAGACCTATAATACAGACGGGAAGTAAAGATTGCGAGGGAGATGAGATGGCTACCGTCCTCATATAACAGAGTCACTGAAATGTGAAATCACTAACAACTCACACCCCTCCGACGTTAATAAATACTGTGGGTTAAGTTTACTATAATTTTATAATATAGAATTGATGATTATGAGATGTGAATAGATAGAAGAAGAGGGAACACGCCATGAAAAGAGAAGGAAACGAACACAGAGGTTTTAAAAATACTTCGTATGAAAAAGAAACTATTATTAAGGGAAAAGAAATCCAACAGAGTATTTTGGATATTATATTAAAAGAAATTCCGCATGATTGAAGGCATTACTTGAAGGTAGAGTCGAGGAGATGGGGAATAGGGTGGACAAGGGGTAGACAGAGATACAAGATTAAGACAGAAATCACGAGATGGACATGTTACAGTATAGAAGAGTGCAGCACCTAAACAAGAGACAGAGGATCTTCGCTGCAACCAACTTTCATTGTGGAGACGGCACTTGATGATGATGAAATATTTGAATGTCTCAATAATTCATGAGTCATAGAGTCGGTCAGTATCTGCTACATGTTAACAAAATTGACTATAGATAATACATTAGAATATATTATTCTCACATTTGTAAATGATGTTTAGACTCAGGAAGTTAGACTCAGGAAATTAGACTCAGGAAATTTAGTCTTTTTCTCTTACAAAAAGAATGAATTAAATGAGAAAGAATGCACACCTCTGTGCATGTGTGTTTCTCACGGGTGAACCTACATACAAGTAACAACGGTTTAATACTTACATAATTTGTTCTTCTGATACTTACCATTTCCCCATCGTTACATAATTTGTTCTTCTGATACTTACCATTTCCCCATTGTTACATTATTTGTTCTTCTGATACTTACCATTTCCCCATCATTACATAATTTGTTCTTCTGATACTTACCATTTCCCCATCGTTACATAATTTGTTCTTCTGATACTTACCATTTCCCCATCGTTACATAATTTGTTCTTCTGATACTTACCATTTCCCCATCGTTACATAATTTGTTCTTCTGATACTTACCATTTCCCCATCGTTACATAATTTGTTCTTCTGATACTTACCATTTGCCCATCGTTACATAATCTTCATCTTCTTGTTCTACTTCTTCATATAGTATTTAGGTAAAACAGAAGATCAATCAGCCTTACATTTAACGCACTAACTATCAGTCGTCATATAGTTCATACTGTGTAGCACTGATTATCATGTATAACCTTCTGTTTTTTTGTATTATCAATCATTATCGATAATTACATTCTTCCATGCCACAAATCTTCTCTCTTAGACTTCCCATATTTGCTTCTGTTCTTCAATTTGCGTGTTGTCGCGATATGTTCAATCTTTACTCTTCTCATAATGTGTCCTAAACATGTGTACTGTTTTTTATGACGTGAGTAAGCAGCTCTCTTTTTTTGAAGTAACTTCTTTGAAGATATTTTCATTACGCTTGTTATCCGCCCATAGTGTTCTACCTGCCACAATCACAACTGTTGACTCCCTGTTACAACCACAACAGTTGACTCCCTCCCACAATTACAACAGTTGACTCCCTGTCACAACCACAACAGTTGACTCCCTGTCACAATCACAACTGTTGACTCCCTGTCACAACCACAACTGTTGACTTTCTGCCACAACCACAACAGTTGACTTCCTGTCACAACCACAACAGTTGACTCCCTGTCACAAGCACAACAGTTGACTCCCTGTCACAACCACAACAGTTGACTCCCTGTCACAACCACAACAGTTGACTCTTTGTCACTATGTCACAACTGTTTATTTAGAAAAATATGCTTTTAAGTACATAACCGATGTAATTCCAACATTGTGTCATAACAATTGTCGTAAATTCTCTTTTATTTCTTCGGTCATTGAATCGATTGTTTTTTTGTTTGTTTTTGTTTAAAAGAAAAATTATCACTAGTCATTCTATACATTTGTTTTCACATTGGTTATTAAAATTTCCTTTTTATGTCATGGAAATTAAGGGTAAAACCTACAAACAGGTGTCAATTCTTCTCCAGAACGTTCATTTCTATGACTGCTTTCCTTCTAAAAGTTTCAATATCACGTTAAGTGAACGGAACATGAAGATATGACTTGTTCAACTAAATAAACGTGATATGCAACAAGCAGACCAGCTGGCAAGTGAAGTAAGATAACTTCACAACAGGTAAGCTTGTTTTCTGTTAATCTCTTTCAAGTTTTTTTGTGTTGGGAATGAACCGTGTCTATTGTTCAAGTTGACATACACGTTGCGGGTGTATCTAATAACAGCATTACAGCTGCTAATATTACACAACATAAGAGAATTTGAAAATAGATGAAGGAATTTCTCATGTAGTGCGAGTTTGTAATATCTTATGCTTAATCTTCTTTGTATTTGTTTTATCTCTATTACATCAACAATATTAGCTACATGTCACTTTACAGTTAAAAAAAGGCGCAACATCGTGAAAAAAAGAAGAATACAGCTTATGAACAGGGGTTTGCTAGAAAGACACGGGTACATCAAACACTATCTAAAATTATGGGGTGCAAAGGGAACAGCTCTGATCTCAGCGGACCCAGTGTTAGCAGATAACCAAGATTCTAAAATAACCTCCTCGTGGTGCACACTGTATTAAGAAATAAAGCTGCTCTTGCTGTATTCCTGGTTAAATGTTTAGGCTCGTGTCCGTGGATGCTGTAGATGGAATGAGAATTGCCTGCAGAGAAAGACAGGAAATATCTCCACAACCTGTACGCATTACATCCAACATCACTCTCAGCACACAGTGATGCAAGGCATATGTGCATTCCGTCTCGGCCGGCTTAAACAGCAGAAACATTGGAGGACTGACCAATGTCAATGTCCCTAACATACGGTGATCTTACGAATAGACACGGAATCTGGAAAAGGTAACACACACTAGAGGACAGCGTACTGTGTGAATCAATTCATTGGCAACGAAGCTACAATAGTCCAGCACAAGAACGACTGCGATGTTCATGATCGAGAACACACAGAAGTCGGGGTGCAAAGGGAACGCATTGCTCTAGGCGGACCCAGGGTTAGCAGATAACCAAGATCCCAAATGTACCTCCACGCGGTGCACCCTGGAAACAGAAATACAGCAGCTCGAGCTGATTCTGGCCAAATCTTTTGGGGATCGTGTCCGAGAATGTGGAGGTAGCAGATGGAAAGAGATTTGACTGCACAAGTGACAGACAATATCTCCGACACCACCAGCATCATCACAAATAGCGAAACTGTCGACATACAGTGAAGCTAGTCAGTCCAGTCCGAACATTGGAGGGGCGGCCAATGTAAAATGCACGTAAAGGTAGATGCATGGCGAGAGACAAATAGATTTCATACCGAGTACAATGAAACAATGAAAGGTCAGAACAGCGCTAGAGGGCAGCGCGAACTGCAAATAGAAAGTGAAAAGTCCCTAGGAAAGGGGAACTACAAGCTCCATCAGCTCGTGGCGAGCTTCTAGTTACCTGTGTTCCTTACAGGCAGAGACACAGACCCATTCATTGGCGTTTGGTAAAGCAAGAAGACCTAATCCAACTCTAATGTCGAGCCTTCCTAAACCAGAAATATGCTCGCGATGAGAAAGGGTTCTGTACCCGATGGGCTTAGGCACGAAAGGGACAACGATGGTAGTCCTGGCACAACTCTACTGTCAAGGTTTCCTATACCGGAAGTACACTTGCAGAGAGAAAGGGTTCCGTACCCGATGGGCTCAGGCACAAAAGGGACAACGATTTAGCCCTGGCCCAACTTTACTGTCAGGTTTTCCTACACCGGAAATACACTTGAAGAGAGAAAGGGTTCAGTACCTGATGGGCTCAGGCTCTATTGGGACAAGGACGCTTAGCTCGAGAACGCCTTGCTCTCAAACGCGTGGTGTGAGACTCGAACTTGGACAAGGGGTACACGATGTCGGTGAATGACACCTCGGCTAAGAGGGCGAAAGAGCCAGGGCCAAACTCCTCTGTTGAGTTCTTCCACTTAAGGAACCAGACTCACGGATGAGAAACGGTTCAGTACCCAATGGGCACAGGCACAAGGCGCATAACGGTGGCACAACGTAATCACGCTCCCGGCGGAAATCGCACGGACACCCGTGATGGTTACAATGGAGCGAACGCACAACAAACAAACACAGAAGCCCACATGTCCCATCACAATTGACCTTAGTCAAAGTGAGAGTCATGACTCAGATATTGGATACACCAACATAAACATGCACTCTTCGGTATGGATAAAAGTATTTGAATATATCTCCCCCTTTGCACACAGGACAAGCTTTGAACAAATGTCCGGGAGTGCATTGTTCAAATGTCTGACCGAAGCAGTATTGAGACTCGATCTCTGGACACTGCAGGTAACGTAGAGGGGAGCACAAGACTCTAACAACACTGCAAACCAAGTCCAACTTGACCGTCCACCGTTGACCAACATGGCTCATACAGAGAGAATTAGGTTCAGTACCCAAGGGCTTACTGCTATGCTCCTCGTCCGAGATTCGTATATTACTACACTTAGGGTTAGGGTTAGATAATATACATGGCGAAGAGTCAAAATACACAGACCGACCCTGGCGATGTATTGGAAGGTCATCTCACGCGGACGAGGCGAGCCCATTATAAATGCACAAGTCAAATCCCAGACCCTCGACGTGTTTGGCAAAGCAGCACCTCGTCTATGAAAGTGTATCAACCCTGAGTCTAATTCGACTTTTGTCATTACCATACACGGCTCATACGGAAAAAATTCGGTCTGGGATCAGGGACATATAGGGTTGTAATAGAATGGTATTCGACAAGAATAGGTCTATGATTCGCTGACAGAACAAACAATTATAATAGGGTAAGTTGACATCAAAAAGAAACATAGAACTTGAGCCAGAACCCATCACAGAAGTACAATTGGGCAATTAAGAACTTAAAAACTGACAAGACACCAGGATGCGACGAATTGGTAGCTAAATTGATACAAGCAGGAGGGGAACCCAGTCTCATAGTCTGTCATAAATTACGTGTTAAGATCTGGAAAAGTGAAATATGACCAAAAGATTGGAAAAGATCAGTATATATACCACTCCCAAAGAATGGCAATTTGAAACTCTGCACGAATTATAAAATAATTGCACTTATCAATCATGCCAGCAGGATACTTCTCAAGATAATCGTGAAAAGAATTACATAACATATAAACAGAGAAGCAAATATAGTTCAGGCAGGGTTTAAATAGAGCAGAGACACCAGGGATCACATCTTTAACAAGAGAAACATAATAGAGAAATACAGAGAGTTCAGTGCAGACATATACACCTGTTTCATTAATTAATCAAAGGCGTTTGACTGAGTAACACACCAGAAATTGTGGAACTTAATGGGAAACATGGACTTCTCACACCATCTCATATCACTCATTAAAATGCTTTATCAGAAACAATAGGTTCCTGTTCGTCTAGAAGGATAAACATCTGACTGGTTTGAGGTCAAACAAGGAGTCAGACAGGAATGCATCCTCTTACCACGACTGTTCAACATTTATGCAGAAAACATCACGTGAAATGTACGAGAAGACCCACATTATGAGAAGTTTTCACCCCTTAATATTGAAGGATACGAAATACCAGAAATTACGTATGCATATGACACATAATCACGTGATCAACAAGGCGGTGGACGACAGTAAACATTTCTTCACCCGCTAACTTGCGAATGTTTAAGAAAGAAAATGTTATCTGAAGCTGTTTTTCCTGTGCTATTGTGATATATTTCGTTGACGTAAATATATTGTCAAGTATTGGATATTGTCAAGTTCTACTTACAATAGCGCGTTAACTTTTGTTTATGTGCGATTTGTGCGTGTGGACTGAAATGATCCAATTTGTTAGTGTGACACAATAGTTCGAAAGATGGCGACTGGCGATGGTTTTCATTGTGCATTCCGGATAGATGGAGTTCGTTAGTTGCGGGAGGACAATTCATCTAAGAGAAGGCCACTCTAAAATCAAACCACTGCTGCCTTATAGGTCAGGCTATTTACTCAAAGGCTCGTGGGGAGCACCATAAATAACCCAGTAGAAAGCCTGGGGAAACTACTACTGTAAATATCCCTTGATTACGTTATGTTTCGAATGTGGATTCGTAGAAGGAAAAGGCACAAAGAATGCCCTATATATAGAAAGAACATTAATGGAGAGGGCCATAGAAATACAGCAGGACCTTTATCTGTGCTTCATAGATTACAGCAAAGCATTTGACAACGTGAAGCATTCAGAGATTATAAAATTGCTAGAAAGTCTTAACGTTGATGGGAAAGATCTAAGAAGAGTAAGAAATATGTATTGGAAACAAACGGCTGCAATGAGAGTTAACAACACTATAGGTAGATTTCAAAAGATAGAAATGGGTGTCAGGCAAGGTTGTGTAATGTCACCGGACCTTTTCTCCCTGTATACAGAATACATTATGCGTAATATAGAAGATATGTCCGGAATAAAAGTGGGAGGATACAATATAAATAACTTGAGATATGCTGATGACATAGTACTGATCGCAGGAATGAACAAGTAACTACTGTTAGATAAAGTAGTGAAAGAAAGTGAAAACAAAGGCCTCAGTTTAAACAAGCAGAAAACAGAAATAATGGTCGTATCAAAGAGACATACACCACCAAGATGCAACATAATAATTAATAACACAAACTTAGCACAAGTTGAAAAAGTGAAATATCTTGGCACCCTGTTAACATCAGAAGGTAGATGATCAAGTGAGATAAAGAGCCTAACAGCACAAGCCAAATCAGCATTCCAAAAAATGAGAACAATTTTTGGCAATGGAACTCTATCAATGCAGACCCGAATTCGAGTGCTGAGATGTTATATAGAACCAATTATTTTTATGGATGTGAAGCATGGACTGTAAAAAAGAAAATTAAAAGCGAATTAGAGGCTACAGAAATGTGGTTTCTGAGAAGAATGATGATAATACCATGGACAGCCAAGAAAACTAATGCAGATGTTCTCATTGATGCTGGGGTAAAAATATCAATCATATTAAACATTAGGGGCAGACAGTCAACGTTTCTAGGGCATGTGCTGAGAAGAGAACACAGCTTGAACACTTAATAACCACTGGAAAGATCAAAAGGAGAAGAGATAGGGGACGAATAAGGGAAAAGTTGCTAGATGGGCTTGTATCGTGACACGGTAGAAGCTCACCAACCGAGCTTATTGACAACACAAGAGACAGAGAGTCGTGGAGAAACATAATCGCCTACGCCAGTCGGTATAGCACTTGATTGATTGATTGATATGACACCACACTAATATCAAGGAGCACCACAGGTTTAGAACACATGATTATGTCAGTCAAACATCATAGCGAGACATCAAACCTTTTCTTCAATGCAAAAGAGACAAAAATAATGCATGTAAGCAGAGATGAAATTACAAATAAAATAGTCAATGACAAAGAGAAACTAGAAAATGTAAACAACCTGGAATATCTAGGATCAACCATCAACACCGCAGGAGATTGCTTGGTAGAGAAAAAGATTAGCAATGGTACTACAAAAACATCACAGATGAAAAATCTATGGCAAGGAGGAAATAATAAAACATTGATATAGTTACTAAGAAGCTATATATTTCCAGCGGCAACATACGGCTGTGGGATGTGGACAATGACACGACAATGGAAAATAAATTATCTGCATTCGAAATGAAATGTTATATAAAGGTCCTAAGAATATCATGAACATAAAAAATAACTAACGCAGATGTTCGCAAAGATCTGACCATAGAAGAAGACTGACTTCTCAAAACTATCAAAAAATTCAAACTGGCATATTTCGGACATATAAAAAGACACAATGGTTTGGAAAGATTAATCATGGAAGGGTAACGTTATAGGAAAGAGAACAGAAACAGACCAAGACTACGATGGACACATGAGATCGAAGACCTTCTGAACATGACACTGGAAGAAGATTAACAGCTCGCACAGAACCGTGAAGCTTACAGAATGGCAGTGAGGACAACATTCTGCAAAGAACACGTCACATAGAGAGTGAAGCAAAATAAATTAGTTTTCCATTCGTCGACTTTTGATGTTTTGTTTGTGTCTTGATAAAGACCTTCTGGTTGAAACGTTGAATATGATTTATGTATTGTAATTTGTATGATTTCTTGTGTGCGCATCATTACCTATTAGTTTTAGTTATAGTCTGTCGTGTCTCATTGAAGCGATATATAAACCTGTGTTTTACGTAAGTCTAAATGCTTACAGCTAAAGGGATTAATTCATCACCATCATCATCACTATCGCCACCACCACCACCCACCACCATCACAATCATCAGCTATGTGCAGAAGTTCTTGCATATGAAGTTTATGAAAGTTTTCAGAGTAAAGAAGAATCTGTTATTGCAGCGAGAGACTTAGAAGATGTGTATAATAGAGTTGTATACATCCATCTTGTCGACATGTTAAGGGAACACGATATCCATCCTCTTCCGGATAGCAAATGTGCTAATCTGTAAAAAAGTTCCTCTGAGGTGCGGATCCTGGACGTCTGAGATCAGAACAATAGCACCGGGTCTGCTACAATGATCACCTTTGTCCTCAGTGCTGTTTAATGTCTATACGTTGAAAATTGCTCAATTGCAAATCTCAAGCAATTGTAGAGTTCCAACACACACTGATGATATTCTACTATACAACATGGGCAGGAACAGAAGATATATCGCTGACAGTATACAAAGTGGACTAGATCAATTGTCGATATGGTACAGAACATACAATGCTGTGATCAATCCCTCGAAAGCAAACCTTGTCTGGTACTCCTTAAATAATAATCTGGTCAGTGACACTGCCAGCTGTCAGTTGCATGCGCCCAATCATTGAAAGATAACTGAACCTTAAATATCTTGGGATAACCTTTGATAGAAGTCTCCCATTCAACAAACACATCACACATATGATTCAGAAGGCTAAAAGAGGGAACAGTGTTATCAAGGTTATGGCGACCGTCGACATGCAACAATGGGTACTTTTTCTGCTCCTGCAAGTGATGGTGCTATCTGTCATAGATTATAGCCTCGGCCTACTAACTTTGTCACAGACACAAGTCGATAGATTGGAACGATGTCAAAATAAGGTAATGACAGCGGTACTGGGTGTACTAGGGATACATCCATCTCATGAGATTTCTGCCTGATCTCCCCAGTATTATAGTGCGATATCAGGTAGCACAAGTTAGGTCGTACGTTAAGTGACATAATACAACCACCACCAACTACACCAACGTCTAGATGAGTCAAAGGGAAAACAAATCAAGAGTGACAGATTGCAAAGGCTGAAGACACCCTGCGAAGAGTATGTGAATTTGCTGAGAAGAGGTAACTGACTAAAGTAATAATCATCATCATCAAGTGCCGTCTCCGCAACGAAGGTTGGCTGCAACGTATCTCCAACATCTCCTGTATCTTGTCTTGGTGGTGCACTCTGCTAGACTGTAACCTGTTTATCGTGTAATGTTACTCTCCCACTTGTATCTCTGCCTACCTCTTGCTCTCTTCCCTTTGACTTTACCCTCAAGTAAGGTCTTCAATAGGGTGTCATGTCTTTTAATGTGTCCAAAGTATTTTATTTGCCTGATATTTATTTCTCTTAGTAGTTCTTTCTTCATATTAAGTGTCTTTAGCACCTCTTTATTTGTTTTCTTCTCTTTCCATGATGTTCTCCCTATTCTTCTATATACCCACATCTCAAATGCATCAATTTTGTCTTCTAATTGTTTATTTAGTGTCCATGTTTCTGAGCCATACATTAATATGGAATATGAAAAAGTAATAATACAACTAGATTAAAGCGTGTCGAAAATGGGCGGGTG
Organism: Meghimatium bilineatum; assembly: GCA_034231615.1. Lineage (NCBI taxonomy): Eukaryota > Metazoa > Mollusca > Gastropoda > Stylommatophora > Philomycidae > Meghimatium > Meghimatium bilineatum. The sequence goes on from CM067299.1 coordinate 105,142,624, forward strand.
TCAGGCCCCAGGTTACAGTGTATGAACTCGCCCAGTTACACTCAAAACCACACGACATAATTATATACACAGATGGCTCCGTTAACGGAAATACACATAAAAGCGATTGGGGGTTTGTTGACTATAGAAACGGCGTGAAGTTGGTTGAGAAATCTTCAGCATGTTCTACTGTCACATCGAGTATGAAGATGGAGATATAGGGAGTTACAGCAGCTCTTAATTGGTTGATAACCGAACCATCAACACACTCGGTAATACAGACCTCAAAGCATGCTGCGCAAAATAGAAAAGTACATGCTGAGAAAAGAATGGTGGGAATTATTGAATAACTCAATTGTCTAGAGAAATACAAGGATATACTGCCCTGGTCATGCTGGGCTCAGAGGAAACGAGAGCGCCGACTTATTGGCAGGCTATGCGGCTATAGACGTCACAATTCTGAGAAGAGATAAAGCAGACTTGGTCAATGCCGTAATACATTCATTTCACGATGAAGATGATGTCAATGAGACTGAGAACTTACACATACATAGAATGTCAGAAATGGGGAAATATCTAGAGGGATGGAAGGAAAAGTAGTTTTGTTTGGAAGATTATGCAATCAACACCTGGCTGAGTCTACATACAACGGGATGGCTGCTGGAAGGGAGGGCTAAGTACTTATGGAAATGCCCCACTTGATGAGATGCTAGTTTCTAATCAAGAGTCATCATCATCATCGTGTTCTTATCTACATCAAATAACGTAAAACATATTGACTATCACGTCACCATTTGTAATATTACTTAACATGTAAATGACATTGTTTCATTGGCGTGATATTATTTATCCTTCTATTGGTTATTCTTGCTGTTCTCAGTTAGTCTTGTTAAGATTTGTTAAAAATTCTTGAGACTAACGGGAACAGAACCAGTCCGTTCAACGGCACCAAATCGTCTAGCAACTATTGAACACGCGTTCTTCCGTACTTGACTAACCGCATTTCCAAAAAAAGATGCGATTTCAAACATGCTTGATGAAATCGCATCTTTTTTTGGAGGTGCGGTTAGTCAAGTACGGAAGAACGTGTGTTCAATAGTTGCTAGGCGATTTGGTGCCGTTGAACGGACTGGTTCAGTTCCCGTTAGTCTCAAGAATATTTAAAAATTGTCCTCTGGCTTCCTACTTATATTTAAGATTTGTTAATATTTTTACCATCAAACTGACAGTTAACCCCAATCACACATGCTTGACCTTTTCCGCTGGATGCAAATCTTCTACTTCAGTGCCGTGACTGTTGTGTAATCTCAAGGTACGCTGCAGATGAAAGGATTGATTCGCACCCACATTCCACACATAGGTCTTCAGCAGGAGAATATCTATCTATCTATCTATCTATCTATCTATCTATCTATCTATCTATCTATCTATCTATCTATCTATCTATCTATCTATCTATCTATCTATCTATCTATCTATCTAATCTAATCTAATCTAATCTAATCTAAATCTAAATCTAAATCTAAATCTAAATCTAAATCTAAATCTAAATCTAAATCTAAATCTAAATCTAAATCTAAATCTAAATCTAAATCTAAATCTAAATCTAAATCTAAATCTAAATCTAAATCTAAATCTAAATCTAAATCTAAATCTAAATCTAAATCTAAATCTAAATCTAAATCTAAATCTAAATCTAAATCTAAATCTAAATCTTAATCTTAATCTTAATCTTAATCTTAATCTTAATCTTAATCTTAATCTTAATCTTAATCTTAATCTTAATCTTAATCTTAATCTTAATCTTAATCTTAATCTTAATCTTAATCTTAATCTTAATCTTAATCTTAATCTTAATCTTAATCTTAATCTTAATCTTAATCTTAATCTTAATCTTAATCTTAATCTTAATCTTAATCTTAATCTTAATCTTAATCTTAATCTTAATCTTAATCTTAATCTTAATCTTAATCTTAATCTTAATCTTAATCTTAATCTTAATCTTAATCTTAATCTTAATCTTAATCTTAATCTTAATCTTAATCTTAATCTTAATCTTAATCTTAATCTTAATCTTAATCTTAATCTTAATCTTAATCTTAATCTTAATCTTAATCTTAATCTTAATCTTAATCTTAATCTTAATCTTAATCTTAATCTTAATCTTAATCTTAATCTTAATCTAATCTATCTATCTATCTATCTATCTAATCTTTCTATCTATCTATCTCATCTATCTGTCTATCTATCTGTCTATCTGTCTATCTGTCTGTCTGTCTGTCTGTGTCTGTCTGTCTGCCTGCCTACCTACCTACCTACCTATCATCCATCCATCCATCCATCCATCTATCTATCTATCTATTTATCTCTGTCTGTTTGTCTATATATATATATATATATATATATATATATATATATATATATATATATATATATATATATATATATATATCTGTCTGTCCTTGCATCCATCCCCCCTTTGTGTAATTCTTGCATGTTGTTGAGACCCATAGTCATACTCTTTTTGATGGTTGTTCTGCGAGCGAAGAGTCTCTCATAGTTTTCATTTTTTCCCATTTGGTACCCATTTTAATGCTAAACAAACATACACCTACAAAAATAAACGCTTTCTCTACTCACACACAAACACACATCCATGTGTCTCCTTAACGGATTTGCTCATAACCAGACAGTTGCTAGAATATTTTCGTGCTTATTGCAAGACACTGTTCTTCTCCACTTCACATTTATCTAGTTAATCCAGGTCTGTCACCCGTTATCCAACCTGTTATTGGTCACGATAAACACTGAATCTCAAACGGATATTTGTGTACATTACAGGGAAATCTGTACCATTTAACAATTTTCTTCTGGAATCATTGACCGGTCTTAGCATCTTCAAACCGCCAGACTGTACAAACAGAGTTATTTAACGTGTCTGATAAGATGGTTAAAACAATGCAGAAACGTTTATTTGGCAGCTATAGATAGGCGGTATCATTGAGAGAAATAGATAAGACATGATAAAAACAGGAGAACATAATGTACGGGAATAACAGAAGTAATTATTGTATGTCCAAGGTTGTACATTTTTATTTTGCAGTTCGCAGGGAAATAACAGTACAGCTTTTGTGAACATTTCTTTCTAATACTTCATATTATTTTTTTCTCCTAATCTTCGTTTTATTCTTTTGCCACATGTCCCAGTTCAGTAGAGAAGGCAATGAGAAATGGTTCTGGGGACATTAATATACAATATCCAATAGAAACATAAAAATACTCCACAAATAAACAGCTAGTGGTCGTCAACAATGGGTTCAACAACATGCAAGAACTATACAAGGTAACATCACATCGCTCAAACTGGAGAGATTTGGTTTCTTCCATGTGCTACGTTTTCTACACAATTCTCGGCAGAATAAATATGATGCTGTCAAATACAAAAACTCCATCGAAGACCATTGGCGCATTAAACGGCAGCACAACACATTTCCACTCTCTGGATTATTTCCTACTGGAAATTTAGTAGGACCATTGTCCTGCTACAAGAGAGATTCAGGGAGAGTTTGAGAATGAACGCAGAAGAAGAAGAAGATATACGAAAAATATCTACTGATGGAAATATTCTACATGAAGGAAGCTAGTATAGTGATCCAGATAATGCCAAATTTGCCGTACAATCCCGGGGAAACCCAACCACATTGAAGTGTAGCTCATTAAAAGCATTTTTTCTATTCAACTAAACCACCAAGCAAAAGAGATAGTTTATCGATAGATTTTAAGTTATTCCCACATGAAAGGTAATAGATAGCTGTCTCTTAGCGAATGAGAAAACTGGAAGTCAAAGTAAACAATAGTAGGTAGAAGGTTCAATATCAATTTTCAAAATTTTAATTTTCAGAAATGAAGACAAGCATAAAAAAAACAACTTCTCGGAAATTAAATGGAACTAACTTCACCAAGACAGCGAAATAGAACGCTGTGTGTGTCATGTGATGTATTCTCTCCAGAACGTTGTATCCCAATAAACTCCATGAGCCCTTATCTCTCTTGGACCATGCGGCCTGCCTTTTCCAACGACGTATTCATGTTATCTTTAATCTAGTCAGTCCATCTTCTTCGTGGTCTGCCTTTCTCCTCCACCAAGGTGGTCTGCCCTTCAATATTTGTCTTTCTAAACTGTTGTGAATAGACTACAATCTACAAAATTGTAACAAGGGAACGAACAATCATTTTACGATTGTGAACAACCTACAAGATACTAAAATAACTTATGTATAGGAAATTTGGAGTTGGCGAGACCTATATGTGCCCATTTAGACAATCTGTAGAGAACATAAAACTCATTTTGAAGAGCTGTCCACCGCACCACATCATAAGAATACAAATTAAACATCCGAAACATTTCTGACGTACAAGATCTAAGAACCGTACTCGAGGCTGATGACTATAATACACTTCATTTAAGACATACATATCAGCGTATGATTCCGACTGGAACGTGAAGAAGAAGAAACACGCTTACTTTGCTTCATCAGGTTTTTGTTTCTGTTTTCTTCTGCTTCTTCTTTGTAATCTCACTGAAATAAACAAATATGACCAAAGAAAACATTGATTATCCTGAAACTTGTCGTGATACAATGGTAACTGATGATCTCATGTGTTCATTCTTCCTTATATTTAAAGCATATTTGTACCAACTGTTCTGCGGTTATTTGTATTCACCTGCGCCAAAATCTCTGTCAGAATATATACTGAATTTGCTTTCACAGGAAGAAGGTACATAATATAATTGTTTTATCGCAATTTAACAAGATCTACAGTAACAAGTCCCGAGTAAATGCATGAAGTGTTTGTTTTAGACACTACACAGGCAGGTGGAGGAGACAGAAGGAGTGCTACTGAAGATACATTACACAAGATCCGGTGGCTAAAAAATTATTGAGAACCACTGGTCTAAATGATGTCAGTTTATTGTTATTCCAAATTGCCAGCAGTTACATTCTTCAGAGTTTTCTTGGTGAATTGTTCCTGAATGTGACAATTGGTTTATGTATGGAATAGTAAGGAATGTAGGAAATCATGTACTGTTTAAACAATATATATAAAAAGAAACATAATACGGTTATCACAGACGATTAGCATGATCGATGGGCAGGATAATAGTCGGGCAAACAATAATGATGCTTAACGGACTACTGATTCTAATGTGAATCCTTACATGTGTCAAAAAAATATAACCGTCTGGTAATAGATCCTTTTAGACCATTAATACTTCGACTGAATGTCGTTAAATGTACCTTTCATTCATATGAGAATGTGACCAGATCGATGATCGATCCTGCGACAGAGTCGGCTGATTTCAGAAATCGTTCGAAATGTTCCAGATGAGAACACTTTCAGAGTCAACGAATATTTACAAGTAAAAGTTGAAGATACAGTATGATACATTTGTAGCAAATTTCTTGATCAAAGGTTCTCAACCTGGTGATCTTGTAATGGTATGTGGTTCTTGAGTCATGCGAGTTAATAAATGTGCGCGTGAGCACTAGCGATCATGAGTTCTCTTTACAGATCATTTTTTTTGGTACAAACCGAGATGAAAAGTGTCGATGCACAAAATTATGGACGACAGTAAGAGGGAGGGGTGCATACGGAGCAATGAACATGGCTATATAGCCTAATTATTAATATTGATTGACTTCATATTACATGTTATGGTGCTCGCGCACACAGTATGGACAGTGTTCACCGTTTGAAAGGGTTGAGAATCTCTGTTCTAGAAGGTTATAGGTGACATTGAAGGAAGACTTCTAAAGCCTTTGTTTATAGAATAAATGTATCTGTCGAGGACCATGAGTTGGGTCATTGACACAAATGAAACGACGACACAACGCATGTCCATTCTCTGGACTATATACCGCTGGAGCTCTAGTAGGACCATTGCCCTAATATAAGAGAGATCCAGCGGGAGTTTGAGAATGAAAGCTGAAGTAGAGGAATGAATTTATAAGAATATTTACAACTGAGGTTTTAGTGTTACATCACGATTACATATACAACATGTCATTGTCTTAGTTTCTACAAACTTATCGCCCATGTTTTACAATAGTCAGAAAGGGGGACATGTATAGCGGCACTGGGGCCTGCCATACATGTTGTAAGCAGGAGCTAAGGAGGCATGTGGTCATAGCTGGCTGTTTAGTTCAATAATTAAAAATGACCCAGAATCTTCTGACTGGAATTTATCAGGCAGAAATGCGAATACATCGCAGCCAAGCTTTAAACCACGAGGCAATTCATTTCAATATCGGCTTCATCCTTCTAGTTATAAATGAACTGACAGAAGATGTTAATCACACCAGGTCTATTTGTAATCATTACAATTTGTAAATCTATTGTGATACGCACAGTTTGTAAATCTATTGTGATACGTATGGTTTGTAAAACTATTGTGATACGCACAGTTTGTAAATCTATTGTGATACGTATGGTTTGTAAATCTATTGTGATACGTATGGTTTGTAAATCTATTGTGATGCGCACAGTTTGTAAATCTATTGTGATACGTATGGTTTGTAAATCTATTGTGATACGTATGGTTTGTAAATCTATTGTGATACGCACAGTTTGTAAATCTATTGTGATACGCACAGTTTGTAAATCTATTGTGATACGTATGGTTTGTAAATCTATTGGGATACGTATGGTTTGTAAATCTATTGTGATACGCACAGTTTGTAAATCTATTGTGATACGTATGGTTTGTGAATCTATTGTGATACGTATGGTTTGTGAATCTATTGTATTTCGTACATATTATAAGTTTATTTTAATCAATATTTTATGATATATTGTGATCTGCACAGTCTGGACTTTTATTGTGATCTGTATGTGAAGATATATTGTGATCTGTACAGTGTGAAAATATAGTATGATTTGTACTGTGTGAAAATCTAGCGTGACTCGCACAGTGTGAAAATCTAGCATGACTCGCACAGTGTGAAAATCTAGCGTGACTCGCACAGTGTGAAAATCTAGCGTGACTCGCACAGTGTGAAAATCTAGCGTGACTCGCACAGTGTGAAAATCGTTTGTGATATCATCATCATCAGGTGATATATTCTTTCCAGAACGTATTATTCCCTATGGATCTCTTAAATTATCTGTGGACTTGAGCAAGTAATTCTGCCTCATCTAGTGACATGCGTAGGCAATTTTGAATGTTTTTTTGTCCAACGGTGTCTTTGGCGACCTTTGCCACTGTTGCCTTCTATCATCCCCTTCATTTATACTCTCTCCATGCCGTCGTGCCTCTTAATATGACCGGAAAAAGACTAGTTTTCAGAAGCCAGCCTTCCTGGACGTTAATTGTTCGTAACACCTCCTGGCTTGTTTTCCTTGCTTTCCATGGTATTCTCAAAACTCTTCTATAGCACTTTAATTCAAATGATGTTATTCTCTTGGCCACTGTTTTATTTAGTGTCCATGCTTCACATCCATATGGCGCTAAACGAAACACACATGTTCGTAGTAAACACACCTTGGTTTTTATGTTAGTACCCTGCCATTGTTTCTTGAGCTTTTTTTATTTTGCCAGCGCCATTGCAGTTCTTCTCTTAATCTCGACAGAACAGTGCCCCATATTGTTTGTATTAGTCCAAAAATAATCAAAATATGTGACTTCTTCTAAAATGCAGTTCTCAGTATTAATTTTGGGTCTTGATTTAGTTATGTCAGTTGCCATTATTTTGTCTTTTTCATATTTTGAACAAGTTTTGCTGTTTCTTAAACTTTTGAGTTGACTTAATTATGTTCAGTAGGTCGTGTTCGTTTGTTGTTAATATCACTGTGTCGTCTGCATATCTAATTTCTGGTATCTGCAGCCCTCCTATATTTATGGGTCTGAAATCAGGCTTCATTGTGTCGTGTCTCACATTTCTCATTATATTTTCCGCATATATGTTGACAAGTATGGAGAAAAGTACAGTCTTGTCTTACCCCTTTCTGTACATTGAACCACTTGTGATATCTACAGTGTGAAAATCAATTGAAGTTCATACAATGTGAAGTTAATTAAACTTGTTTCCGCTATTGAACGGACAGGTATGTAGAATCTTTCCGCCAACACAGGTGTTCTCTGTCGCCCATGTCTCTGTATCAGATTTTTGCGACCTACTTTTCTTCTTCTTGATCTCCTTTCCCAGTCAAGTTTGACATAATAATTTAGCTAAATATCGTGTTCACAGGGCCAGCTTCTTCTTCCTCTTCTGTATTCGTTCTAAAACTCCCGCAAAATTAACAGAGTGTAGTCGAGAGAACGGATATGCATTGTGATCTGGTTTACAAAGTTGCGGCGATATCAGCGCATTTCGGTGTAGTACATCAAATAGTGTACCTATTCTGTTGAACTAATAAGCAATATCCATATTCCGTTGAAAAAAGTAGACAATGCCCATGCTCTGTGAACTAATAGACAATGTATATGTTCTGAGAACTAATAAACAATGTCTATGTTCTGTGAACTAATAGGCAATGGACATGTTCTGTGAACTAATGGACAATGTACATGTTCTGTGAGCTAATAAACAATGTTCATATTCTGTGAACTAACAGACAATGTGTATGTTATGTTAACTAATATACAATGTCCATGTTCTACTAAGCTAAAAAAATGTTCCTAATATGTTGAACTAATAGAATATATTAATGTTCTTTTGGAATAATTAAGAGTTTCCATGTTCTGTTTGTAGTAGTCAATGTCCAAGAAAAGCAATATTATAAATAGTTAGTAGCAATAGTGTAATGATTAAGTCACTCCTCTCTGATCATGCCGTTTGAGTTTGTCGCAGGCAGCCATGAATTCACTAGTAGTTTTAAGCAGACTACGTTGTTCATCATTCACAGGGTTATGATTGTCAGGGGGTCACGCCATATGAAGTTCAAGGATTGACACTGTCGTTACCCAGTACTTGCTGAAGACTATATTAGTCAGAAAGCTTTGGTGCACTACTTACCAGGCAGCTGGGTTTTTATAGGTTAAACATCGTACATTGATGCTTATTGATAATTCAACATATGTGTGCTTAACCTAGAGGAATATTCTTAAATACAGTGAGTGTAAACTATGGAAATTGAGGTAATAAAATAGCAAGTTATGTAGATAGATATAATGCAATATAGGAAAAAAGTAAATAATGAAATAGAGGAAAGGTAATATAGGAAAAAAGCGAACGATGTATGTAGATATAATGCAATATAGAAAAATAGTAAGCTATGGAGGTAGAGGTAGTGTAATATAGGAAAATGTCAAACTATGTAGACAGAAACAAGGAAAACAACAACAAATATGTAAGGAGTGTTGCATATAACAAAGTACATAACCCGCTAACAACATCAACAAAAACATGTGTATTTTCTGCATATTCACAGAGAAGAAAATTATGATATGATTAACTCAAACTTCCGTCTCATTTATATTTGGTCAATTAATTTTGAGAATTTCAAGAGCTTAGATAATATAGCAGATCGGGAACTGAACCCAGGACAAATGAAATAATAAAGAACTGTGACATACTACAAATGGTGTCTAGAAATAAAACCGAAATAAAATATACAAGAAGTCCATCTTTTCACGATACATGGACGAATGATTATTTGTTAAAAGCAAAGGCACACCTGTGTGCTTTGCATATGGAGAGGTGTTTTGGGTACAGCAACATCATCCGTACCAGCTAACACCACAACCTCATCAAAGACAGCAGTTCCAGTCATCACAATAGGGGTGAGTTACTTAAATATTTGAGCACATTTTACAGTCAAATTTTAAAGTCATTAATTTTGTATGGCACGCGACTAAATTTAGAAATATAAATTTAGAAATAGCCCTTGGCATACACAAAGTTACCCAGTCGCAGGTTTACATCAACTAAATGTTATATATGAGGTTGTACCTCTTCATGTCGCTGTTATAATGCACAAATTACACCTATACAGTTGTATGTTTAAAAATTCAATTATGAATAATTTAGTGGTCTTGGAGACAAGAGTACGTGAACCGTAACCACAATTGTATTTTACGGCAGTATAGCTCCGATATAATCAACCCTAATACCCCCTCCCTCTTATCTACGAGTCTGGTTACTGGGCGAAGGTAGCACGACACTAGCGGAAAAGAAACATTATAAGATGACAAGATAGTCTAACAAAGTGCATCACCAAAGCAAGAGACAGATGGTGTTGAAGTTCTATTAAAGCTACCATTGATGCGGAGATGGCATCTGATGATAATAAATACAATAAATATACTTGTAAACGAGTTTTTCGAAAAAAACCACATTAAAATAATTATCAAAAGTAAATTATCAGACGATGTACAAAATAAACCTGGCATTCAACATTTATGTCTTATATCACTAACAATCTCGTTCACGATTACAGACTGGGCGATCCGGCAAAAAACCCAGGTAGACTTGAAATCAACACAGATGGTAGTCTACAAGAACATATCCTGGTTTCTTTGATGAAGACGGGCGGACTTGTTTTTATCATTCGCCGTTTACTAAGAAACTTGTTAACTTCTTTTTGTGAAGTATAGTGAGATTTATTGTTCAGGGCAAGTGATAAAATCTGGCATGTTCTGTGACTTTTTGACATGACATGTGGTCAAAACTTTAACATCCAAGATGACAAAATTCACGAACATCACATAATCCGTTACCATCGACATCAATCGTGGCTATTGACAGTGAAAGCCTAGGAGCAGAAACAAAATACATCTTCATACATGATAATGTTGATTATTTCCGTGTTTTCGATGGTCACTATATCTGTATACGCATACTTTGTGTCGCCTTCCAAAGCTGGCCCACCAAATATTCGGAAAATAATCGAAACATAACGTATGAAGAGTTGTTATCATTCCGCTCGTAGGGCTTTATCCTAGATAGCCCCGCATATATACTACCTATGAGATGATCCTAAATCTTCAACACGGTTATTCCAAGGTGCTTATTCATTCTGTCCGGCTCTGTGGCGAAGTGGTACAGAGCGCGTCTGTGACGGCAAAGGTACCGAGTTCGACCCTCACCACAGGCAATTGTGCATCCGGACCGTTCAGAAAGCAATGGCAACCTACTGAACGTATTTATATTGCCTAGAAAATCACCACAGCCAACAAATGCTGGGTTGATAGCTACGTCCTGGATAGGATATGCTACCAATATTTTAGTCATTCATCATTGATGACCCTACTGTTAGTTGGTCCTTCAACACGGTTATTCCAAGGTGTGTAGTCATTCATCACTGATGACCCTACTGTTAGTTTGCCCTACAACACGGTTATTCCAAGGTGCTTAGTCATTCATCACTGATGAGTCTACTGTTAGTTGGTCCTTCAACAGAGTTATTCCAAGGTGCATTGTCATTCATCGCTGATAACCCTACTGTTAGAGTGACATTTTGTGCATATTTTGTGGTGGTAGTCAATGAAAGACACGGAAAAACGACAGATACATCATTAGTCTGAGCTGATTTGAGATCAGTGCAGGAGTATTATATTTTATAATATACTTAATTTAGGTTGGAGTTAGAATATATTCTTACTTTAGTGTTGGAATTAGGATATATCTTTACTTTAGAATGGAGTGAGGATACATTTTTTCTTTAGGTTGGAGTTAGGATAGATCCATTCTTTTTGTCGAAATTAGGATATATCTTTAATTTACATTGGCGTGAGTTAATATAGATCATTACTTTAGATTGGAGTTAGTATAGATCATTACTTTAGATTGGAGTTAGTATAGATCATTACTTTAGATTGGAGTTAGTATAGATCATTACTTTAGATTGGAGTTAGGATAAATCACTACTGTGCTGCACTGATAATTTCCAAGGCCCCGCATATTAGAAAATGTGATGTCAATGATATATATGATTTCAGATCGATAACAGGCGTATATTGGGAACAAAAAGCCGTCACAAGAAAAATCAATAACCAAACGAGTGCTTTAATCAACAGATTAATCTGTATAATAAAATAATAATGAGATCTGTATACGATATTGCTGGAATGTCTGTTAAAGTACATAATAAAAACACGTACGATGCTCGGACGATACATTATTAATCGCCGAACATGAAATACAATTATTATTATTATATATATATATGACTGCAACGGATGTCAATGCAAAGGTCGGAATATAAAGTTTAAAAAAAAAGAACTGTAGTAATGGTATGCTAATGAAGAAAGAAGAGTGCTTGTCTCTCATAATGCAGCATTACAGCAGCTGAGTCTAGTACGGATCAGGTAAACATGTTTAAGCATTTGGGTACTTTGTTAACAGTGGATGGAAGATGTTACTTTGTTAACAGTGGATGGAAGATGTATTCAATAAGTTAAATAGAGAATAATAGCACAAGCAGATTTATCGTTAAATGAAATGTAGATAATTTTATGTAGTATTATAAATTTCGATGAGAAAATTCTTAGATGTTTTATTGAACATATCATGATGAATAAATGTGTAACACAGACAATCAATGAAATAGTAAGAATAAATTATATGAAAGGGGATATTTAGTCTGATATTTGGAGATATTTATAGATAAATGTAAGGACGACCTCGTGCAGATAGAAAATAGGTTGTAATGAAGACATTTTGAAAGAATTTTATTTTAAAAAAAGAACTGCTCACTTGCGGCAGAAAACAGTTCACACCGTCTTCCCTCCTGTCTGAGACAACAGTTCATGTCGTCTTCCCTCCTGTCTGAGACAACAGTTCATGTCGTCTTCCCTCCTGTCTGAGATAACAGTTCACATCTTCTTCCCTCCTCTCTGAGACAACAGTTCACACCGTCTTCCCTCCTGTCTGAGACAACAGTTCACACCGTCTTCCCTCCTGTCTGAGATAACAGTTCATGTCGTCTTCCCTCCTCTCTGAGACAACAGTTCACACCGTCTTCCCTCCTGTCTGAGACAACAGTTCACACCGTCTTCCCTCCTGTCTGAGATAACAGTTCACATCTTCTTCCCTCCTCTCTGAGACAACAGTTCACACCGTCTTCCCTCCTGTCTGAGACAACAGTTCACACCGTCTTCCCTCCTGTCTGAGATAACAGTTCATGTCGTCTTCCCTCCTGTCTGAGATAACAGTTCATGTCGTCTTCCCTCCTGTCTGAGATAACAGTTCATGTCGTCTTCCCTCCTGTCTGAGATAACAGTTCACACCGTCTTCCCTCCTGTCTGAGATAACAGTTCACACCGTCTTCCCTCCTGTCTGAGACAACAGTTCACACCGTCTTCCCTCCTGTCTGAGACAACAGTTCACACCGTCTTCCCTCCTGTCTGAGACAACAGTTCACATCTTCTTCCCTTGTGTCTGAGATAACAGTTCCGAGACAGAGCCGTAGAGTTTGTTCGTCGGAGCTTCTTCAGATGGTCACAGTTTTATTCTTGTAATGTGGCACTGTGTACAGTTCTCTGGAATATATACAGTGTTGTCAACATGGGCATATATCGGTGTCGCGAATTTCACACTTTCGATACTTGTATTATGTAAGTCTGTTGTAGCATGTTCTCAATCACACTTTCGATACTTGTATTATGTAAGTCTGTTGTAGCATGTTCTCAATCACACTTTCGATACTTGTATTATGTAAGTCTGTTGTAGCATGTTCTCAATCACACATTCGATACTTGTATTGTATAAGTCTGTTGTAGTATGTTTTCAATCACACCTGCGATACTTGTATTGTATAAGTCTGTTGTAGTATGTTTTCAATCACACCTTCGATACTTGTATTGTGTAAGTCTGTTGTAGTATGTTTTCAATCACACCTTCGATACGTGTATTGTGTGTGTAAGTCTGTTGTTGCACGTTCCAATCTAAATTTTATTGTTTGTTCCTTTCTTTCAAACTTGTGGAAGTCAGCATTTTTTTCTAGTAGCATGAATGAACTGTGTTTCATTCCATGTTTATGGAGATTGTGGAAATGTACGTTATTTATGTAAAATATAGTAAATGTTCTATTTGTTGTTGCTGATATTGACTTCCAGTGTTAGCTAGTTGATCAGGTGCCATCATTTTCGGGAAATACCTATAATCTATTGGAGAACTAAGAGCTAAAATAACTTAAAATAAGAGCTCAAAAGGTGTAGAGGATTGACTTAATTTTACTCGAGTTTCCCATATGTAGTCCGTCCCTGTTAATAAAGCGGCAGGTCACCTGGTGAAAGTATCTCTTATTATAAGTGCCCCGTAGCTTCAAGCGATAATCCACAGGGATTTCCAAACAAACTACACTTTATAAACAAGATGACTCTAGCCGTATTCGAACCCGCGACATCTTGGGCTCAAAGCGAACAGCTTAACCGCTATGTCAGGGAAATCCTTTATTGAAGAGCAAATTATTTTGGAAGCCAAATTCTTTGGATGTATCATAAGAAGAAAAAAAAGTGGAGCACATCGTGACAACGCGAGATTTTAGGAACAAGAGCAATAATGACTAGGATAATACCAAGAGAGGAACTGCTGGGCAGAATGGTATTCTGGTATGGCGGAACATCGGTAACAGAAATGATTGACAGTACAGAAACAAGATCTCTGTGACAAACATGGCAGCTAACGCCACACATATGGACGGGGATTAAGAAGAATGTCTTCTTATTCTTCTACATTTAATTCTCAAACTCCTGCATATTAGCAGGAGGTAGTCCAGCGAACGGAATACGTTGTGTAATGGTTTACATATTTACTGCAATGTATGCACATATCAGACTAGTATAAACCAGACTAATATTGTAATGAATGGACATAAGCTTGAAGAGGTGAATACCTTCAAATACTTCAGATCCAGTATATGCAACGATGGTAAATGCAAAGTAGAACTAAAAATAAGGCTGGAGATGGCTTTAGCATCCTTTCAAGGCTAACTGTGATTTGGAAAAGCAACAGGAGTGTTGAAGTGAAAATCAAACTGTATAAATCGCTGGTGCTTTCTGTTGTGCTGTATGGTTGTGAGAGTTGGACACTCACTGCGGACATGGAGAGAAGATTACAGGCTTTCAAGTACAAGTGCTACAGACGAATTATACGAATTTCCTACAGGGAACGTAACACCAATGTGTACGTAAGAAATAAAGTAGAGATGTGTGCAGGTGGTCACGAGCCATTGCTTTCAATAGTGAAACGGCGAAAACTAGCATGGTTCGGACATGTATGCAGGCACGATTCCTTGTCAAAAACAATACTGCAGGGAACTGTCGAGGTTGGAAGAAGCAGAGGAGAGAAAATAAAGACATGGACAGACAACATCAAGGAATGGACAGGGCAAGATATTTCCACATTCATCCGCATCGCTGATTAGAGAATTCGCTGGATGACTTTGTGTGCTGAAGCATCCAATGTGGTACACATACGACCCTGAAGAGATATAGGTTTATAGATAGATATAGATACACATTGAGCACATCCGCTATCAGCGTGGCTTTAGTATGACCCTGACTCCCTATGGTATGGGACATTAAACTCTAATTTCAAAACCTTATTCGCCTCTTATGACATACATATCAGATAACAATGTCACTATTCGTGCTCCTCTTTCAAGTCCTTCAGAATAAGGGCGAAGTAGAATATAGACACGGTTCCCTATGAGTAACAAATCATGCGTGTACGCAACAAAATATAGTTTTAGTATTGAATTGTAGAATCATATTTTCACACTGAGTTTTTCCATGACGTAATTATTGTGACGGAGCAGGGATAGGAGCACACATCTGAGAAGACAAATGCTCTCAAATTCAACAACCTCAAGTATATCTGTCATGAACGTTATAATGAACCTGGTCTGCTTCCTTTCCTGACATCTCAGTTGATGCTGCCACTAACACAGGTTACACGAGTTTAGATTATATTTAGAATGTATTAAAAAGTGATGACCTGTCAGAAACAATTTTCATGCTGTAAACACTGTAAACCTCATATATATTTTGCTTTTATTTTCTTTATTAATCATAATTTTTCTTTATGAGTTTCTTGAATGTATTACAAAATGGGCTCCTTCATTATTTGTTTACTTGAGAACCCCAGGAATTGCGAACGATTAGTTCTTTCTTCCTATATGCAGTGGGGTGGTTTTATGAGCTTTCTTTAATAACTAGGAGACTTCAGCTTACGACGTAGTGTAAATCTATTGAAGGAGCCTTCTACTCAGAGGGGGTCTGGAGAGTTCTTATATATAAACTAGAAGAAAATATTTTGTTTTTTTATGTATATTTATCTTAAGACTTGCAGCAGTATCCTTTATTTGTTGGATATTTTGATTTTGATTTCTTGCGACAGTATATGAAATGTTTTCAGCATTCGTATGTATCATTTCAACAGTACATTAGTGTGCGGGTGTCGTACATGGATTTACACTTTTCAATATAAGCAATAATGATGTTCAGATGATAGTGTGGTCTGATAATATTGTGGTGTGGATGAAATTATGTGACTATGTGGTGGTCTGAATATGTGGTGATATGATGGTTATGTAGTATGAAGATGTGGGGGTGTAATTATTATGTTTTCTGAAGATGTGATTGTGTGATGGTTGTGTGGTCTGAAGATGTGGTTATGTGGTCTGAAGATATGGTTATGTGATGGTTATGTTGTCTGAAGATGTGGTTATGTGATGGTTATATGCTATTAAGATGTGGCTATGTGATCTAAAGATGTCGTTATGTGATGGTTATGTGGTCTGAAGATGTGGTTTTGTGGTCTGAAGATGTGGCCGTGTGGTCAAAAGATATGGTTATTTGATGGTTATATTGTCTGAAGATGTGACTATGTGGTCTAAAGATGTGGTTATGTGGCCTTAAGATGTGGTTAGGTGGTCTTAAGATGTCTTTAAGTGGTCGGAAGATGTGGTTATGTGATGGTTATGTGGTATGAAGATGTGGTGATGTGATGGTTATGTGGTATGAAGATGTGGTGATGTGATGGTTATGTGGTATGAAGATGTGGTGATGTGAAGATATATTGGATTGATGATAGTACGTGATATGAATAGTACACTCGCGAAGCGAGGTGCCGGTTTGTTTAGAGGAACAGAGTACCTCTGGGAAAGCCCAGGCACAATGATGTCAATCCTCATTTCCTTTTGGGCCCTTTTTATTATAGACAATTGGTGGGACTGCTGAAAAACATTTTACATATTGGAGTTAACGAAAAAATCCATCATCACCAACATCATCAATACTATTATTATCATATCAATCTTCATGTGCCTTGGCGGTAGAGTAGTGGATGATTGATTCCTACAACATTTCGCCTGTCGTAGTGTATATATTTCTGCTGACTCTCAACAATGACATGATGTCACACCTTCCAGAATTGTCCCCTGTGATGTTCTTTATGTCCTTTCTCTCAGTTTTCCATGTTGTTACATTGCACTTATAACCAACTCTTCTCATAATGTATGGTATAGATGTTGCTTATGTTTTCGTGTTGAATATATTTCCGTACCTCTTCAATCGTTTTTCTACCTTATCACGGGATTATCAGCGTACTGTGGATGAACACACCTCCCTAACGTTAGTTTTCTCATTGTTTTTTTCATTTCATTTAATATACATATTCATTTCCATGTGACTTCTATATAGAGTTGTAGGACTTTTTATTGCTTCTATTGATAACGATCATTTGTATAAGATGCTTTCTTCTTGTTGAAAAGCTTCATTTTTCCTGTTCAATTTTTTTTCTATTTCTGATATGCATTTTTGTCATATTATATTTCTAAGGATGGCACCCAGATATTTAAATTGGTCAGTCAGTGTTATCGTGTGGTTTAGGTAATACGTTTTACAAATTACAAAATACAGACTACGAGAATATATATAATTGACAGTTCACAGTGATCGACATTTTGACCAAAACATTGAAGTCATTGCGATAAAATGCTGCAGAACTAAAACTAGAAATATTTACGCCCTTGGGAAACCTATATGGAGCCGCGTTAGCGCAGTGGTTAGCGCACTGGCTTCGCATATGAGTAGTCCTGGGTTCATTCCCCAGCTGAGGCGGAAATGTTTTCAGATCGCAACGGCTCCCAGGTCGACCCAGCCTTAAATGGGTACCGGATTAATCCGGGAAGTAAAGACTGCGAGGGAGAGGAGATGGCTACCGCCCTCATTTGCAGAGCCTGTGAAATGTGAGATCGCTAACATCTCACACCCTGGCATTAATAAATGCTATGGGTTACTTTACTTACTATATATATTAGAATTGTTCCGATCCCATCGGAACCCGTCGTCCGAGGAGCGAACTGTATTGGGTTGCTTACCCTGATATGCCTCACATTGCCAATGTGCTTGCAAACCTGGCTCATCGTATGGGAACAAAAGCGAGTATGACATTGGATCAATATTCCAGCTAAGTATATTGATATTAATGAACTGCTTTTTGGATTCTCTGGATTCAATGGGCAAATGCGAATTTCACGGTTAAAAGGTGGTTCTCCATCTTCGTTGATGAAAACCATTGCAACCTCGTTTGATGGTTCAGTTATACCAACGTTGATCAGATTGACGATCACGTTTGAAGACTATGTTTACTATTTGAGCAGCACTTCGAATCTATCTTGTTTGAATATCACGCATTAACTGATACGACTGTGATAGTCTATTGTGTTGACGGAAAAATCCATCGTTTTTATCAAAAATTTCTCTTTCGCATGTAGCATTTTCTGTATGTGCTTGTCGTACATCTGTTGCTTGAGTGCTGTCCAAAACATACAACTGAGCGAAATGTAGAATGTTGTTGTATGACGGAAGTATACGAGAAATTCGATGATCATTTTTTTCCATGAACTTTTAAAACATATGGATCTCGTTCCTGACAATCCGTAATTTCTGCTCCGATTGATGCGAAAGAAAGATGGCTATTATAAGAGCGAAAATTCTCCCCAAAATGTGTGTATTTTGGGTGTGTACTATCAGAGAGCATCAAGGTGCAAGCACTTCGGATACTCCATCGTATTATCATGGATGTCTTGAGACTTTGGGTGCAAGATCTTTCCTTCTTGACAATAACTTGTAAACTTGACGTTCGTCCAAAACATTTCAGCACCATAAAATTGACATGATATCGAAAATTGCTGCTTCATGTGAATTGCTTGAATTCGACGCATTTGTGACAATGAGTGAGCCTCGGTATCTGCAGTTCGACGTCTCTGTGTTTGCTCAACAGTTTCATGCTGTCTGTGACGACTTTGGTATTCTCTATTCATAGCTTGTCGGTTTTATCTTTGCGTTAGTGATTCTAGTTTAGCTCGACGCCGATGCAAATCAGTATCCTTAGAAGTCGTATTTGTCTGTGTTGAAGGGTTTCTTGATCAATTATTTGCATTAAAAAAATTAAATTCTATATCTATGCCCTGCAGCATTTGCTGAACGAATTCGAGCGAGTGACTTGTGACTTTGACGACTCAACCATCTAGCATTTTGTTCTTTGGTTTTTTTTTACGATTTCTTGCAAATATTTTCATCCATAATTTAAAGCAAGTTATATATTCATTTTAAATATAATGTATTTGAGATATCTTTAAAAACAAGCCGATACAGGAATTGTACCTGTTAGAATATCAATAACATTTGTATACAAAAATGTTGTCTGCTTTGAATACCGTCACGACACCAATCGTTTTGAATGGATTTCGTGACATAAATGCGCTATTTATGAACTTTTCGGTGAGTCTAACATAACACGGCTATTATATTATATTATAGTATATATATATATATATATATATATATATATATATATATATATATATATATATATATATATATATATATATATATATATATATATATAAATATATATATATATATATATATATATATATATATATATATATATATATATATATATATATATATACTGGTCTTTATATAATCGACTATTTCCTAAATTCATGTTATACATTTCTACTCCATGTGAATCTATGGTAATCAAAATTTACCCAGTAAAGAGAAATTGGGTAGTTCGAGAGCAGCATCACGGACATATTTTGTTT
>CM067299.1:105162763-105245062 GCA_034231615.1 Meghimatium bilineatum
GAACAGCTGAGGGTGGGAGAAGAAGAGGAGATAAGAAGACATTATTGATAGCTAATATTAAGTATTGGACAGGATTAAGATTCTCCACACTTACTGAAGCTGAAACTTCAAGTAACTGAGAACAGGGGAGCATATCAAATGTTTTGAGTTAATGTTTCCAGAGTGGCACCCCAGCGATCCTAAAGGGTTATTGGTTAGGTGATGATGACTGTTTCATGTAAAGCTGCTATTTAACCATATTTGAAATATTTTTCCAGAATGTTGACCTATGTCCAGCAACAGAAAGTATTATATTTCATGATTAGTTGACATGTACAGGGTCATTATGTGTAGTCAAGTACATTTCTCCTACCTTCTATGTCATTAAATTTCCCCATCCCCCAT
Organism: Meghimatium bilineatum; assembly: GCA_034231615.1. Taxonomy (NCBI): domain Eukaryota; kingdom Metazoa; phylum Mollusca; class Gastropoda; order Stylommatophora; family Philomycidae; genus Meghimatium; species Meghimatium bilineatum. The sequence goes on from CM067299.1 coordinate 105,163,148, forward strand.
CCTACAAAATGTGAGAATCACTGTCATAAACAGGATAAGGGGTTTCTGCACAAAGAACATGCTTTATTCTTTCAAGGACAAGTCATGAACTATTTGTGCATCTGGACAATGTCCACTTTGGGAAGTCGGAGAGCAAGCGTTTTTTACAGTGGCGGAACACATAATTAATTCACATAAAGTGTCTATATTTATAGAATTATTAAAAAGCCAAATAAACACCGAATGTACAGAGCGACGGGGTTTACACCACGCCCATGTTAGGGTTAGATAATAGAAGATTTTTCTGGTTTCGTATCATAAACTTTCTTGAACCGGACTCGCGGAGCGACAGACACCGATATATTCTGTGATATTAGATGACATGAGGGCTTCCTGTAACATGATAATACTTGTCTTTAGAAGATGGTTATATCATTCTAGTGCAGGGTTTCTCAAAGTGGACGACAACGCTACCTTGATGGCAGTGAACGACTTCAAGGTGGCGATGCAGAATGAATGGGGTGGCAAGAGAACCATATGGGACTAAAAAATTATGGGGGACAATGAGCTTTAGGGGGACACTTATTATATCCAGTGCCGTCTCTGCAACGAAAATAGGCTTCAACGGACCTCCACCATTCCATCTTTCACATTGGTTGTGCACTCTGCTAGACTGTAACCTGTCTATCTCATGATGTTGTTCTCCCACTGATATATCTGCCTACCTCTTTTTTGCCTCCCATCGACACTATCCTTAAGTAAGGTTTTCAACAAGGTGTCGTGTCTTTTGATATGTCAAAAATATGATATGTTTTTCTGTTTTATCTTTATTTCTTTTAATAGTTCTTTTTTATATGAAGTGTTGTCAGAACCTCTTTATTCGTTTTCTTCTCTTTCCATGAAGTACTCCCTATTCTTTTATATATCCACATCTGACATCAATTCTATCTTTAGTTGAATTTTTATTGCCCATACTTCTGAGCCATATATTAGTATAGAATAGATGTAGCATTTTGCAATTCTCATTTTTAACGTGTTTGCAATTTGTCAATGTTTTTATCATATCCTTCAAACTACATTTAGCCATTCCTATTCTTCTGTTGCCTTCTGTTGCCTATCTACCATCATTTGTAATTATGTGTTGGAGATAATGGTATGTTCAATTTGTTGTAGTAGTTTCTGCAGATTTGCTGATTATCATGGTTTGTGTTTTTTGAATGTTTGTATCTAGTTCATGTTATTTACTTGACTTATTGGCTTGATCGCACTAAACACAACAGATCTCATAAAATGTATTGAAAGTACTGAATACTTTTTATGTACAGTGAGACAAGATGTGCAGTTATGTTGATAGTAATTGAACTTAGTATGAAAACTTCCCAACTAGGATTTAATGGAACGAGTGCCAAGATTCTGTTGAAAATGTAAATAAAAATAAAAACTGTATTCAAAGGAAAATAGTCTATAACATTTTCAATAGCAGCGAATGCTGGCTTACAGGTGCAGTGAAAACTTGGAATTCACTTTGTAAACTCAATGTAATGCACAACATTTCAATGTGTCTATATTATTATTATTTGTTGTGATAATAACTTATATTTGACTACATTTTGAATGCGTCTGACAGTCTGGCGGGAAGTTTTCGCAAGTCATACTGTTGTTTGTACAATTTATACCGTCAGCAATGGCAGAAGTAAACCCTCTCCGCCCCTCCTCCGCCCACCCAATAAAATGTGTCGTCAATACAGTGGTCGATACTTACTTTAAATATAGATTGAGTGAATGATTCTTACAAAAATCGACTACTGCATCAATTACGCGTGAAATGTTTTTTCGTGAGGCTGTTAAGTGACCATTAGGGAAAGATGTTCGTGTAAATCCCACAATTATTGAGAAATGATATTTTTCTTCTAGGTAAAACACCCCCGCCCCATTACTATTTACGGCGCTTGGTTTTGGGTGTTGATTCATAAAATATTTACGAGTTGGGGCTTTGGTATGAAAGATTTTGAGAGACACTGTCTAGTATTTGATGTTATCTTTATAAAATAAAGCATAGACTCTAGCTTGAAAATGATAGTAGGGCCAGATTGTATTGCAGATCCTCAAAATGAAAGAAATAATAATCATATTGCGACATGCCTTACATATTGTTGAAAGCGGTTAAGAACACGGTTAAAAATTAAATGTATCATCATCAAAACACCGTGAGCACATGTGCCCAGTTCGTTTCAGCTGTTGAGGAAGCGTATGTTTACTGAGAGTTTCCGTAACGTGTTGAGATTGTAGTCTCCTCATTATTGCTATTAATTTTCCTCTCACTCTCTCCAAGCACAGTTACCCATTACTAAAATGATTTAAATACTTATATGATTAAATTTATTCTACTTAGGTGTTCCAACTTGCACTCTGTCACACTCAACAGGAGCAAGCTACCCGCTGAGATGTTTTCTCAAGAGCATGTTGCTACTACACAGCTAGAGAACTTATATTACTGAAGCTACATTATCCCCTCTGAGCAAGATACTTCTTCTTATAGCATTGCATAGGGTTAGGGTATTCTGGGTATGAAATACAGTTCCGGACAAACCACCCAATTTTATATAGGAAATAAGAGCTAATAGTTTGTAATTCCAATTTCTCGAGTTAACAACTAAAGATGTTGCGTCTCTGAGGTTGTAGTTACAGATATACATGAGCCAGGACTTGCATTATGACTGATATTCATACTTCATGATGTAATAAAAATTGACTAGTATTCGCGGTTGAAAAGAACGTATATCATTATAAAGGTAAACACATGTTGAGCTATGAATCAGGGGCGTAGCATGTGGTTGTTACCTATACATACGTCTCAGATGTCTGTCGAGTAGTTGACCAGAAAACTCCAATAATGTGTATCACTACATATCTATGTCTTCATTTCTAGATCTTTCGAGAGCACGAGCCATTGTTATCAGGCCAGTATATACGTTTTCAGCAAATGGGAGGAGATAGGAAGTCATAAAAAAGGAATTTTTAAAACAAAAACGATCTTTAGTAGACCAAAACTCCAATGGTTGCTATAAAGCAAAGCGGACATAATTTTACTCTGTGACTCCAATCGTCTCTCTGAAACTTCACTTTCGGGGAGCAGAAATAGTACACCTGTCATCATGCACAATTTTAAGGGGGAGTAGAAATAGTACACCTGTCATCATGCACAATTTTAAGGGGGAGTAGAAATAGTACACCTGTCATCATGCACCATTTTAAGGGGGAGTAGAAATAGTACACCTGTCATCATGCACCATTTTAAGGGGGAGTAGAAATAGTACACCTGTCATCATGCACCATTTTAAGGGGGAGTAGAAATAGTACACCTGTCATCATGCACCATTTTAAGGGAAGTTTCCTATTTCATAGGTTAACAATGCGGAATATAGTTTCCTATTTCATCTGTAATGATATTAAAACAAAATTTCAGCGAATAAAACGTTATAAATGCACAGATAATTGCAAACAACCAAACACACACATACACAGATCATTTTTTTAATATTGAAATATTTTTCGTTTATAAAATATATTATATAATCTATAGGATAATTTATCTATTGTCTATTGTCTTTCCCCGGGTGAATGATTGTTGATCACATTCACACTTGCCGATAAGCGTAGTGGTAGAAGCGTAAGATGTCGTTCCAAGGCCAGATGTATCGCCGAGGATATGTCGAGGATGTGTCGCCATAATAATTTATCATGGTCTGTATATTAATCTGGTTCCTATTCGCCTCGACACTTGAATCAGAATGTTTTATGAATTCGACCAATCCGCATCACTAAAGGAGATGCGATTTTAGTAAAATCTTTTAACGCCTATATTATCATGGTCCATGTTATATCTGAAGCCACCTTGTTTCTATTTATGTGTTATTTATATTTACAAGTAGGCCCAATGGTCCGTATAGTACTAAGGCTTGATTGCACGTACTAGTGTTATATATTTGTGGTTCTTGGGGAACATATAAATTTTTGCATCGTGTGTGCGGTGTTGTTGTCTGTATGTAGATCACCGCTTCATATTCAGAGTAAATATAAAATATACACACTGGAAGCTTCGAATAAAATATATACGTTGAAAGTCGAGAAGAAAGTGGTATCAATTTTGGGCATGCGAAACTTTCGAATAAGTAAAACGTCTCAATGACTTGACGCAAATTTTGAAGCGAGTATATGCAAACTGAACGAAACTGGTTCAAACCCCGTACTCTACCATCTGAGATTTTCTGTAAACCATCAATGCTTCTGTTATATTATTTATTTGCTCATGCATATTAAGCAATATTTTCTCCATACTTTCTAGATTTACAGAGCGACAAGACTGTAACATCTGCGGCAAGTAATGGACAATCACTACTGTATGTCATTACTGACGTGGAATCATAACTCTACAAGAGCATTAGCGTGGATAGTGTTAATACTAGCAATAGTATCACAACCATGTCACATGGCACATGCATCTCATATTGATGACGTAAGTCAATCGTAATTTCTTATAAGTTAGGACGTTGAAGTGAGTGAGTGAGAGAGAGAGAGAGAGAGAAAAAAGTGGGAGAAAGAGAGATCGAGAACTAGGAAAGTAGTATAAAAGAAACAATAAACATAAAGACTAAATTGTTCGATGGGCACATACAAACATACGCCCGCCCTCCCGCACGCACGTACACCCGCGTCCTCACGCGCGCACACACACACGCACGCGCATACACACTCCTGCACTCGAAAGCACTCACACACATCCACACCAACACCGCCACCCCTTCCCAAATCACCGACACTTTGTAAGCCTCTCGATTCTGTGCAATGCTCTAGCAATACCTTTCCAGAAAGTTTTCGATATCCCGTGTCCATCATATTCTTGGCATGCCTCTTATTCTCCTACATGGAACTTTCTTCTCCATGATTAATCTTCCCAAACCAATGTGTCTGTTTATATATACGAAATATGTTCGCTTGCGTTTGTTTCATAGCTCTGAGGAGCCACATTTTTTTCTATGTTGAAGTCTCTGTAGACATCTGTTTTGGTTCGTCTTTCTGTCTATGATATTCTTAGGAGCTTCCTATAACATTTCAATTCAAATACCAATATTTTCTTTTCCATTAGGGATGTCATTGCCACTTCTCACAACCATATTGTCATTGAAAACAAACACACACACACATACGCACAATCATATACACCCGCTCGCACACACACACACACACACATGAATGAAAAATGAGTGATTTCCTGCATCTGCATGTCAATAGAAAAAATTGAGTGTATATATGCTCTTATCCTAGACTGTCTCTTATCCTAGACTGTCTCTTATCCTAGACTGTCTCTTATCCTAGACCGTCTCTTATCCTAGACTGTCTCTTATCCTAGACTGCCTCTTATCCTCTCTCTTATCCTAGACTGCCTCATCCTCTCTCTTATCCAAGACTGTCTCTTATCCTAGACTGTCACTTATCCTAGACTGTGTCTTATCCTCTCTTATCATCTATCTTATCCTCTCTCTTATCACCTCTCTTATCCTAGACTGTCTCTTATCCTCTCTCTTATCCTAGACGGTCTCTTATCCTCTCTCTTATCCTATCTCTTATCCTCTCTCTTATCCTCTCTCATCCTAGACTGTCTCTTATCCTCTTTCTTATCCTAGACTGTCTCTTATCCTAGACTGTCTCGTATCCTCTCTTATCATCTATCTTATCCTCTCTCTTATCCCCTCTCTTATCCTAGACTGTCTCTTATCCTCTCTTATCCTAGACTGTCTCTTATCCTCTCTCTTATCCTCTCTCTTATCCTCTCTCTTATCCTAGACTGTCTCTTATCCTCTCTCTTATCCTCTCTCTTATCCTAGACTGTCTCTTATCCTCTCTCTTATCCTCTCTCTTATCCTAGACTTTCTATTTATGTTTTTAATTGTCTAATAAGGAACGTCCTAGTACTTGTACTCTTTTATGAACTTTATCGAAGTAGTAGATATTGATGAAATAAAATACACGTATTTGTATATACCAGGAAACAAGACAGAGGTTTGAGCTTCATAAAGCCAACGTCACATGTTCTGCTAGACTTGCCAATGTGACAGTGCCAACAGACAATGGTAAGAAAACAATTCTATTTCCTATGTTTAAAATATTTATTATACAAATAGATTTGAAATAAGGCAAGCTACACGGGACCGGATCAACAGAGCATGTTCTATCTGCCCGTGAATCTGAGCTCCCAACCTAGACCAGCCGATAATTAAGGATAAGGACCTGATTTGCCACTGATCATTTGGTTTTAGGTTGGATTTCTTCGTCCTAGTAAAAGATGAAGTTATATCATTCCATAGAACAATTCCCGGGCTGAAATGTAGCGACCAGTGTTATCCAAGCAGCATGATCTCTTTACTTCTCTCTCTCTCTCTCTCTTTCTCTATCTATCTATCTCTTTGTCTCTGTCTTAGGCTCCAAAGGGCAGATAATCCTAGTATATTTAACAATTCAATATATATTCATTGTTATATCTATTTGTCTATTATATATTATATTTGTCATCTTAATCTTGATTGATTCACTCATGCGATATTCTGTCTCTATGTTTCATCTATTTTTAAGAACGTCAATCTATTGACGTTTGACAACTCAAGAAAATAGGCGCGCCGATTGGTTGGCACCATGGAGTGATCGGTTAATATTTTGTCATTTATTTGCGTCATTATCCTTGGATCTTTCCAAAACGTTGTGTCTTTTTATATGTCAAAAATATATTAGCTTGCTTTTAAAAAAAATATCTTTCATCAGCCACACTTCTTCTATGTTGAAGTAAGTGAAATCTCAGAAAACGTTGGTTCCTCTTTCTGTCCATGATATTCTTAGGACCTTTCAGTCCATGATATTATTAGGACCTTTCAGTCCATGATATTATTAGGACCTTTCTGTCCATGATATTATTAGGACCTTTCTGTCCATGATATTATTAGGACCTTTCAATAACATTTCATTTTCAATACCAATATTTTCTTTTCATTGCGGATGTAATTTCCCGTCTCACAACCATATGATGCCTAGTTAATTACTAATTTCTGAGAGAGATATATATTGGGTTTTTTTTGACCCGTTACAAGACATGATGGCGGTGCTTTTAGAACTGTGTTACAATTGCTAGACCAAAGGAAAGAAAGAGATATGGTAACAATGTGAGAAAATATTAGATAATCTCATAACGTGACATGGTAAAGAGTAAAATATCATCCTGATACATAATACTAGGGATAGAGTTGCGTACATTAATGATCATCTATGTCAGCCTGCACGGCACGTGATGAAGATGATGTTTGGAACAGAGCTGTGGTGATTTAAATAAAACCGAGTGAACTCAGAATCTCAATAATTCTAGAACATAACGCTTTTTACCACCTGCAGGGACATACATAGATATTTGACCCTAGTCATGATGGAGTCCAGGACAATGAGATAGTTGAAAAAAAACAACAACTGGTTTAAGGGCATTTATATAATGACATATGAAAATGGACAAAGGTAATATTTTGAATTATCTATGTATGCATCTTTAGGACGAGAACACAACTGTGGACCAAACTGACAACAGAGATTACAAGAGTGGGGGAAAGATCTGGAAGATAGTCCAACAACAAGTATTGTAATAATGCTATTGGGCAATAGTTTTCAGAAGCCCATCTTAGCTGGCAGTCGTTAGTCTATTATATTATGTAGTCTTACTAACAGATTATTGCGCGTACTGTAAGCAACACATGTACTGTCTTACCAGCAATTGACTGACGTGTACTGCAAGCAACACATGTACGGTATTCCTAGCAGTTGTACTGTAAGCAACACATGTACTGTATTCCTAGCAGTTGTACTGTAAGCAACACATACACTGTCTTTCTAAATGATGACTGAAAGAGACGGAACCTCTATTGGGATGCTTCAAATGTTTATCTTCGCGGCCACCGGTTCAGTTAAACACGATCACAAATTCTAACCACCATATATCATACAAAAAACCAAACATTATCTTTGTCAATCGAGTGACTAGTCGACATGATACATTATCTTTCTCAATCGAGTGACTAGTCGACATGATACTTTATCTTTCTCAATCGAGTGACTAGTCGACATGATACATTATCTTTCTCAATCGAGTGACTAGTCGACAGGATGCAATGAACGTTGTAGCACATGTACAATAGGATTACATTTCTCATTTGTACACAAGGTGACAGATCAGAAATACCAAAGTATATACGGTTTCACAAAGAAGATTGTGTGTATTTCGATCCACATACATTACGAACTATGAAGTTCTTATTACCTGTGTACAATATGGATTTCTCTAGAGCTTTCGTTCTTGCACAGACGACTCCGATTCTCAATGGTATTCAGTACTTTGAGAAGAAACCTCCTGGATAGTGTGGGGGATTGGTACATTTCTGTGGTTCATAAATATATAGAAGGCATTTTCTACCACTGTGTATGCACACACTCAATTATATACACGCCTGCAATGATTTAGTGGTATTAATGTTGGTTACTTCTGACAACACAGACCATCTGGTTGCATGATTTTAATAAGGCGACCACAGAGAAGATAAGGAGGCATGTATCTTGAACATTGTTATAAGGTTTACATTGCAGTTGTCTAGTGACTACGTTTTGGGTAAGGACATGGTACATAATTATGTACGGTTTGTATCTAAAACCATTATCATGAAACATAATGAGATAATAATGTATCACATATATCAGTGATTCTCACTTTTCTGTTTCCTTGGTACCAACTTTTTTCCCACTTAAATATAATTTTAAACCAGGAGTCTCAAAACATTTGAGTCTTCGTCGAGTTCTTCGAAGCTATGTATGCATGGCCTTTTGCGTCGTGCAGACGGTTATTAAACAAATATAATCCATTGAGCATTTTCTCAGGAATGGGAACTTTTCAAGCGATCATGTCACAGCAACAGAAGATTTTTGTTTGCGTCTTCTTCTACTTTCTTTCATATCTTTAAACATATTGTCTCTGAACAATATTGTCCCAGCACGCAGGTTATGCCTCCAGGAATCCCGTGGTTTCGGCCGTGTTTTCCCAGATTATGGGAGTCCGTAATAAAGTCTTTTATTAAGAACTTACAGATGTTTTTATACCTCAGCAATGGTCTATCGCGGGACCGCTGGCTTTCAGTTAGTTCTCCTAATAGTAGATGTTTTGTGTTTCTTTCTGTAGCTGAACCTTGATCAGGAAGACGATTTTCCAGCATCACACCCAACGATGTCGATATTCAGCCTCAAGAGATCGCCCCTCAATGAGAGCTGTTTTTCTAACAACAGTTGTTGTAGTGAGGTCTGTGATGTCGAGTTCTGTGCACATGGTTCTAACATTCCATGTACGGAATCTAAGAGGCTGTTGTTTGCTACAGTTTCTCTCTTGACCTTTTTTTCTAAGCCGGGCGGCTTATATGGAGAAAGTGCCGTACCCATTTTACACTACCAACTCTCTGTCCTATTGATGTAGTCCAAGGGAAAGGCAAAGCTCGATACGCTTGGAATCAAGCAGAACTGCAGGTGATGCCAGAGGATGCTTGCATGTGTCCATAAACTGCCTTAGGGTCCTCCCTACGAATTTATTATCAGGGTGTTACTCAGGGCCGGTCTTAGGCCATTGCAACCTATGCAGCCGCAGTGGACCCCGCACTTCATAGGCCCAAAAATTCATATTAGAATTATTTTATCATTATCTTTCCTACCCAGACTAAGCCCCGCGCAATCCGTTTCGCAATTGCCCCTCAAATGTTAGGGCCGGCCCTGGTTTTACTCCCTTAGCCAGGGTTACTAATGTGCTAATCCGTCAGGCAGTGGGTTTTTTCTGTCAGGGTTTGCTCCCTTAACCCTAAAGTACATTCGTGCTAACCAACTTACACTGCTGAGTTTTCATGGACACTTATAAAGCTGTCGAGCCATCTGCTCGTAGACATAGTTTGCATATTTTAGCGGACATCGTTGTAAAATATATTTTAATGATAACTTGTCCAGACACACACGTTCATAGAATCTACATCGCTTTAACATTTGTCCAAAAATATAAACAGTACAGGCTGAAATCGATTAAAGACTACCAGTTGTGCAGCCATTTCGTATCTATAAAAAAATACCCAATAACGTTGTTACAAAACTTTCTTATTAGACCTTACAGTCCAGCACATTTCAGATGTAACTTTACTCACACGTTAATAATAATGAAATAATCCCTTTGACCGAGCAGGTAGATCTTAGCGGGACATAACCTTTTTGACAAAAGTATAGGTCCTCATCAGTTGGCTAACTGAGGTGACACTCATACGTTTAAGCTTTGCTGTTCAAGGAGCATTGTTGCACCTTTATTCATATATATATATATATATATTCACTGCAATATTTCAGTGGACGAATGGTTTAGCTGTTGGAGTCGATCTCCTCTACAGTTATCCGTACATATTGATTAAATAGATATGTGTTCTCTTTTGATCTTCAGTGCAGTGTACTGATGTTGACATTACATCACGTTTGTTACACGGTTCAAATTATACATATCTATATATACACCTTTATGGTCTAAAGAAAAGTTATTGAATGTCTTCCATTTTTGCTGTTTACGAAAACAAAAATAAGAATGTTAAGATGTTAAAGGGCAGGAAAAATTAACCAACACTGAAACTCTAAGCAGGGCCAATTCAAAAAAAAAAATCAAAAAAAAATCGTCACGCTGTCACAGAAGACTGTATGTTAAAAAATATCAATTAAAGGTGTCATGGATTTGGCAAATTGAGAAAAGTTAGTGGAAAATCATTTTTTAGTAGTGCTAGTACATTTGAGTATTCAATATTGAGCAGAGCAGAACGAAGGCACAGACGCAAGGTGCAAAGGTTCAGCGATGACATTGTCCTATGTTTCTTGTGCAACATATCAAATGATCATAGGTCTGCGAAATAGCATTGAGGAGACATGTTTGGTTCGAACGCTCTACTGCATCCACTACAGGCTAGCTTCAAACTGCCTGTCATGATGAGTAAGGCCATATATGTTTACAGTATTCTTATATATATATATATATATATATATATATATATATATATATATATATGTTCACACTAACTTGTGTATTAATGACTAATGGTTTTGTTTATAGGTGTGTACTGCGAACCAATATGGGACAATTTATTCTGCTGGCCGTTTTACGCTAAGGCTGGGGAGAATGTCACACAGCCATGTCCTACATATATAGATCGGTTCAATCCTCTTGGTGAGTGCATCGCCATAATAATCTTGGTTATCACTGTAATAATAATCATAATCACAAATTTAATCATCTTAATCATTATAACAGTATTATCATCCTCTTTCCTGCAATCACACCAACAACATCACCACTACCACCACCATCGTCATTATCATCAACAACATCATAATCAACATCACCGCCATCTTCATTATCATGGTTATAATCACGATCAGTATAATCGTTAATAGTATTAGTGTGACATTATCTTCATATCTGCATTGTCACCGCGATTGCCGCTACCATATACCTCCTCCTCCTTATCATCACAATAATCATCAAAATTGTGACTGTCATCATCATCATATCAACGATATAAAACCGACATGTTTTTCATGTCCCAGTACCAACATTTACATTTTATCTTGCTATCAGGTCCACGGTAAACTGACTTAATAAATGCCATCTTTATCATCAGAAAGGGCACGGAGGTTTTGTACAGAAGATGGAACATGGGGAAAAAAACCCAATTCGAATAGCAGTAATTCATGGACTGACTTTACAGAGTGTTTGAAGAAATCCAAATCCTCAGTTCCAGAAATCATCGAGGTTTGTTACATAGTTGAACTTGCTTTTAGTTTTCTGTGTAGTAGTGATCATTGTAATTAAGACCCCTTACCTCTTTTACATAAGCGAACCATAACCTGACATTTCCAGTAATGAGTGGTGTTTACCGTAAAAAAAAAAAAGGTAGGCGTTTCCCTGGTTTTCGTGCACACTAACGTATAGATGAGAAATATAATGACTTTTGTGAGGATAATAATTAAGTTTGGGGTTTTATCCACATTTTGGCTACATTTCTAGTACCAATAGTAATTTTCTTATTTGTTAAAAGACTGGGTGGAGAGGCGACGGTGTTTGATTCAATCCTCCCCTTTCATCTGCAAGCTTGAATGGAATATTGAAATATCGCCTCTCCTTGATGTTTGACCATCTTTCATCAAATATCGTCTTCTTCTGTGTCCAATCTAAAGCTTCTTACATATTAAGAGGATGCAGCCCGTATCACTGAACGTTTTGCCGTGTTATGTGACATATTCTTTCCAGAGAGTTGTCTTCCTTATAAATCTCTGGAAATCTCCTAGGTTTTGTACGAGTTGTCCTGCCTCCTCCAACGACAAATGCTTGCATTCTTGGATGTCTCTTGCACACCGACGTTTTACCGACGTCTTTGGTGACCTTTAACTTTGTTTCCTTCTATTACTCCATCCAGCAATATTATTTCCATACCACAATGTCTCTTTACATAGCAGAAAAAACCCCAACTTCCTTTTCATCTGAATGTGCTACTCCATGACTTACAGATTTGCTTTGATATATGGACATTTTGTTCCACAACCAGTACTTCAGAATGGTTTACGGGTAGATTTGTTTATCTATAGAATACAAAAGTCAAGTCCATCCACAAGACCTTCTTAGTATCCTCTTATAATGTAAATGGCAGCTCACAGTGTCACTAATCTTTGCTCCCATTTCGGGTCCAAAATGTGTAATGTCCTAGGAATGAGCTGGTATTAAGTCATTTGCCATTATGGCTTGTATAGAAAACAGTTATGATCTACATACCGCAGTCTTGCTTCAATACAATAAAATTATTCACACAAAATACTCATATATCTAGGTTTTACTTTACTGACACAAGTACAAACAGGAAATCTTACTATGATAATAAATAAGTCACTGTGTCAATGGTTGATCAGATAGGCGCACAATAGTTTCATTTTGCCCAAAACATGAATATAAAAGCATTTTTGCAGTACTTCGGCCAGAAAGTCTCATTAGTAAACGTTCTCACGCCCGCGTGTTGCCGGAACCCGAATGGGGAGCAAAGAATAGCAATACTGTTTACCTTCCACTGATGTCGTAAAAGGCGACTAAGGAGGGTATGTGATGGAGTTGGTTGTCATATCCCATATAGGGTAAGTGACCCAACGCCATGCTGAAGTCGGATGTGTCAGGCCAAAAGGCACAGATATCGCAGCAATGCTGTAAACCATGACACAACGCATTCCGTTCTCCGGACTACATCCTGCTAATCTACAGGAGTTTGAGAACGAACGCAGAAGAAGAAGAAGAATGGACCAACTAAAGTTACCGAAACCAGTGACAAGCTGGTAATTGTTATTTGGACTGAAATGTCTTTATAAAAAACAATGCAAGGGGAGTAGACGAATAATAAATATGATATAGAAGAATCGAGGGTATTAATAAAGAAAAAAATCATGCAGCAAACGTGATGTGAACCGCTAGATGACGGAGTGGCAAATGATCTCAGGCATCACAATACTATTTGAGTCTTCTCACTTGTCATAATTGTATTTGATGTGTTTGCCTCGAGATATTCTGTTCTTGTATCCCTGTTTAAATGAATAATTTCTCTAGCATATGTTCTTATTAGCTTATGCTTCCTGGCTATAAAACTTGTAGATATATAACTTATATATTAATGATACACTCTGAATGACTCATCCACCTTATTCTTCTTGAGCTTTCTTCTCAAACTCCCGCTGGATCTCTCTTGTAGCAGAACAATGGTCTTGCTCGATTTCCAACAAGGGGTATTCTAGAGAGTGGAAAAGCGCTGTAACCGTTTTATTTGCTACAATCGCACAACATATTTGTCTTAGGCGGTACTTAGCCATAAAAACGCTCCTAGTTCTACATTTTACACGGGGGTTATCCATGGCGGAGGTGTAGTAGTCGAACAGTTGACCGCAAGAGGTTTAGAGGTAGAATGCAGCTCGTGATGTCTTGTTTACAAAATGGATTTTTTTCAGATCCACAGGGATGCTCGTTTGAAACTACGTTATTACGTGCTATATGTGATACTCTCGGCAGACGACGTTAGGGTTTCGTTCAGATGAACGGAATATATTTTGGGAAACCGGAGTACAATAAAGTAAATCCTCTACGACTATTGAACTCGTCATTGTTTGCGCTCATTCTCAAACTTCTACTATATATCTCTTATCGCAGGACATATGGTCCTTCAAGATCTCTAACAAGATGCAGTCCAGATATTGAAAATGTGCTGTGTCTCAGTTTTATTTGTGGAAATGGCGCAACCCATCCGATTTCAGCGTGGGATATTTTTTAACCCTGTAAGAGGAGTACTCAATGTATTATATATCCCAACATCACATGTACCGACTACTGTCGTTCCTGTGTAAATAACCACGTTAGTGGAGAGATACGTGTTGGATAATTCTATTTCATGTTAATAAATTGTCTACTTGTGTGATTTAATACATCATAATAGTATTTTGTTTGGTGTACATATTATCTGCAACCACGCTTCACAAGAAAATGTACATGATTAAGTACAAAGACCATCGCCAATCAGATATTGTCTTCATATTCCCAATCAAATATTGTCTTCATACTTCTCAATCAAATATTGTCTTCATACTTCTCAATCAGATATTGTCTTCATACTTCTCAATCAGATATTGTCTTCATATTCCCAATCAAATATTGTCTTCATACTTCTCAATCAAATATTGTCTTCATACTTCTCAATCAGATATTGTCTTCATATTCCCAATCAAATATTGTCTTCATAATTCTCAATCAGATATTGTCTTCATACTTCTCAGTCAAATATTGTCTTCATACTTCTCAATCAAATATTGTCTTCATACTTCCCAATCAGATATTGTCTTCATATTCCCAATCAAATATTGTCTTCATACTTCTCAATCAAATATTGTCTTCATACTTCTCAATCAGATATTGTCTTCATATTCCCAATCAAATATTGTCTTCATAATTCTCAATCAGATATTGTCTTCATACTTCTCAGTCAAATATTGTCTTCATACTTCTCAATCAAATATTGTCTTCATACTTCCCAATCAGATATTGTCTTCATATTCCCAATCAAATATTGTCTTCATACTTCCCAATCAAATATTGTCTTCATACTTCTCAATCAGATATTGTCTTCATATTCCCAATCAAATATTGTCTTCATACTTCTCAATCAAATATTGTCTTCATACTTCTCAATCAGATATTGTCTTCATACTTCTCAGTCAAATATTGTCTTCAAACTTCTCAATCAGATATTGTCTTCATATTCCCAATCAAATATTGTCTTCATACTTCTCAATCAAATATTGTCTTCATACTTCTCAATCAGATATTGTCTTCATACTTCTCAATCAAATATTGTCTTCATACTTCTCAATCAGATATTGTCTTCATACTTCTCAGTCAAATATTGTCTTCATACTTCTCAATCAGATATTGTCTTCATACTTCCCAATCAGATATTGTCTTCATTCTTCCCAATCAGATATTGTCTTCATACTTCTCAATCAGATATTGTCTTCATACTTCCCAATCAGATATTGTCTTCATACTTCTCAATCAGATATTGTCTTCATACTTCTCAATCAGATATTGTCTTCATACTTCTCAATCAGATATTGTCTTCATACTTCTCAATCAGATATTGTCTTCATACTTCTCAATCAGATATTGTCTTCATACTTCTCAATCAGATATTGTCTTCATACTTCCCAATCAGATATTGTCTTCATATTCCCAATCAAATATTGTCTTCATACTTCTCAATCAAATATTGTCTTCATACTTCTCAATCAGATATTGTCTTCATACTTCTCAATCAGATATTGTCTTCATATTCCCAATCAAATATTGTCTTCATACTTCTCAATCAAATATTGTCTTCATACTTCTCAATCAGATATTGTCTTCATATTCCCAATCAAATATTGTCTTCATAATTCTCAATCAGATATTGTCTTCATACTTCTCAGTCAAATATTGTCTTCATACTTCTCAATCAAATATTGTCTTCATACTTCCCAATCAGATATTGTCTTCATATTCCCAATCAAATATTGTCTTCATACTTCTCAATCAAATATTGTCTTCATACTTCTCAATCAGATATTGTCTTCATATTCCCAATCAAATATTGTCTTCATAATTCTCAATCAGATATTGTCTTCATACTTCTCAGTCAAATATTGTCTTCATACTTCTCAATCAAATATTGTCTTCATACTTCCCAATCAGATATTGTCTTCATATTCCCAATCAAATATTGTCTTCATACTTCCCAATCAAATATTGTCTTCATACTTCTCAATCAGATATTGTCTTCATATTCCCAATCAAATATTGTCTTCATACTTCTCAATCAAATATTGTCTTCATACTTCTCAATCAGATATTGTCTTCATACTTCTCAGTCAAATATTGTCTTCAAACTTCTCAATCAGATATTGTCTTCATATTCCCAATCAAATATTGTCTTCATACTTCTCAATCAAATATTGTCTTCATACTTCTCAATCAGATATTGTCTTCATACTTCTCAATCAAATATTGTCTTCATACTTCTCAATCAGATATTGTCTTCATACTTCTCAGTCAAATATTGTCTTCATACTTCTCAATCAGATATTGTCTTCATACTTCCCAATCAGATATTGTCTTCATTCTTCCCAATCAGATATTGTCTTCATACTTCTCAATCAGATATTGTCTTCATACTTCCCAATCAGATATTGTCTTCATACTTCTCAATCAGATATTGTCTTCATACTTCTCAATCAGATATTGTCTTCATACTTCTCAATCAGATATTGTCTTCATACTTCTCAATCAGATATTGTCTTCATACTTCTCAATCAGATATTGTCTTCATACTTCTCAATCAGATATTGTCTTCATACTTCCCAATCAGATATTGTCTTCATACTTCTCAATCAGATATTGTCTTCATACTTCCCAATCAGATATTGTCTTCATACTTCTCAATCAGATATTGTCTTCATACTTCTCAATCAGATATTGTCTTCATACTTCTCAATCAGATATTGTCTTCATACTTCTCAATCAGATATTGTCTTCATACTTCTCAATCAGATATTGTCTTCATACTTCCCAATCAGAAATTGTCTTCATACTTCCCAATCAGATATTGTCTTCATACTTCTACGCATATTCCACAAAGAAAAATTGACACAAATAACTCTTAGAGGTAAAAGATAAAATAACCAAGAAATCAAGAGCATATCTTAAGTAAGAGAATAAATGAGTAATAAAGTATTGTAATGTTTCTTGTGGCGATGAGGCACAGAACACTTGTCGGAGGACATGGTGTCTTGTTCAACATCTGTGGTAGGAATTTTTATACCTAGACGGCTCAGAAAGACGTAGCAACTTATTGATCGTAACATCTTTACAAGAAAACTCATTATAGTCAGAAATCCAGAGTTAGTCGCTACGTTCCGTTTAAACCAGCTTTGAATGTTCTCAATAACATTGTTCGGTGTTTACTTTTAGCTATTTTATGCATAAATAAATGTGGTGTTTCATGATATTTTTACCTTTATTCTAGGAGCATATGCCAATTGTGATCCAGATATCAACTATTGGGTACGCAATATCTCTAGGAACATTAGCAGTTGCCACTGCAATCATGACTCTATTCAAGTAAGTGAATCTGAGATTTGAGAGTATAATTAGCAGTTATATCGTGTTACAAGACATCCAACATCTTTCTGTCTTTCGATATAATGTTATTGTGCAGTTATTCTTGAAGAAGACACATGTGATATATGTTATATCGACTAGTATGAATATAGACGTGCAATGGCAATGTTGTCTTTTTTTCACTTACTGAGGCAAACACATTGGCATAGAGAAACAACAGTGGAAGAAGTACTGTACTGGACTATGAAATATCTAGGCATCACTTTTGATAGAAGTCTATCTTTCTCGAAACATGTGAACAATATCATTCAGAAAGCTGGGAAGGGTGTCAGTGCAGTCAACATCATGGCATCTGCAGAGATACCGCAGCGAAACTTTTTTTCAGATGATGCAGGCAGTAGTATTATCTGTGTTGGACTACGGTTTAGGTTTACTGACACTGTCGCAAACACAGGTGGATAGGTGGAGAGAGTTCAAAATGAGGCCATGAGAGCTGTCCTAGGATGCACAAGAGATACACCTATCGTGGTGGTGAGGTTTCTCCTAGACCTACCTAGCATCACATCAAAACATAAAATAGCCCAGGTTAAAGAATACTTTAAGGTAGCCAATAATGATCATCACGTCTTACACCAATCTCTAGACAACACAAAAGGAAAGCGAGTCCATATACGGTCCTGGATGGCAGAAGCAGAAGATACCCTACTCAGTGTTTGTGAGCTGGAGAAAGTGGGAAGATGCGGTGAATTGGTAACATTTGGCAAAGAGAGAAAATGATTGACAACAGTGGTGATACAGATGGAAAGAAAGTGCCGCGACTGGGCTGCCAAATGAACAGAGGAAATTATCCAAGAACTTTCTACTGCCTACAACGCTACAACATCGGGTATGCGAATGGAAATAGAAGCGGTGACAGCAGCTCTCATTTGGCTGTCGACTCAACCACCAACAGATTCAGTGATTCTGTCGGACTCTCAAAGTATGTTGCACAAGATAGAAAAGAGTATGATCAGAACTGAATGTGTCACTCTTCTCGACAATGCGCAGAGAATTACGCGGATCTACTGTCTAGGTCATATGGGATCAGGGGAAACGAGAGAGCTGAATGTGGTGGCTGGTAAAGCTTTGGTGAACGGCACCAAGATAAGAAGAAACAGGATTGAATTGATTAGAGCATTCATGGACACCATACGAGATTGACGAGTAGGAAGTCGAACGTGACAATGTACATATTAAAGAATGGTAGAAATGGGAGTGACTAGATGTGATGGGAGAAAGTGCTCATTCTCCGAAAAGATCAGAAGAACGCGTAATCAGCAACTGACTGGAACACTGAGCTTATACACTGTTAGATGGCTGACGGAACGGCAAGCAGAGCATATGTGGGAATGCCCCCTGTTCTGTGACGCTTGTTCCTAATCAAGAATCAAGAACTGTACGGCTTCTATACAAGTTACAAAACACTGTCAGGTTTATAGAAGAAAAAAACTTCATATATAAGGCACATTCCAAGCGAACGGAAGAGGAATATATTGTCACTAAGGTATGACATAGATATTCATAAAGAATATACGCGTTTATATATATATATAAATACATACATACATACATACATACATACACACATGCATACATACATACGTACGCAAGCAGGCACGCACGCACGCACACATACATACATATTAATACATACACACATACATATTAGCATACATTCCTATTATGTGACATATTCTTTCCAGAACCTGGTCTTCTTTTTGGATTTTCTGAACCCTCCGAGATTCTTGGAGAGTTGACCAGTCGCAGCTAGTGACATGTTTAAGCAATCCGATATCATTTTCGTCTTGGTCGCCCTCTTACCCAGTTTCCCAGCATGGTCCATGGGACATATTTTTCTGTCCCATCCCATCCCATTCCATGGCAATTTATTCCTGCCCCATCTCATCCCATCCCATGGGATTACTATTATAATATTAATATGGAATACATTTAAAATAAAATTATGAAATTTATGAAAGTTTAGGTTTAGTGTCTACTAAATAGGACTACATATACAAAGAGACATGCAAAACGACAAAATTTATTAACTTTATGACAATTCAGTATCATTCTGACACTCTCAGAATGATAAGACCATTTCTGAGTCACTCTGCTCATTCAGCACATTATCAATTTCCCGCTGATCGACTGCTTCTACTAATTCAGTTAATTCGGGTAATCCGTGAACCATTTCCACAATGTTCATCTTACATGCAAATCTGATGTACACAAAGTTTATAACGAGAGTTGGTGACATCCGTTTTCGTAACTTACTCAACAACAATCCGGCCATGGGAAATACAAATATGTGCTGTCCCTTCCCATCCCATCCCATGGGACGTTTCCCATGGGAATCCCATGGGAATAACATTCCTATGTACAAGCCTGCTGTTTCCACCCATTAATCTTTAGATGCTATTATGTCTCTTTATATGATCAAAATAAAACCACAGCTTTCTTATTAGGATATTGTTAAGGATTCAGCCCGTTTCCACGTTAATGGATCTTACCACTTCTTGATTTCATTGAAAGGCATACATTAGTAAATAGAAACCAGTATCTTGCCGCACTGGAATTCTCATAAGTGCTTCATTCACATTTTCAGCAGCCGTCCAATTGTATGCAGTTTCAAAGTCCCAGTTAGTACTTCTTCGGATATTTCTAGAGAGGAAACATTTCCACTCACGCCCATCCCTGATAGCACCCTTTTCTGTCATTCTCTGTATGTGTTCGGTATCACAGACAGTATCGTCTGCTTCACTTTGTAATAAATCAAAACTGCACTAAGGTCGACCACAGCTGTTTTTATACTGCGTCATTTGATTTCATACTGTGCCATTTGTTTTCATACCGTGCCATCTGTTTTCATACTCTGCCATCGTTTTCAGACTGTGCCATCTGTTTTTACACTGTGCCATGTTTTCATACTCTGCCATCGGTTTCAGACTGTGCCATCTGTTTTTACACTGTGTCATCTGTTTTTACACTGTGTCATCTGTTTTCATACTGTGCCATCTGTTTTCATAATTTGCCATCTATTTTCATACTGTGTCATCTGTTTTTACATTGTGCCAAATGTTATTACACTGTGCCATCTGTTTTTACGCTGT
Organism: Meghimatium bilineatum; assembly: GCA_034231615.1. Lineage (NCBI taxonomy): Eukaryota > Metazoa > Mollusca > Gastropoda > Stylommatophora > Philomycidae > Meghimatium > Meghimatium bilineatum. The sequence goes on from CM067299.1 coordinate 105,184,094, forward strand.
GTCATTTGTTTTCACACTGTGACATCTGATTTCATACCGTGCCATCTGTTTTCATACTGTGCCATCTGGTATTTCGTTGCGTTTGACACCTGCATGATCAGGGACAGTATATTCATGTAACACACACACCCACATATACATACATAATATATGTATATCTATATATTTATACTACACATGCGTACATTATAGAATGCCATTATGCAATAATACATTTGTAATGCATTATTAAGGTTTACAAGATGACCTTGCTTGAGTACGATCATGTATAGCTGGTACAATCTTGTATAGTTCATACGATCATGTATAGCTGGTACAATCTTGTATAGTTCATACGATCATGTATAGCTGGTACAATCTTGTATGTTCATACAATCATGTATAGCTGGTTCAATCTTGTATAGTTCATACGATCATATATAGCTGATATGTTTACCACAAATCTTTGATTCATACATTTCAGGAAACTTCACTGCCAGAGAAATATCATCCACATAAACTTGTTCATCTCGTTTATGTTCCGTGCCATCATCTCTCTTTTGAGGAACACCCTACTCGTGAAACATTTAGCACTTCCAAGTGATATAAAATACGAGGAGGACGGAACTCTAGTATTCATACAGGAGGGCATGGTAATGACTAGGTTGACATTCCAACATCTATTTAATGATTTCAATCAAATGTAACGATTCCATATCAAATATGATCATTATTAATGGTTCTCTTTCAACTTTGTTCTTCAACTTGTGTTTGCGTATGATGTGCAGGTGTGTGTGAGTGTGCAAGTACGTTTGTTAATCACGCCAATTGAGAAAAATAATTACAGTTTTTAGAATGGATTGCTGGAACCAGCGTTGCCACAGATGATTTATTTCTATTATCTGGGGTTTTTGGCCGTCTTCTGGGGTACTGGAGTTATTTAAAAAAAATTAAACTGTGATCAAAACGTTCATCTGGGATTTTAAAAAGAATTTCACAATAAGGAATTTAACTTTTATTATTAGGAATTTATTCAAAACAGAGGTAAATTCACACCGCAAGTAACGATTTTCGAAATAGAGGTTACTAAGTCTCATGGGACAATTAAATTGCGAATGATTGTTTTAAAAGGCAAACCCGATTAAACATTTTCAGAGCGATCTGGGGTTATATCTAAAACATCAGTGGAAACATGATTTTCCCCCAGTAGATTATTAGACAGAATCAGAGATAGATAACAACACGGTTAGCAGAATATATAGAGAAAATGAAAATATTTACACGTTTTTTTCTGAAACAATATATTTAATAAATAATCAGACAAACTGTTGCGATCAACATCATCGAAAATCAAGAGAAAACCTCTTGATTGTTGTTTGTTTGTTGAATGTAGGAAGTAAAGCCTTTGGCCGAGGCAAGACGTTTTCAACCTAAGACAGTAGTGTATGTTGGTTATATGAAGATCATATCCGTGTTATGGAGATACTTCAAAATGTTCAAGATGTAAAGCATCCATGCCTTGTTGATAAGATTTTAACTTTGTAGGACTGGACTGATACAATCATTTAGGACTGGACACTTCATGTCAGACTAGAGTCTTCAGAAATATATTAGATTTGGGTTTTTGATAGTTTGAGGAGCCATTGTTCTTCTATGTTCAGGTCTCTCCTGACGTCTGCGTTGTTTCGTCTTTTTGTCCACGATATTATTAGGGCTTTCCTATAGCTCTTCATTTCAAATGCCGATATTTTCTTTTCCGTTGCGGATATCATTGCTCGCGTTTTACAAACATATGTTGAGACAGGAAAATATAGCTTCTTAATATTTGTATCTTTGTTATTTCATATATAAGCTATATAATTCAATAGAGAGTAACTAGGACTAGAAAACATATTCATAATTACTGTCAAATCCGTAGATAAGAGATGGATTTGGGGTGTTCAAACCCTCTCCTCAGCAAATTTGAACATTACTTTTAGTACTAGGAACTAGGCATAAAGATATGTAAAAATCCCTCCAATAGCGATTGTTTACAAAAGGGTCATCAAATTTCCTGTCGTATTATGAAGTGTACATGAGGTAAACAGTTAAAAGATATACATTTACAGACGAGTTTGAAGACATTGTAGAGAAATACTGGGAAAATTACAGCGATGTCATGAGAAAAGTTTCCAAATTAGGGCAGGTAATGAAAGACAAGAAAAGCAGCTCAAACAAATATTTTAAACAGGTAAAGAGACACGTGATCTTGCTGGAAAGTGTAATGAAATATTGAAAAAATACGGTGAAGGAAAGCAGAAAAAAAACCTGTACAAATTGGTTGGCAAATATTAACAGAAAGAATACACAAAGAGACAGGAAACAAAGTTATCAATGACAGCTGACCCTTGTTAGTGAGATGTTTATTATTTGGCCCCATTTAGTTATTTCTACTACAACACTGACCTGGATTGATGATTGATTAAAATAACTTGCACATAAATGATACATTTATAATGCATTATTAGTGTTTGTTAGACAAGCTTGCTTGAATACGGTCATGTATATGATATTTCTGTGATACGTGCACATACTTCTTTGAATTGATTGTTTTGATGAATTTAAGAAAAGCATACAGGGGTTGCTGTTAGAGAATCAATAATATGTCTTATTTTCAGCATTGGGAATGTAAGCTGTTGAACACGCTGTGGCAGTACTCACTCAACGCAAACTACATGTGGATTTTTGTAGAAGGACTGTATCTGCATACTCTTATCTTCTTTGCCGTCTTTTCACAGTCATCAAAGTTTTTTAAACTTTACATCATTATTGGTTGGGGTAAGTAGTTTCTTACATTATTGGTTGGGGTATGTAGTTACAATATTGGTTGGGGTAAGTAGTTACATTATTGGTTGGGGTAAGTAGTTACATTATTGGTTGGGGTAAGCAGTTACATTATTGGTTGGGGTAAGTAGTTTCTTACATTATTGGTTGGGGTAAGTAGTTTCTTACATTATTGGTTGGGGTAAGTAGTTACAATATTGGTTGGGGTAAGTAGTTACATTATTGGTTGGGGTAAGTAGTTACATTATTGGTTGTGGTAAGTAGTTACATTATTGGTTGTGGTAAGTAGTTACATTATTGGTTGGGGTAAGTAGTTACATTATTGGTTGGGGTAAGTAGTACATTATTGGTTGGGATAAGTAGTTACATTATTGGTTGGGGTAAGTAGTTACATTATTGGTTGGGGTAAGTAGTTACATTATTGGTTGGGGTAAGTAGTTACATTATTGGTTGGGGTAAGTCGTTACATTATTGGTTGGGGTAAGTAGTTACATTATTGGTTGGGGTAAGTAGTTACTTACATTATTGATTGGGGTAAGTAGTTACTTCTGGAAGATATGGTTAGAGTAAGGTGGTTAATTCTTAAAGTACTCATTAAAATAAGTTGTTAATTCTTGAAGTCAGAGTAAATTTTTTTGAAATAATATTCAGAATAGTTGTTATGTTTTTGAAGTAATAGAGTAGTTATGTTCTTGAAGTAATAGTCAGAATAGTTATTATGTTCTTGAAGTAATAGTCAGAATAGTTATTATGTTTTTGAAGTAATACTCGGGGTAAATGTAAAGTTCTTAAAGTATTAGTTAAAGTAAGTGTTATGTTCTTGAAGTAATATAATAAATGTTAAGTTCCTGAAGTAATAGAATAAATGTTACGTTCTTAAAGTAATATAGTAAATGTTGATTAAGTTCTTGAAGTAATAGTCAGAGTGTTAAGTTCTTGAAGTAATATAATAAATGTTACTCTCTGAAGTAGTAGAATAAATGTTACGTTCTTGAAGTAATAGAATATTTGTTATGTTCTAAACGTAATAGTCAGAGTAAATGTTAAGTTCTTGAAATAATAGAGTAAATGATAATTAAGTTCCTGAAGTGATAGATTAAGTGTTAAGTTCTTGAGGTAATGGACTATTTGTTATGTTCTTGAAGTAATAGTGACAGTAAATGGTAAGATCCTCAAGTAAATGTTAGAAAAGTGTATAAGTTTTGTGAGCAAGACTCAAATATTTTAAGTCGTGGTTGGATTAAGTTGTCATTTTTTTGAATTAATTATTATAGTATGTACTCAAGTTATGAAATGGTGGTTGAAGTAAGTGGTCAACTTTTGAAATGATGGTTAAAGTAAGTGGACAAGTAGTAACATATTAGTTCAAACATGGGCTCATGTATTGAGATGATTGAAGTAGGTTATTACATTTTGTAGCAATAGATTTAAAATGTGTCCAACTCGGAAATTATTATTAAGCTGTTTATCTGAAATACTTAGTTCAGTTAATTATGTATTGTTGAAATAAATGGATAATGCTAGTGTACTGATATGGAAATATTTAGATTGGTAGGTCATCAGTCTTTGAAGTAATGAGTACATTCACTGGTCATTTCTGCAAGCGATTTATTTTTGAACTAGGAGGAGAATCTGTAAAAAATATTTGACATAATCATGCTTATTCTACACTCATTACCTTTTACAATAAATTTAAAGTGTGTGTTTTTTTGCAAGAAATTTATTAGACTGTAATTGGGTAAATTAGCAGTGCTTGTGAAACAACCCAACGTACTAGAGATGTGAGGGCTTGGGCAACACAGAGCAATAAGAAAGAAAAATATAAATATGCAAGTAGTGCGAACAATATTAGATACCATTGGCAGCACTCTTTATATATTTATGTATCTTTCCGTTATCTCAATGTCTTCTGTCAGTAACTATCTATATCAGTTATACAGCAGTGATGATTTGGATACATTGGGAAATTAGTTCACATTTGTGTATACTGGATAATACCGTCACCATCAGTACCATCAACACCATCAACACCATCAACACCATCAACACCATCAACACCATCAGCACCATCAACACCATCAACACCATCAACACCATCAACACCATCAACACCATCAGCACCATCAACACCATCAACACCATCAACACCATCAGCACCATCAGTACTTTCTGTTAATCTTCTAGTTTTGCTTGTCCACAGTGCTGCCTCTTATCTTCATAATACTCTGGGTCCTAGTCAGAATATTCAAGAACAATACTATGTGAGAATTTATGTTTGTGTTGATTGTTAGAGAATAATTCTGATAGCGACTAATCATAATTATCATCATCATCGTTATCAACGCCATCATCAACATTATACTGTCTTCATTACCAGTACAACCGCCAACATCACCACAATGACCGCCGCCAGCGCCACCACCATCATTATCATTTTTAACATTACCCTCATCACCAACAACAAAATCACCATCATTATTATCACCGCCATCAGCATTATTTCCACCACGACTACCACTACCACAATAGCCATAACCATCACCATCTATCATCGCCATTAGCATCATCTCCACCACGACTACCACTACCACAATAGCCATAACCATCACCATCTATCATCGCCATTAGCATCATCTCCACCACGACTACCACTACCACCATAGCCATAACCATCACCATCTATCATCGTCATCATCACGAACAATCCGTTATATTTTATTCTGATGACACTTTTATTCTTGAGATGTAAAAGAAATGATTATTTTGATGTCTTTTGAATATTTTATTTTAATATGTTTCAGTTGTTGGAACACTCACGACAAAGGCTTCTACTGGATTCTGAATGCACCAATTGTAGCATCCATATCGGTTTGTGTGTTTCTTGAATATTGTATTTTGAAATAATTAATTCAATAGCGAGTAACATGAGGATAGGTTCATGTTTGGTAAACGGGTCTACCATTTTTTTACGAAAGGGGAGGGAAATAAAGCCACAGTTTTCGGTGATTATTTTCCTTGGTTATAACTACGCAGCAGTTGGGAATAGGGGAAGATGGATATATTTATTTCGGAGGGTTTGCATGTGTTGGACTCTCAGTGGGTGGCGCGCAATTCTCAGCAGCAGTTCACGCGACTATAACAAACGTACTACATGTTTATCGATCTATGGTAAGCTCAACAAACTTACGATTACGTTAGCCATTTTGTATCAGACGGCACTCAGTGACGTTCCCGAATTACGTGCTTTTAAAAATTTGTTAAATTTGTGATCGGCGCAGATTTTATAAAACTTCTAGAAGGCAGTCCCGTTTATAAACCATGAACCTTTGGGTATATTTTAAAAAAAAGCGGCCAGGAGGTGGAAATGATTGTTATCATTGGAATTTATATGTATTCTGACCCCCCCCCCCCATATGGATTACGTCCCTCTCAACTAAGCATACGCTGCCTGACGAGACTACCCCTCATGGCACACAACTATGTAGATATGCCTGGACTACCCCTCATAGCTGACAGCTATGTAGCTTCAAACATTAATCCCCAGGGATGAAAGAAAACATTAACTTTTTTGTAAAACGTTCATTAGTCAGATTCGAACTCCTGACCACTTTAACAGAAAGAAAATGGCTTACATCTAGGCCAGGATGTCTCTCATGATGTCCTTGCTTACAATAATACATATAAAGGTAAAGGCAAAGTTAATAGTTAATATTTAAATGATACTAAGAAATGGACATTGGGCAATCTGAACAATAAAGAAGAAGGAATAACGATGACCTATTGACAGAGAAGTATATAGTATACTCTTGAATGAGAGGTTTATAGTACGCTCTTGTCAGAGAAGTATCTCCTATGTTCTTATCAGAGAAGTATCTACTATGTTCTTGTCAGAGAAGTATTTGCTATTTTCTTGACAGATAGGTATATGGTATATTCTTGAGCATTTTGGTTATTATTGAATCACTTAAGTACAGTACAGTGATATTGGACTATTATTGAATCACATATGTACAGGACAGTGAGATCACTATTATTGAATCACATATGTACAGGACAGTGAGATTGGACTATTATTAAATTTTGTAACGGTCTATAGATCGATATTTGTGTTTTTCGAGTGGTTAGCAAAACTATCATATTTTCAATTTTCGTCTCCCGGATAACAGTTTTGTTTTAGTTGTTACAACTGTTTGTTTGTTTTGCGTTCGCTCCATTGTAACCATCACGGATATCCGTGCGATTTCCGCCGGGAGCGTGATTACGTTGTGCCACCGTTATGCGCCTTGTAGGCCTAGCACATCCGATTTCGGCATGCCTTGACAATTCGAGTGGCCTACCCTTAGCCTGTGACAGCCTCTATATCTGTCTCCAGGCACGCGCAGTGCTTTTTGCTCTCGTCTGACTCGCACGAGGTGTTCCACTGTCTATGAACTTGCCCCGTGTAAGGACGTGCTGTACCTGTGCCCATTGGGTACTGAACCGTTCACGGGTACATCAGTGAGCCTGGTTCCTTAAGGGGAAGAACTCAACAGAGGAGTTGGACCCTGGCTCTTTCGCCCTCTTAGCCGAGGTGTCATTCACCGACATAGTGTACCCCTTGTCCAAGGTCGAGTCTCACACCACGTGTTTGAGAGCAAGGCGTTCTCGAGCTGAGCGTCCTTGTCCCAATAGCGCCTGAGCCCATCAGGTACTGAACCCTTTCTCTCTTCAAGTGTATTTCCGGTATAGGAAACCTTGACAGTAGAGTTGGGCCAGGACTACCATCGTTGTCCCTTTCTTGCCTAAGCCCGTCGGATACAGAACCCTTTCTCTTCGCGAGCATATTTCCGGTTTAGGAAGGCTTGACATTAGAGTTGGATTAGGTCTTCTTGCTTTACCAAACGCCAATGAATGGGTCTGGGTCTCTGCCTGTAAGGGACACAGGTAACTAGAAGCTCGACTCGAGCTGACTAAGCTTGTAGTTCCCCTTTCCTAGGGACTTTTCACTTTCTATTTGCAGTTCGCGCTGCCCTCTAGCGCTGTTCTGCCCTTTCATTGTTTCATTGTACTCGGTATGAAATCTATTTGTCTCTCGCCATGCATCTACCTTTACGTGCATTTTACATTGGCCGCCCCTCCAATGATTGGACTGTGCTGACTAGCTTCACTGTATGTCGACAGTGTCGCTGTATGTAGTGATGCTGGTGGTATCGGAGATATTGTCTGTCTCTTGTGCAGTCAAATCTCTTTCCATCTGCTACCTCCACATTCTCGGACACGATCCCCAAATGATGTGGCCAGAATCAGCTCGAGCTGCTAGTTGTTACATCTATTTTAACCATATATACATTGGTCATTAAAAAATATCAAACATACATTGAATCACACGTGTACAGGACAGTGATATTGGACTATTATTGAATCACACATGTGCGTAAGGTAAGTAAAGTAACCCATAGCATTTATTAATGCCGTAGGGGTGTGAGATGTTAGCGATATCACATCTCAGTGGCTCTGCAAATGAGGGCGGTAGCCATCTCCTCGCCCTCGCAGTCTTTACCCCCGGATTAATCCAGTACCTATGTTTAAAGCTGGATCGACCCGGGAACTGTTGCAATCTGAAAAAACATTTTCGCCTCAACTGGAGAATGAACCCGGGACCACTCATATGCGAAGCCAATGCGCTAACCACTGCGCTACGCGGCAGTCTGATAGTAATATTGGACTATTATTGAATCACTTATGTACAGTACAGTGATATTGGACTATTATTGAATCACTTAAGTACAGTACAGGGATATTGGACTATTATTGAATCACTTAAGTACAGTACAGTAATATTGGACTATTATTGAATCACTTAAGTACAGTACAGTGATATTGGACTATTATTGAATCACTTAAGTACAGTACAGTGATATTGGACTATTATTGAATCACTTAAGTACAGTACAGTGATATTGGACTATTATTGAATCACATATGTACAGGACAGTGAGATTGGACTATTATTAAATTTTGTAACGTCACTATTCACTGGTATCACCAGCACAAATGTGGGTGTTAGGCGTTCAAAACATGAACTAATTCTATGAGTTGGGATTGTGAGATTCTTACTGTTAACTCTGATACCAAACTGATATTGTTCAGGAAGTCATCATCATAAGGTCCCATGCCTGCTGGGGTAGGCGATCATGGGTCATCATATCTCTCTATCTCCAGTGTTATGTATCACGATCATTGTTGTTTCCCTTCCGTGCCAGGTTGTTAAAATGTCTAATGTTTTCTCACGTTATCGCCCTCTGTTGTCTTTAATCTTGCCTGTTGTGATATGTTCTCCAAAACTCATGGTCTCATATCGTGGCCAAAAAAGGAAGATTGTATTTTTCTTATATTTTGGAATAAGCTCTGTCTCAGATTTGACTCTTTCAACACCTCCACATTAGTTTTCTTGTAGTCCATGGTATTCGCATCGTTCATCTGTAGAACCACATCTCTACTGTCTCTAATTTCCAACTTTCCTGTTTGTTTATTGTCCAAGACTCGCATCCATATGTTAGTTAGTATATGAGTTATATAACATTGCAAAACTCTCTTCATTACCTATGATGACCAGGTCATATTACACAATATATTTTACTGAATGTTATTTTTACCTGTTCTATTCTGCTTCTTATTACTGTTGAACTTCTTCCATCTGCTGTAATTGTTGTTCCTAAATACCTGAATTGGTGAACCGGTAGAATTGGTGGACCAGTTTTAATACTATATTATTTTTCACATTGATCTTGAAAACTGTGGTATTTTTTTTCTTTGAAATAACCAATTCTTCTGTTTTCTTGATATTTAGAAAGATGACATTCTCTTTCCATTCTGTCAATACTACATTAATTAATTCTTAAAGGTTTTTCTCACTTTTAGCAATCAGAACAGTGTCATCCGAATATCTTAAATTATTTATGTTATGTCCTCCCACTGATATTCCTGGGATAACAACTTAACAACTATTGCACGCATTATGTTTTCACTGTATAAAGAGAACAGGTCTCGTGGTCAGGTTAAGAAAATACTCATTGCATATTCTATAATGCCGTGTGAGTTCTTTTGAGACCAGGTCTGGTGGTTAGGTTCAGGAAATACTCATTGAATATTCGATAACGTTGTGTGAATTATTTTTGAAGTCAGGACATCGGTAGTGTAAAGTAACCCATACATTGTTGAAAAGTGTTAATTATACCAGTTTTCTCAAATTGAAAATATTTTGTTGCAGGTCAACTTTTTCTTCTTTCTTAACATCATTCGAGTTCTTTTTACAAAAATTAGGGATTGCAATACTCGAGATCCCAGACGCTACAGGTAAATATTTGTTGTTAAGTTTCGTCCATTGAGAATGAAAACGTTTTTATATTTCATAGAAAATGACTGCAGCTAAAATGTTCCATGTTGATTGCTATGGTCCTGAGTAAGGGTATGTTACCAACAAAAACGAAATGATACCACTATGGTCGATAAGAAAAACGAGATATCCATAATATAAATTATTTTTTCAAGCTATTATAAATCATCGCATACATATTATTAATTTACTATTTAGAAATGAAAATAAACGTTGTACAGTAATGTCCTTGATCATGTTCCTGTAAGTATACCTAGTGTGTTCTTAAAGCCTGAAAAAGGATCAAAGGACAATACTAATATCTGCCATGCATGTAATAAAAGGCGACTAAGAAGGTTTTGGAGTGGAGATGGCTGTTCCGTCCCAAATAGGATCATAGACCATATCGGAGCCTCCCTTGCCACGAGGAGGTGGTGAAAACCATCTCAAATTTATCCGTAGGAAAATCGCCATATCAAGACTCCATTACAACTGAAGTTTACACCATTGACCTGTGCCAAACTAACAAATATCTTCCAGACAATGTGGAATCTGGAAGTGATACCACAAGACTTTAAGGATGCTTCCATCATACATGTATACAAGAGAAAAGGAAATTGCCTAATTGCGAAAAGCACATAGGAATATCCCTGCTTTTTATAGCAGGCAAGATCTTAGTTAGGGTCTAGTTAAACAGACTACAAGCGCATCAACAGATTACAATGTGGCTTCCGACAATGCAATAGTACGGTTGACATAATATTCACTGCCAGACAACTACATGACAAGTGTCGCGAACAGAACATTGATCTGTACGCCAAATTTGTCAACCTAATTAAGGCATTCGACTATGGAATATCGTGGCAAAATGTGGATGTCCAGAAAAATTCACCAACATGATTCGCCCGTTCCATGATGGTATGACAGCGCCTGTGTGCAAGATGACGGCGCACACTCAGAACCGTTTCCAGTAACTAACGGTGTCAAACAGGATTCCGTCCTGGCTCCGACGCTCTTCAGCATGGTTTTCTCTGCTATGCTAAATGATGTCTTCCAAGAAATCTCATGGGAGTATGATGACAGGATCGAGTGCCAGACACGAACATCCTTCGAAAGTCCAGTATGCAAAGCACCCATGCCCTGTGGACTAGGTCCCAACTTCCCTGAACTGAACACATCGTCCTTGTGCCAGACAAGCACCTTCCAAAGATATTATTCCCTGGGGAGCTGTGCGATGGTAAACGTTCAAACGGAGTGTAGAACGAGTGATTCAAGGATCACCTAAAAAGCTCTCTCAAGGACTGCAGCATCGATGCCAGCTCCTGGGAAACTTTATCCCGTGAACGCTCAGCTTGGCACACCCAGATCACTGATGGCATCACTAAATTTTAAAAAAAAGAGACACTGCGGACAATTTACAAGAGACGAAAGCGAAAGGACAAATCCGAAAACTCTCCTACCCCCAAACCTCTGCACACCTGCATACACTGCAATATAACTTTCTTGGCACGAATCAGAGTCATAGGACATCTACGAACTTCCAAACCAAATTAGACATTCACAAATGTTTTTTTCCCTACGTGTTCACAGCATTTTAATGGGTTTTTTTCATGCCATGCTCATCTTTGCTTGCAAAGGAGAAAGTCATATGGTTAAAGTGACCTAGAAGTCAAGCTGAATTCGGATGTTTCTAGCTTAAAGGCACAAATTCAAAGTTAATATAATATTGTAAACTAAGACATAACGCACGCAATATTTCCTCTGTTCTACATACCGTGATGGGCAGGAGTTTGAGAACTATCGTAGAAGAGGATATGTTACTACACATGTTCATTTGTAGCTTTATTGAAGATTGGAGGAGAATTCATAAACAATTTGAGTACCAGCTAGTTGTATAACGACCTGTAAGTTGTATAACGACTTGTAAGTTGTATAACGACTTGTAAGTTGTATAACGACTTGTAAGTTGTATAACGACTTGTAAGTTGTATAACGACTTGTAAGTTGTATAGCGACTTGTAAGTTGTATAACGACTTGTAAGTTGTATAACGACCTGTAAGTTGTATAACGACTTGTAAGTTGTATAACGACTTGTAAGTTGTATAACGACCTGTAAGTTGTATAACGACTTGTAAGTTGTATAACGACTTGTAAGTTGCATAACGACTTGTAAGTTGTATAACGACTTGTAAGTTGTATAATGACTTGTAAGTTGTATAACGACTTGTAAGTTGTATAACGACTTGTAAGTTGTATAACGACTTGTAAGTTGTATAACGACTTGTAAGTTGTATAACGACTTGTAAGTTGTATAACGACTTGTAAGTTGTATAACGACCTGTAAGTTGTATAACGACTTGTAAGTTGTATAACGACTTGTAAGTTGCATAACGACTTGTAAGTTGTATAACGACTTGTAAGTTGTATAACGACTTGTAAGTTGTATAACGACTTGTAAGTTGTATAACGACTTGTAAGTTGTATAACGACTTGTAAGTTGTATAACGACTTGTAAGTTGTATAACGACTTGTAAGTTGTATAACGACTTGTAAGTTGTATAACGACTTGTAAGTTGTATAACGACTTGTAAGTTGTATAACGACTTGTAAGTTGTATAACGACTTGTAAGTTGTATAACGACTTGTAAGTTGTATAACGACTTGTAAGTTGCATAAGAACTTGTAAGTAATTGTGCCTAGATACACTTGCTACATTACAGACTTTTTAGTGTATGTCTGCGCTATACATTCGACTTATAGATCAACACCCCCTCACCTTACAAAGAGAAAAAGTAGGAACAGTTGGGAATGGATGGGCAATATATCACTGACGCACAAATTTTGTTTAAACCCAGATAGGCGTTCATAACGTCATTGCAGCGCCATCAAAAGAGATACATTTCTGGATGGGTTGACACTGTGGCACAAAAACGTCACCAAGTGAACTTATATCCAATAACAAACAAGAGACGGAGTATTATAGAGAAGTATGTTCGCTACAAATGTTCGTATGGCACTTGATTGATTGATTACATAATGATATATCGTTAAACAGTTATTTTTCTTTAGAGAAAACTCTGTCAAAGTATCATTACAAATGCACACATTTTGTTGTTTCAGGAAATTGGCTAAGTCTACGTTGGTATTAATTCCTCTATTTGGAGTCTATTATATCTTTTTTATTGCGCTAAGCATGAACCAAGAACCCAAAACTGCAGTTGCTCATATGTACATGGAGATAACTCTAAACTCATTTCAGGTAATGTTATACTCATGCTGTCTTGTTTATCTCACATCCCCACTTTCATTCTATTTGTTACTATTAACCATTTAAAGACATATTTTTATTTCCCTATTTTATAAAGATGCTGAAGCAGAAAATTCAGCCTCTGCATTTGAAATAAATATATATTAAGACCATTTCACAATGTTTTTTTTTGGGTCACTGAAATACACGAAATCTACGTTTCGACCAGCCGGTTTTTACCAAAGTAGGGACATATAAACACAAAACAAATAATTGACTTAGAATAATGCACACAGATTGCTGTAATTTAACGACGTTTTGACCCATTGAGTTTACTTATATTAATTTGCCTTACGGTACAGTAGCCACTGCTGTCTAAGGTTAAGTTACTCTTCCCCCATACAACCGTATCCAGTTTTCGAATTTAATTAATTGTTATTTCTGGTTTTGAAAAATAATAATTTTGTGGTTTATCCAGGCGCAAAGAAGTAGAGTACAAGGCTCATGCTCTGGGAATGTCGAGTAATGGCGCCTTCAATAATGAGACAATATGGTAGGGAATGCTAATCATGCAGTTTCTGGTCAGTCACTGACTAGTCAGCTGTGAACTTTATTGGAAAACCATGTACCGTGAGACTGCTTTATATCTCAACTTACTGTTACCATATGGTGCACAGTTTTACTGTAGTTTCATTTTCATTCACATCTTCATGAGTATATGAGTGAGGTAGGTAATGTTATATCAGCAGGAAAGACTTAGTAAATAAAATGCAATGTTTGAACAATGATAAATGCAAACCGAAAGTCAATGTTGAAGATCTGTAAGAATTCAATTATTTATAAATAATTATATTCCTTGTTACTGAGTTTCAATTATTATTGAATCCTATGACAAACACCTGTACTGTCAACAGAAGTGTAATGGCGGATACACTCAGGAAGAGATCGGAAAAACTAGGACGTGTCCAGTTTCCAGTGATGATGGTCCGATAACGAACCAACAAACGAACCAACAAACCAACCAACAAACCAATCAACCAACTAGCCTTCCAACCAACCAACCAACTAATCAACCAAGCAACCAACCAACCAACCAACCAACCAACCAACCAGCCAACCAACCAATCAACCAACCAACCAATCAACCAACCAACAAACCAATTTAATTATTTATAAATTGAAACTTAGTAACAAGGAATAGAATATGGATGACAATGTTGTCCGATAGGGACATAAAAAATAGTGACACCTTTACATATCATATATGTAGTAAGAGGTGACTAAGGATATTTAGTAGTTTGAGCTGGCGATCCATCTCATAGAGGGTCAACGTGACCCAAAAGCCACGCTGAAGTCAGATGTGTCATGTTGAAATGAGCAGATATCACATCCGGGCTGTAAACCATGAAATAACTGATAATAGCTTTCCGGACTACTTCCTGTTGATCTGCAGGAATTTAAGAACGAACGCAGATGAAGAAGACATTTCTTATACGAGCCCATAAGAAAAATATATTAGCAGTTGGCGAAATTGAAAAAAAAAACACCAACCCACACGTGTTCAAGAACCTAGAGGAATTCGATTGGTTCTCCATACTTCTATTTCGTTCCATGGTGACTTATCGTCTCAGCGATTGGTCATAACCGTCTCTAATAAAGACCTTCCAGCATAATTAATTAAAATCCCATTCGTGATGTTTTTGGTTGCTGTTGGGATTTCGGTTGATTACTATCTACATAATTGGAATCGCATGCCAAAATAGTCAAGGTGACTCCAAGTATATAAATAGTCATCAGCCGAAAGCTAAACAATAATAAAAAACGTCACCAATGGGGTCCTAATTAATTATGTTGGAAAGTCTTCTATATTGTCGACGGTCCGGATGCGCAATGATTTACGAAGCGATATGGATTTCCACAAGATGAAAGCCTAACTCTATAGGCATGTCATTTACTACAGGTTTGTTCTTACATCATGGTTGCCATCCACACATGTGCGTTCCATTGTTTAGTAAATTGTTTATTTTGTTTGTTTTATATTGTCATGACAAAGGTTTTTAGTCGAAACGTAGCTCGCTGTATCTCGCTTCTTGTTTATTTTATTGACTAATATTGATAAAACGTATACATATTTCTGTTGAGTTCGGCCTGATGAGATCATCACAATACAAATTATACAGTAAAATGCATAACACACAATAACGATGTAATTATACAGTTATGTAGTTATACAATTAGTAATAAAAACACAAGGCATTAGCAAATATTATAGAATAACAATGAAATTATATTTTGCTTGCTATTCTATAAGGTCGGGTCAAAGCGCACGGGCACATTGACCGATGGAGCAGCAACCATCTTTAAGTTTTATATTTTGTGCTCAACCACATTTACTTTTCCTTATTTCAGGGAACTGTGGTTGCGCTCTTGTTCTGTTTCTTGAATGGAGAAGTAAGTATTCTACTTTGTACATCATCATCATCATCATCATCATCATCTATTTATCATCACCCTCATCATCATCATCATAATAACCATAATCATAATCATCCTTATGGCATTCATCATCATCTTTATCATCATCATCATCATCATCACGATAAAATAATAGAATGTCATAATATAACGCGTCATAATGTTTCCCGATATTTAAACAGAATCATACTGTAAATTAGTATATTTAAACAGAATCATACTGTAAATTAGTATATTTAAAATACTTGAATGAATTATTTCAGTATACAATAACAAAAACTTTATCCGTTTACTGTATTTGTGATGAAGATTTAACCCAACGCAGAATTGTTATGCGAAATGACGACAATTTTTTAAAGTTCGACATCAAATAATAGAAATATTTCGTAAATATGTGCCACAATAGAAGGATGTATTATAATAAGTATCAAGATACGTTGTTGAAATCAATATTATAGAAAGTTGTCCCTATTCTTAATTGTTATAAACAATTACATAATCGTAAATACACTCCGCAGGAATAAAATAATTATAAGTTGAAAATGAAAGATCAAATATAGTTGCCGATATAAGAAAAAAAATAGCCGCGGAGTTAACTTGTGTAGTAATGGAACATGTGAAATGTAAAGTAAGATCATATGTCAAAATGTATGTTACTGTTAACATTTGTTATTAAGACATGACATAAATCTTTAGTGTAATCATTGTGATGTGCACTGTACTATACTATAGTCTTAATTACAAAATATTAGACCACATAAACTGCTACTGCTAAATATTTAAAGATTTTACCACATCGTTTGTCATGAAATCTTGTAAATGAGATACTGGTATTTAGGGGCAAGGTTGTTGGTACATATTGTTTAATGCAAATATTCAAGCATTGATGACTGTAGAATAACACAAAATAGGACATATAATAAACACTAACATAATACAAAGATATGGTATATTGGTATCTCACTGTCCAACAAAGATATGGTATATTGGTATCTCACTGTCCAACAAAGATATGGTATATTGGTATCTCACTGTCCAACAAAGATATGGTATATTGGTATCTCACTGTCCAACAAAGATATGGTATATTGGTATCTCACTGTCCAACAAAGATATGGTATATTGGTATCTCACTGTCCAACAAAGATATGGTATATTGGTATCTCACTGTCCAGCAAAGATATGGTATATTGGTATCTCACTGTCCAACAAAGATATGGATAGTGAGATAGAGATAGGAATTCAAAAAGCTAGCTATGTACATTATAAAATTACACCAATCTTCAAATATACACCATATGCCCACGGAAAACTAAAGGCAAATCATAAAGTTAATCTAAAAGGGTTTTTTCCTTATGGTTTTAGTTCTTCCATTTATACTTCGTCACTCTAAACGAAGCGACATATCCCCTGCTTAAAGTGCCAATTATAGCACGTAACTCCGTAGCTTACATCCATAATGCCTAAAGATATTCTAAAATAATCAACATTATAAATAAGAGATCACAATTCACGTTCGAACACACGACCTCTTGAAGTCAGGGAGACGACTGCACATAAAATTCCACCCCATACTAACATTGTGTTATTAACGTTCGTGGACATTCACTAAAGAACAAGAGAGATCGCTTACTAATTGTGAATTGCGCTGTATAAGAAAAATAGCAAACATAGCAGGAAGACATTATATTAGCAATGAAGAGATTACAAGAACTGTTGGAAGAACGTCTGTGGTCAAATGTTTTGAAAATCGGGGACTGATGTGATTCAACCATTTAATGAGGACGATCACATATTGACCAGCAGTTAAGAGCATATAACATGAGAATAGAAACGTCACGCGGAGGAGGAAGACCAGGAAGAAAGTGGATTGAAGAAGATACTGACGACCTGAGACGTCAATTATTACTTAATATCAAGTGAACAACCGTGCCATAGTCAGGAAACAGATCGTCATTCAATCCTGCAGCGCAAAACATCAAAAAGCAGATAAAAGATAGATAAGATAGACAATAAATAAGACACAAAGATATATAGAATTATCAAAGACTAAGTTGTAACAAAATAAAATGGAAATATACATGAGTGTTGGCACTATGTATATACGAAGCATACTAACAACGAGACAAAGCAAAAAATGACGTTTTGACTAACAATCCTTAATGGAGACGGAAAACAACATAATCACAACATATTTTACATAAGAACGCACAATATGCTGTGAAAATGGCATGAGAAAGATAATAAAGTATGGTAAGAACATTTTCAAGGGAAATAAAAAAGAAGAGGAAAAATCCATCTGGATAATAGGAGAAAGATATAACATGAAGAGCGGGCGAAGTGGAACAAAAAAAATTATATAGAGGGAAATGAGTGGGTGAGACAATACAGTATAGGAAAAACTGTTTTCATAAAAATTTTTACAAGAAAACACATTGTAATTCATTATTTTCAGTTAATTCATGAATAAATGTTATTCTATCTCTGCAAAATACGATTTTTTAATTTGAATAATAGCAAAACATGGCAGAGTACATAGAGTACTCGTCTTTTAATATTTAGTTTACTATGTTAAATATATATATTTTTAATGCAATGTACGTTTAAATTAAATTTACAATGAGGTTCTTTAGACCCATTACCGTGACTAAAATATTAAATGGACTGATCACGAGTTTTTTTTTCGGATCTTTGCTGTAACATAAAATGTACCTTAGATAGTTCATATAAATCATCAGCTGCACATAAAAAACAATACCAGCGATGAGTAAACACATGCAACCTTCTGTTATCTTCATTTCATCATTGTTATTGTAAGCATACCAACTTTCATCTCTTTACACGATATGTCTTCAGTCTTCTTGTATTGTTCTTATGTTTGTTCGTTATTTACAATGTATAGTACATGTAGTTTTTCGAAAGCACTGGTTTTAACATAATTTTCTTGTTTTGTCAAGGTTCGGAGTGAGATTAAAAAGAAATGGCATCGACACTGGTTGAGAAGACAAAGTATTGTATCTGGCAGGTCTTCCTGGGCTTTTTCGACTTCATCCTTCTACACTGGAAAAGAGCGTCCAAGTTTGTGCCATGGGCTTCCTCTATGTGAAGTGAAATCTAATGAGAGCAAATTAACTAGCCACGCCCACACACAAATTAACAACAATAGCCGTGTGTTTCACAAGGTTTCAAGCATGCCTAAATTGTTTCAGGGTTCGTTCACAAATATCAAACCACTGCCTCGGGTGTCAAGTTCCTCGAAAGTGACATTATATTCGTCTCAGGATATCATGAATGTGGGTGATTCCTCGTTCCGAGTAAGAAGAAACTCAGAAAATGAAAAAGTTTTAAATAAAGATCTGGATCTTTCTAAAGAAGACGAGTATAAATTGTTACTGTCAAACAACTTGAAAGAAATTGATAGAGAAAACGAAAACACTTTTAATCTATCTAACGCAAAACTTCATGGAATGTGTGCAGGAAAAGACACAAGAAAAGTCAAGGGATGTAATGATGATAATAGATCTGGTCTTATTCATACCCCGAATGTTAATGGATTACCACCCCTGTTTGATGAAGAAGAAGACATCTCTGATAGTTTGACTTTAACAACATAGTTTTCTCTCGTTTTCTCTGTTTCTTGCTCTCTCTCTCTCTCGTCCTCTCGTTCTCTCTGTTTCTCTCTCTCTCGTCCTCTCGCTCTCTCTGTTTCTCGCTCTCTCTCACGATTTCCATCTCTATTGTTTTAGTACAACACCAGCGATGCTAATTGTTCTCTGTGTAGAGTCAAGTGTGTGTTTCATAGATTGAAGTGAGTTTATAAACAAGATGGTCATCATTTGATTATTTATATTAACATGCTCGGTTCTTTCTGTTAACAAATTTGTAAAATAGTGTAGAGGATTAACTTAGTTTTACTCAGATTCCCACATAGTCCTCTCAATAAAGCTACAGGACACCTGCTGAAAGCACCACTCATAAGACGTAACTCCGTAACGTCAAGTGATAATCCGCAGTGGACTACACAAAATGCACACAGAAACAAGACGCCGCTACCTGTAAACGCATCCGGGACCCTCTGAGTATAAGGCATTTAGATTAAATAAAATATTCCGTTTCCATGGAGACCGCAACCATCTTTAGTCATGAACTAATATCTGTCTTTATTCATGAACTAGTATCCGTCTTTATTAATGAACTAGTATCCATCTTTATTCATGAACTAGTATCCGATTTTATTCATGAACTAGTATCCGTCTTTATTAGTGAACTAGTATCTGTATTTATTCCTGAACTAATATCAGAGGACAGTAGCTTTCTTCTTGGAATAGTTGGAAAATATAGTAGGAGATATAGAGAGATAATAAGAATAGTTTTCTATGCCATGCGGTAATAACAAGTTTCAGATTTGTGTTGTTGTTATCTCTCTGGTGTGTATTGAGATTACTGAAATGTCCAATCCTGATACAGAATCCCATGACACATTTGGGACACATTTGATCAGTATAAGGCGCCAGTGTGTGTGTTATTTTGTATATTGGGACAACACGTTTTCTCTTATTTCGTAGAAATATTTCTGTTATAATACATGAATCCTGGTCGTATATACTATTGTGTAATGGGGGAGGGGGATTTGCTTTAAAAATAGTCCCCCGCCCCTAATTGTGGGTTTTAATACGTTTTTAGGAGAAACAATTACAAG
Organism: Meghimatium bilineatum; assembly: GCA_034231615.1. Classification (NCBI taxonomy): domain Eukaryota; kingdom Metazoa; phylum Mollusca; class Gastropoda; order Stylommatophora; family Philomycidae; genus Meghimatium; species Meghimatium bilineatum. Next base: position 105,204,672 of record CM067299.1, read on the forward strand.
GTGAGGATGTTTAGCTGATTTCCTAGCACTGAATATAATATTTTATTTTCCTATTGTCAGAGCAGGTGTTATAGGTAGATATCCAGTGCGTTGTCAGAGGAGGTGTTATAGGTAGGTATGCAGTGCAGTGTTAAAGTAGGTGTTATAGGTAGATATCCAGTGCGTTGTCAGAGGAGGTGTTATAGGTAGGTATGCAGTGCAGTGTTAAAGTAGGTGTTATAGGTAGATATCCAGTGCGTTGTCAGAGGAGGTGTTATAGGTAAGTATGCAGTGCATTGTTAGAGTAAATGTTATAGGTAGATATGCAGTGCATTGTTAGAGTAAATGTTATAGGTAGATATGCAGTGCATTGTTAGAGTAAATGTTATAGGTAGATATGCAGTGCATTGTTAGAGTAAATGTTATAGGTTAGTATGTAGTGCATTCAGAGTAGGTTTTATATTCAGATATCACGTGCATTGTCATATTAGATTTTATAGACAGATATCTTGTGTGATACGAAAGACCCGATTGTTGAGTAGTAATGCTTTGGTGAACGGTACCGAGGTAAGAAGAGACATGATTTAATTGATTAGAGCAGTTATGGACACTCTAACAGAAGACGAGGAGGAGGTCATACGAGACAATGTACATATTCAGAGAATGGTAGAAATGGGAGGGGCTAGAAGCGTAGGGAGGAAGTGCTCCCTCTGAGGAAAGATCAGAGGAGTAATCAGCAACTGACTGGAACACTGAACTTATACACTTTTAGATGGCTGAAAGATAGACAGGCAGCGCATATATGGGGATTACAGTGCTGTAATCTTTCTTCCTAATCAATAATACAAAATCAATCACTTGCATTTCTTTCTACTGACGAAACTTTAAAACACAGGGTCATACTATTTTGAGAATCGCTGGAAACACACAGGAAACAAAACATACAGGAAACACACAAACCGATACATTTGTGTAAAGACTATGATCAAAATCACAATATAACATACGACGAGCAAAGAACGATATTATCACATCACAATACTACATCGTAAACATCGTATACTACATCGTAAACATCGTATACTACATCGTATACTACATCGTAAACTACATCGTAAACTACATCGTATACTACATCGTATACTACATCGTATACTACATCGTATACTACATCGTATACTACATCGTATACTACATCGTATACTACATCGTAAACATCGTATACTACATCGTATACTACATCGTAAACATCGTATACTACATCGTAAACATCGTATACTACATCGTAAACATCGTATACTACATCGTAAACATCGTATACTACATCGTATACTACATCGTATACTACATCGTATACTACATCGTATACTACATCGTAAACATCGTATACTACATCGTAAACATCGTATACTACATCGTAAACATCGTATACTACATCGTATACTACATCGTATACTGCATCGTATACTACATCGTATACTACATCGTATACTACATCGTATACTACATCGTAAACATCGTATACTACATCGTAAACATCGTATACTACATCGTATACTACATCGTAAACATCGTATACTACATCGTATACTACATCGTAAACATCGTATACTACATCGTAAACATCGTATACTACATCGTAAACATCGTATACTACATCGTAAACATCGTATACTACATCGTATACTACATCGTATACTACATCGTATACTGCATCGTATACTACATCGTATACTACATCGTATACTACATCGTATACTACATCGTAAACATCGTATACTACATCGTAAACATCGTATACTACATCGTATACTACATCGTAAACATCGTATACTACATCGTATACTACATCGTATACTACATCGTAAACATTGTATACTACATCGTAAACATCGTATACTACATCGTATACTACATCGTAAACATCGTATACTACATCGTATACTACATCGTAAACATCGTATACTACATCGTAAACATCGTATACTACATCGTATACTACATCGTATACTACATCGTAAACATCGTATACTACATCGTATACTACATCGTATACTACATCGTATACTACATCGTATACTACATCGTATACTACATCGTATACTACATCGTAAACATCGTATACTACATCGTATACTACATCGTATACTACATCGTATACTACATCGTATACTGCATCGTATACTACATCGTATACTACATCGTTAACATCGTATACTACATCGTAAACATCGTATACTACATCGTAAACATCGTATACTACATCGTAAACATCGTATACTACATCGTAAACATCGTATACTACATCGTATACTGCATCGTATACTACATCGTATACTGCATCGTATACTACATCGTATACTACATCGTATACTACATCGTAAACATCGTATACTACATCGTATACTACATCGTAAACATCGTATACTACATCGTAAACATCGTATACTACATCGTAAACATCGTATACTACATCGTAAACATCGTATACTACATCGTAAACATCGTATACTACATCGTAAACATCGTATACTACATCGTAAACATCGTATACTACATCGTATACTGCATCGTATACTACATCGTATACTACATCGTATACTACATCGTATACTACATCGTATACTACATCGTAAACATCGTATACTACATCGTAAACATCGTATACTACATCGTAAACATCGTATACTACATCGTATACTACATCGTATACTGCATCGTATACTACATCGTATACTACATCGTATACTACATCGTAAACATCGTATACTACATCGTAAACATCGTATACTACATCGTAAACATCGTATACTACATCGTATACTACATCGTATACTACATCGTATACTACATCGTAAACATCGTATACTACATCGTATACTACATCGTAAACAGCGCATATTTACATGTTGCCACTTTGGATTGAGTTCTTTCTCAGAGCTTGATTTGTAGCACATGTAGTTATATCTCATACACACTGTGAAAGTCGGATGGCTTAGACAATGTCACATAACATGGTATACCATTTTCAAGCTTTACGATCCACACAAAAACACTAAAAAGGTGAGCTTCAGCTTGACTCTTACCTATAGCGACTCAGACAGTGACGAAATCTTCAAGCAACACTGATCTCAGTAAACATTCATATTGGTGATTCTCAACCAGCGTGCAGTGCGGAGATGCCGCTAAACATGTTGTATTCGATTTTCAGTTTTTCTGAACAGTTAGAAAGACAATTATTTTTTTATTTTAACCATGATGATTTTTTGGTAATTGATAAAATAAGAATATGCAGCGTATAAGGAAAAGCCACTGTGTTCATATCACAGCTGCACCTTCTCATACTCAGGTGGACATGGTCATCTACCTTAGTGCTCTTTATCTTTTTTCAAATTTCTGCGAACAATCTTTTACAGTTTATAAGAAATCATGAAATATATTAAATATGTAAATACTTTATATTAAAGCTTGTATTTATATTATTTCCTATTGTATATACTTGTTTCAATCATTATTTTGTAAGTGTGCATTAACTGATATGCTGCTTATTTTATAGTCAAAGAAAAACTGCACTTTTATAACACTTCGTGAATGAACAAATATTTAAAAAAATTATAACTTGATAAAATTTCGTTTAACAATCAAGAAGTGTGCATATAATCAACGTTTCGACTACAAAGTATCCTTTGGAAACATAGATACCTACATACGATTTAATTCTACCTTTTTATTGTTCTTATCTTGACAAACGCCTTAAGGTCGAAAAGATGAATGTTTGCAAGCCTACTCCTTCATTTGTAAAACTGAATTTTAAAAAATCTTTTATGGACTGTTTTGTATAATAATTATACTGTATATTCTCTTTTTCCTCCATATTTGAAGATGTCACACACTGCTTTAGCTGTATATTTATATTACCAGTAAAATGCAAATGTTACAAAAGGTATGGACGAATTGCTCATTTGTATCAAACAACTTGTGAGAATATTTATTTATATTATGATATACACATACACATTTATGAAGGCTTCTTCTTCTTCTGCGTTCGTTCTAAAACTTCTGCATATTAGTAGGATGTAGTCCAGAGAACGGAATGCGTTGTATCATGGTTTACAACATTGTTGCGATATCTGCGACTTTCGGCCTGACACATCCGATTTCAGCATGGCTTTGGGTCACTGACCCTATATGGGATGGAACAGCCAACTCCATCCCATAACCTCCTTAGTCGCCTTTTACGACATGTGTGGAAGGTAAACAGTGTTGCTGTTCTTTGCTACCCTTTCGGGCCCCGGCCAGACACGGGCGTATGAAGGCTAAACTATTTAATTCATTTGTTAAATCATGTTTCTTATTTTTGATTTCATTAATTTATGTGTAATTGATTTATCTTAAATAGATTATTTTCATATAGACCTCGGAAAAAATATTGCTGCATGGAATAAATTCACATCTTTATATTGTGGTTTCTATTTTAACACTGAAATGAACATTTTAAAAGCGCATAACAATTATACAGGAACAAGGTGACCTTGAGGGCCTATAAGACATCTCAACAGAAAATGTAAACACCACCTGAAAGGACCATTTGATTATTTCTGTGCATTTTGTTGCTTAGCTTTTGCTGTTTTCGAAATGCCAATCCAAGTATATAAATAGTAACCAACAAAAATACGACAATAGCAAAAAACGTAACAAGTGAAGTCCTTGTTAATTATGTACATAGGTCATCTATACAGCAGACGCTTATGTGTACATGGTATTAGAGTGTGTTTCTGGGTCACTTTGTCCTTCTATGGAATAGCCAACCCAAGTCCAAACACGGCACTAGTCGCTCTTATTGGCAGGTCATAGCGTTGATATTATCTAATGTTGAGAGAGGTTTCTTTTCCCTGTACCTCTGTTTTCCTGAATCTAGCCCTTTCTTCAGTTAAAGACTCATTTTGCTTAGCTTTTGTTAATAAATCACTGCAGCCTTCCTCTGCTGGAATAGATGATATGACTAATAGTTCTATAGTTAGTTTGTTCCTTTCGTGCCGCAAGCGACACATAGGGCATAGGTTTTGGTTCTCCATATGATGCGGTCCGCTGCCAATAGTTCTATAGTTAGTTAGTTTATTCCTTTCGTGCCGCAAGCGACACATAGGGCAGAGGTTTCGGTTCTCCATATGATGCGGTCCGCTGCCAATAGTTCTATAGTTAATTAGTTTGTTCCTTTCGTGCCGCAAGCGACACATAGGGCAGAGGTTTTGGTTCTCCATATGATGGGGTCCGCTGCCAATAGTTCCATAGTTCCTAAATTTTAAAAATGTGTTACTTTATTGTGAAATAATACGAACAGAATTTGTGGATACTCCCGTGGTTCAAGAAATGTCATATAATATTGAAATTACCGTATATTACATTGTTCAGGGAGAAATAATCTGTAACTAATTGTACATACATTAAATGTGCCGCGGTAAGGAAATATCAACACCTGCAGAATTTTAAATTAAAAAAAATTCTATGCATATGGTTTTATTTGGATTCTAGTTATTCTAGATATTAGAGATATTCAATGGAGTGTGACGGCATGCAGTTTGAAACGCACTATATCTACAACACGAAGACGATAGCCTAAGCAAATGGGCGGATGGACAATTGGAGAAGGTGGTAGTCATCTTTGATAGAATCTTAGTGAACAGAAATATTGAGGAAGACAGGTTGAATGGCTACTGGATTCTGCTACCAAAGTATGATAAGGATACAGAAAAGTGCAAGGATATCAGTTGATAAAGATGAAAAATACAATTGGCGTATTAATCGAGAGTAGTGGTACTTGGAAATTATCTTATCAACTGGAGGGCAAGGTTATGAATCATGACGATGAAGTACTATTCGAAGTATTCGAGTCACGGATGGACATTATATGCAGTTGCAAAAGATCTTGAAGAAGCATGCAACAAAGCGAATTTGGACTGAATGACTATACTTTTAAATCTCGAAGTAAATCACCATATCATTAACTGGTTGCTGATGTCCTATTTTATAGACATGTCACTCTTAAATTTTGTAATTTGAAGCATTAGCATCAACTGTCACACGCTCTATGCTTTCACAAGGTTAACTTCTGGCTATCGATCTGTCTATTGTCTGTTCTCTCCTGTTGCTGTAAGGCGTCGGTCGCAGAATTCAGTGACGATCGGTTTTGCAGGCTGTTGCACTTTTGGTTGCTTCATATGCAGTTTTATTGTGACATCTCAGAACGTTTGTAACTCTTTCAATTCACCTTCTTCTTGGTCTTCCTCTGTACCTTACCGTTTCCATTTACATGTTGTAAACTATTACCGCTGGTCAATAAAGTTTTATTCTCATTAAGTGACCGAACTATGTCATTTCTTTGTTTTTTAATATAATTAACAATAGATGTTGTTTCAACATTTCTTGTGGTCTTCCATTCCTCACATGATTTTTCTTGTTCTGTTTGCTGCTTCTCTTAGGCATCTCAGTTTACACGTATATAAGCTTTCTCTTTTGATCTTGTGTTATTGTCCATGTCTGACATTGATAACAGAATGTTAACCTATGTCTATAACATTGTTTAATGTGTACACAGTACAAATCATAATCATCACATACACTGGGAGAGCAATGTCACAAACAAATGACACATACAAATTATATTCATCACATAGACTGGGAAAGCAATGTCACAAACAGATGACACAGTACACATCATAATCATCACTTAGACTAGGAAACAATGTCACAAACTGATGACATGTTGGGAAATAAACAGGGTAAAAATCCAGCATTATTGTCTTTTATGTAGACCCTTTTCCTTTCTGCAGATGTTCATTAAGAGAAAGAAGTCACTATTTGAACAGGATCGTTGACCACTGAACATTCTATACAATCTCACAAAGTAATTAGTTCTTCAGGATAGTTGACCACATAATATACGATCCAAAAAAGGGAACTAGTTAAGCAGGATCGATGACCTTGGAACCTTCTATACAATCAAGCACAGGCATCTAGATATATTTAGTCAAACTACAACTTTATAAAAATTGATTGTCAAGAAACGTTTCTAGGATGTCCTGTACTTCAACCATTATTCACGAGTACAGCTGAAATATCTTTGAGCCATATGTATACCAAGTCCGTCTTCAGAATTGCGCTAAGTACTTATTACACTCATCGTCATCTTTGTTTGTCAAATTTTCCCTTGGTTTGTCTTGGCTAACGACACAATTACGAGCAAAGCAACTAATACTCAAGTTGTATCAGCCAAGTTGAGAGACGATAGTTGTATCAGCCAAGTTGAGAGACGATAGTTGTATCAGCCAAGTTGAGTGACGATAGTTGTATCAGCCAAGTTGATTGACGATAGTTGTATCAGCCAAGTTGAGTGACGATAGTTGTATCAGCCAAGTTGAGTGACGATAGTTGTATTAGCCAAGTTGAGTGACGATAGTTGTATCAGCCAAGTTGAGTGACGCTAGTTTTATCAGCCAAGTTGAGTGACGATAGTTGTATCAGCCAAGTTGAGAGACGATGTGTGAGATCAGCCTGCAGAATTCTTCTAGACAAGGACTTAGTTTTTACTGGAAGGGAAATGCCAGCTATTTTTATAACAACCAACCATATTTGTGACGCCTTCATGTGACCGTATATATACATCTAGATTGGTGTCGTGTGAACACAGCACCAATGGACTGCCTGAGACGTGTTCTGGCTCCATGCTCGACTGACAGCCTGTTAGGCAGTCATAAAGTATTTGATGTCATGACTATCTCAAAAAGCATAACGGTCTTGTCAATCCAAACACATAAAGCCAGATTTTCGGCGAATGTACGCGTATGTGGTAGGATAGTATATCGGCCCACCAGATAATGAAGGCGAACGCCAGCAACGCGGTGTGGACCGCATCGGGCATGGGAGACACGTAGAAAACCATGGTCATCCACTGCATCGTACTTCACTTCCAGTCGTCTCGATTCGTCTTGTCACTGGATTCCAATGAGGTCCGACAAGAGAGTCGACGCTTTGCACAACTCCTCCTTACTTTAATCAAAATCCCCAGTGCAAGTCATTTTTACATCCACTAAAATTCGAATGTAGCTACAAAGTCACGGATAGACCAAGATCCATCTATAGTGGTCATTCCATGCCCGAACTGTCCAAGGACATTTACAGCTCGAATAGGCCTCATTAGCCATCTACGAACTCATAATCAAGGAAATAACTCTAATTGAATTTTCAAAAGTGGATGTAACAAATGGTCATCATCACTTGTGATGGACGAACAACAGATCTAGATGATCGTGGATCAAGTCATAGTCCCAAAACATTTAAGCTCCCTTCTGTTTAATCTTGTCATTCATGTTTATCATATATTTCTTCAATGATTGCACCTCAAGCAACAGTTTACATCCAATAAATACTATCATCGATCATCGTTCTCCGAATGCGAGAATCGATATAGAAACATTTCACTTAAGATTTACATATATGTTTGTACATCGGAAGTATTCTTCTATGAACCCTTTGTACTTCAGATCAGAAAATTAAACAAAAATTACCTCCTGGAATGTTTTGCTCTGTCCAGCAGTCTGTATGGGAAATGTGTCTTGCCTATTTTGAACAAACCTCTCTCGACCTTGTTTCACTCCAAACGAAGTACCGTGTCAAAATGTAGAGGTGAGCAAGATTTGTAAGAAATGTCATATAACTACCAAAGGGTCTCTCTCTTCAGATTTTGATAAATCTCGTCACCTTTAGCCTTTTGATCTAAGATGAGAAGTCGTTGCCATTGATAATTTTAAAAAATGTTATTTTCATGGTTGTATCCCTTGGAAGTTGATTTTTCAGGCCGAGGTAACCTGATATGCAGTACCTGTGTTTGTAGTGTTTCCTGTCTAAATGTAACAAAACAACAGCTCACAAACACATGCATATATCACACAATGGCATTGGGACAAAGTGCATGAGCCCATGGACCGCTGGATCAGCAACCATGTCTAAATGTAAAGTAACCAGGAACAGATCTAATTATTGATTAACATTTGTTCTCCCTGTCAACCAAACATTATCAATAAACAGATCCACTATTTCATGTCTTTAGCTATTTCTCTTCACTATTTTCCTACGTTTTACAAATCTCCCAAAGAATTTGTTTGTAGCTTGATTTCTTCTTTCTTCCATATGCTCATGTTCCCATTCTCTTCTGCGCCCATGGATTCTCGAATATTTCAGTCTTGGAATATAATCTGCTTGTCTCCTCATCAATCGCTAGCGCTGCTTATTGATTAAAATAAAGATTTGTCTAAACTTCTATTTTATCTGTTGTTCATCTGTCAAAGTGAGAAAGACCATTTATATTTATATATACTTATTGTTAGTCTTAGTCCTTGCGAGTGTCGAAGAAGATTGCTAAGAATTACTGTGGCTGCACATTTCTTGGAGAGGTTTAGTATATATAATCACTTTAGATGTTGATTTTTCCCCCTTTCTATTTCTAGTCAGTCTTTTGAAATTGTGCATTTCTCCATTTCTTCACACGATGCAGCGATGTTGTTGTTAAAAAGCAACACGTAGCTCTGTTTCATACAACCTCTTCCCATGTATAATAAATAATACATATGTAATATATTTTATAATAAAAACTGTTGGAGACAATCCCAATATAAAATATCACCAATTTTGGCCTATTTAAGAATTATTTTTCATTGGATACTCGCATAACAAAAGATCCCTGAATAGCTAGCTACATGAGCACGACAGTTCTACTGACCATGGTGTCCACTACACTTTTCTTAGTATACATCAATGTTCTAGTTGCTGACTACCACAGAAAGTCAACATGTACACAAACATGATCTGGAAATCTGGTGCACGGAAGAACATGCAACAGTCGCCATAAAACTTACGCAGAGATATAATTGCTATAACCATGGCCGTAGATACGTGGTCACTAAGGAGGGGATTTTATCTGTTAGAAAGGTCATTCGCTTGTTTTCGTGTGTAATTCTCGATTTTTGTTAGGGTATTTCATGACTTTTTCGTAAAAATGGTTACGCGAGTGGTTTAAACACCCCTTCCAAATCCATCCATTATCAACCGGCGTGGATTTAATCATACGAGCATAAAGATGGTGTCTCAGCATTAATACAGATAAATAAAACATGGCTACTATACTATCTCAACAAAAAAAACTCGGTGTTATAAAGATAAATGGAAAACCCATGAGAGACGACAAACAGTCTATATACCCCGGAGTTACTTTCCACAATAAGGTTACATGGAATTAACACATCAACAAAGCAACAGCAAAAATTAGCCATCCTGAGAAAACTAAGTGGAACCACATGGGGCGACACCGGGAACATACTTAGTAAAGTTTATCAGCGAGGCGTACGGCCATACCAGGAATATGGATCAGATGCCTGGGGCCCTACATCAAATACCAGAAACTTCAAATAGGCCTACAGGAACCAGGTACAATGCAAAACAAGGCGTTTAATGTCATCTTTGGGGGCGCTGAAATGAAAACTCAGAATGCAGATTGAGAAAATGGGGAGAATGCAGATACTAGTTAAACGCAGTTACAAAGGTGTTACAACAAGCATACATATTTCACTGTACAACAAATGTGTTAAAAGAAGTGGAAATATTTCAATGTAATGACAAACCATCTAATGAAGAACATATTTCAAAATATAGCAATTGGGGAAATTGAAAAGAAGCAGCTTTGTACATCAGGTCAAACGACTCCACAGACAACTGTCAGACCTAGACCTACCTGAAGTTGACAGCCCAGCCCCTTAAGTTCTAACTCCTGGGAAACAGGTTACATTATTGACACACATCAAGCCATGGCAAAGTGAATGTTCAGTAAGGATGAACAGGACGATCTTCAGGATAGGCAGTCATCTCCAATAGCCTGGACAATGAATATCCACATGACATATGGGTCAGATTATATATGGGTCAGCACAAAATGCAGTACGTAATGGAAAAGCAAACGTATGTTTAGAGTACGCAAACACTGCTGCTATCAGAGTATAAGCCGTAACATTCTGTAATATATTTGTGATGCAGAAATTCGGGCGATCAAGGATAGAATAGAAAACTGTTGAACTCAAATCTTAGTCCACACTTAGTGGTATTTCTGATAAATACAAGATCATTTCTCTGAACGCTCCTGGTTGGAAAAAAACACTACCAGACCAATAAACATACTGATTGAACCCTGATCAAGATAAGATAACCATGCAGTGGATACCATCTCGCTGTCGAATAATAGAAAATGAGGGATCAGATAAACTAGCTAAGAGGATATTACCAACGATCAAACAGATGTAAGCATCATGAAAAAATAAATGATCAAATCAATCAGAAAGCCACAACTACCAACACAAGATGACTTTCAAATGTTAACCAACCAGAACAGGTTGAAGTTCTATGCGCCAGAAAAGGACATAACTGACCTAACAATCACATGTACACACCATTTAGAATAGGCAACACAGCCATATGTACATGTGGACAAGCAACAACACCGTCTGATTTCTTGGACCACCTTAGGGGACCCACCCCCATCCACCTAACTAACCATGGTATAATAGCCGCAATCTCAAATGTGTCCGTAGGAAAAGCGCCAGACTCATACTCCATTCCAACCGAAATTTACGCTGTTCGTGGCCCTGTCATGTATGCCAAACTTTCAGAGCTCTTCCAGGCAATGTGGAACCTGGAATCAATACCACAAGACTTTAAGGATGCTTCCATCATACGCCTATATAAGAGAAAAGGAAATCGCCTAGCTTGCGACAACCATCCAGGCATATCCTTGCTCTCTATAGCAGGCAAGATTCTGGCTAGGGTCCTGTTAAACAGACTGCAAGCCCATCTTGAGACGTCTCATTCTAGAGAGCCAATGTGGCTTTCGACAAGGCAGAGGTAATGTTGAAATGATTTTCACTGCCAGACAACTACAGGAAAAGTGTCGTGAACAGAACATTGGTCTCTACACCACATTTTCGACCTATCTAAGGCATTCGACACTGTAAATCGCGAAGGGCTGTGGAAGATCATGACCAAATTTAGATGGCCCGAAAAATTTACCAACATGGTACGCTAGTTCCATTATGGTATGACATCATGTGTGCAAGATGACGGCGCACACTCAAACCCCTTTCCAGTGACCAACGGCGTCAAACAGGGTTGCGTCCTGGCTCCGACGCTCTTCAGCATGGTGTTCTCTGCCATTTTAAATGATGCCTTCCGGAATAACAGTGCAGGAATTTTTTTTCGCTATCGAGCTGACGCAGGACTATTCAATCTTGGTAGATTGAAGGCCAAGACCAAAACTAAGACAGACATTGTTCGCGACCTCTTGTTCACCAACGATTGTGCATTAAATGCTACCAGTCTGAAAGACATGCAAGACAGCTTGGACCTCTTTTCTTTGGCATGTGATGCGTTCGGTCTCACCATCAGCACCGCAAAGACTTTAGTAATGTATCAACCAGCGCCAGGTGTCCCCTACACAAAGCCAGTTATCACAGTAAAGGGACGAAAACTTAATACTGCCAATAAGTTTGTATATCTCGGCAGCACACTATCACAAACTGCGACAATTGATGAGGATGTTGCCGTGCGTATTGCTCGTGCTAGTGCAGCATTCGGGAGCCTTCGTGCCAACGTCTGGATCAGGCGTGGTCTCAGTCTGACAACTAAGTTGGACGTGTACCGTGCAGTAGTTCTACTAACACTGCTTTATGCTGCGTCATCCTGGACTGTCTATGCAAGACACGCTCGACAGCTTAATTCTTTTTATCTTCGGTGCCTACGAAACCTCATGGGAGTACGTTGGCAGGATCGTGTACCAGATACGAAAATTCTTCAGAAGTCCCGTATGCACAGCATACATGCAATGCTGACTAGGTCCCAACTCCGCTGGACTGGCCACATCGTCCTTATGCCGGACATGCGCCTTCCAAAGAGATTATTCTATAGGGAGTTGTGCGAAGGTTTACGTTCAAGTGGAGGGCAGAAAAAGCGCTTCAAGGATCACATAAAAAGCTCTCTCAAGAATTGCAGCATCGATCCTATCTCCTGGGAGACTACAGCACTTGATCGTTCAGCCTGGCACACCCAGCTCACTGCTGGCATCACGAAATTTGAAAAAGGAAGAACACTGCGGACAATCCACAAGCGCAAGAAGCGGAAGGACAAATCCGTAAATTCTCCTACCCCGAACCTTCAGCTCTCCTGCATGCACTACAATAGAACTTTCCGTGCACGAATTGGACTCATCGGGCATCTACGAACTCACAAACCAAATTAGTTAATTACCAATTTTAATTATATATATATATATATATATATATATATATATATATATATATATATATTATATAATATTATATATATATATATTATATATATATATATATATATATATATATAATTTTTTCCCATCGCATTTAATGTTTTTCCATGCCATGCTCATCTTCACTTGCGAAGGAGAAACATCATCATCAAGAGCTGCTGGTCTCTATAATAAAGTTTATTGTGTTTTTTTTTACATATAGTAAGCAAGTATTATTGTAAATGGTTCAAAGATTTGTCTGGCAGACTAGCCAAACAGCAGACGTGAGTCAGCGGACGCATGATTTTTAAGTCTCTGGCTCGTTGACGTTCTGTCTACTGACACTCGACAAGTTCTACAAGTGCTCAGTTCTCACAAGCCGTCATGTTTACCCTGAACGTTAGTATCACGTGTCTTTATCTGACTCATGTTGTGTTAACATGGCGGACAGACCAGCTGGGCTAGTTTGATTGTCTGCATTGTTATAAACACGGACTTGACTAGCTATATCAATCTCATACGGTGTCACACACTGGACATTTTGGATATGTTGTTTCCATTACCTTCTTGAATACTAAGCTAAATAAATAATACATTCGTTTTTCTGATAATAGGTTACTACTGCGCAGGCCCGTAGAAAAGGGAGGGGTTTGGAGGGTTCAAATCCCCTCCTTAGCAAATCTGAACATGTCTTTCAGTACTAGGAATTTAAACAAAAGGTCAGTAAAAATCCCTCCCTTCTAAAGTTCCTCAAAGTTAGGTAATGCCCCCTCTTAAGGTAATTTTCCTCCTAGAAAACTGTAGCCCGATAGGCGAATATTGGAAATACACCGTAACAGAATTTTTCTAGTCACTCGAATCATACAAAAGAGACACGAATCGTCGTTTCGATCAATCAATCATCAATCAATAAACCCATAACCATTCAGGGTCGTAGGGGTACCACATTGGATGCTTCAGCACACAGAGTCCTTCAGCGAATTCTATCCTCAGGGATTCGGATGAGTGTGGAAATATCTTGCCTGTCCATTCCTTGATGTTGTCTGTCCATGTCTTTATTTGGCCTCCTCTGCTTCTTCCACCCTCGAATAATAGGGATATATCAATAACAGAACATAGATCATGACAAGAAAAGAAGGATGCTGTCAACCATACAATCACAGAGCTAAATGAAAGCAACAATCGCTATTTTCTCTTGGATATTGTGGTAACATAAGTATCTGAAAAGCGATTTATTTTATGTCATAAATCTTATACGTTTTAATCAAAATAGCATGTACGAGTGCGCACCAATCAATGAAAGCAAATGCAGTAGTTTCTTATAACACCGATAAGATGTATCAAGGAATAGGATGTGTGGACTGCATTACTCATTGATCAACTACGTACATATATGTCCCTAGGTAAGACTTCGCTAAGGATTGAGGGGAGTCTGGCATAATTTGTTTGAGGTAAGTTAATACCATGTTTTTACTTGATTTGTAGTGCTAAATATAATATATGCCATCTGAACACCCCTCTCCAGACCTACGCATTAGTATACATTAGATTACCTGTTCAGAGTCAAATTTTCTTTGGAGATGGGCTTGTCAAAAAATGCATGCCTTTATTTTCTAGAATGCTACGTACCTGTCTCTTTATTCTGCATTGAAATCAGAAATTGGTATAGTTTGTGGTTCAAATGTGTGTTTTTTCAGTTGAAATATACAATCTAGCACTACATTATATATGACTTAATAAATGTTAATGTGCTCTTATAGATATATACAAAAGCATAGTTCCTTGATCACTGTATTAGCTATTGGGTAAAGATGGCCGTACTTAAACTATTATTTATGTGTAGGAGATTTAAACCGATGTACGAGTCTTTCAACGTTGGACTGGAGTATTTTGTGGTTATATTAGGGTGTGTTCAAACATTATAATTCTCGTCCAGCCCGTAGATAAGGCACAAATTGGTTCGTTCAAATCCCGTCTTCTCTAATAATATGAACATGACCTTTCTTACTAGAAAAATTTAACCAATTAGATGAGAATCTCCTATTCTCAATTTTCTTTTAATAATTTTGTGCTCATTTATCATGAAATATCTCATGAAATAGTGGGAATTTTAAGCAAGAAAATGAATGAATGTCTCATGAAGTAGGGAGAATTTTAAGCAAGAAAATGAATGAATGTCTCATGAAATAGTGGGAATTTTAAGCAAGAAAATGAATGAATGTCTCATGAAGTAGGGAGAATTTTAAGCAAGAAAATGAATGAATGTCTCATGAAATAGTGGGAATTTTAAGCAAGAAAATGAATGAATGTCTCATGAAATAGTGGGAATTTTAAGCAAGAAAATGAATGAATGTCTCATGAAATAGTGGGAATTTTAAGCAAGAAAATGAATGAATGTCTCATGAAATAGTGGAAATTTTAAGCCCTTCCCATTCGAATGTGTATCTTTGTCCTAATTCCTTTTATACATTATATATAAGACATGCGACTTGTGAAATAACTGTCCATGTTGTTCATCTGTATCAGACCTGTAATAATTGCAGCACAACCTGGTACAGAACTTTGAATTTGTAGGCGCAATGAGTCATGACAGTCTGCATTAAAAAACTTCTGCACAGAATTAATTAGGCCTTCATTCATTACTTTTTTCTAATTATTACCGTGCGATCCGTTAGTCACTATTTATATACTCCGAATTGTATGCCAAAAATAGCTACGGCGACCCCAAGTATATAAATAATGACCAACGGAAACGCGACAATAAGTAAACATGTAACGGTTCAAGGTCTAATTAATTCTATGCACAGGTCTCCTGAAAGTCGAAGGTCACGAATGAATACACCCAATTTCATTGCGAGTACAGTGTTTACAGTCGACTTTCGAACCACTAGCAATTCTGATAATAATCGTGTATGATGTTACAGTAGAAATAAGATTATTCGAATCCCAATTAACCGAATTTCCAATTATCCGAATCGAATTTGGGTGAAATAAATTATAGCGAGAGCGTTAGCGGACGCGATAGAGAGGTCCTGGGGTAGTACGCACGTGCCGTTACTATGCAGTTTATATGAAATATATAGTTGCATTCATATCAGTGTACTTTTATGAATAAAATTCCGTACATTCCAATGTATGATTGTATGTATGCACACTGTTATGCTTCATTCTTGAGTTATATCGAATTATCCGAATTTCGATTATCAGAATCGGCCCGATCCCCAATTAATTCGGATAATCGTATTTCTACTGTATTTGTATTTCTGGTCCCCATATCAAATAGTCTGATAGTATATGCATTCATTGTAATGCTGATTTGCCTTGTATTTTATGTAAATACTGTAGAAACACAAGCAACGGACTGAAAGTTAAACAGTTTTGAAAACAAATGTCTCCGAAAATTATCGAACATAAAATGGAGCGATTTCATTACAAATAGTGACCCAAGAAATAAAACACGCCAAGAATATGTTTCAAATGTTTTAAGAAAACGCACATGAAAATATCTGGGACTCGTTCTTAGACAAGATGAAAACAGACTGAACCAGCAAGCACTTATATGGACACGAGGGGGAAAAGAAATAGAGGAAGACCAAATATTACCCTAGAAGGCACCTTACTTAAAGGAGAAATAATAGTTTGCAAGTCCATACAAGGACTAAAAGTACAGACAGCGGACCACAACGTATGATGAATAAAAAAAACTGCGATATGTGCAGCCTGTGGCACGAAAGAAACAAAAAAAATAACTATAGAAAGTTGGAACAGCTTCTGCTTGTAAAACAACACACGAACATACCCAGCAGTGAGCTGAAGTTTATTTGTTTGTATGTGTAAAAGTCTTCAAAAATAGCTTATTTCAATATTTCCCTAGATTTGCATTGACGGTCACCAAAAGTATAATTATAGTAGCCAATTAAAATAGTGGGAATAGCCAAATAGTCATTAAGAATTTCCCATTAGCCAGTAGGCTAAATAGGTCACATAGAAAGGTCACTACAAAAGAAATCAATGTTTCGACCAAATGGTCTTTGCCGAAAGACGAACAAACAAAGAAAAGAGTATTGATATAGATGGAGACTACATGGGAATCTATTGTGTACTATGAATTAGCACAGATTGTAATACGATTAGATCAAAGAAGAACCAATTTATTTTATTGGGATTAATTTTCTTCTTATGTGCTACATCCTTCACAGCGGTAAGTGTCAGATCACGTAACAGGATCGATACTAAGTACCTCGAGAGATGCACTTATGGAATTTGTAGTAGACCGGGTATCGAGTCCTCAACTTGTGAATACTACGAGCATGGTGTAACCATTACATTACGAACATGGTTTAACCATTGCAAAACGAACATGGCATAACCAGTGCAAATCGAACATGGTTTAACCATTGCAAAACGAACATGGCATAACCATTGCAAAACGAACATGGCATAACTATTGCAAAATGAACATAGCATAACCATTGCACAACGAACATGGAATAACCATTGCACAACGAACATGGAATAACCATTGCAAAACTAAATCTAAAACCCAGAACATCATTATGTTTTTTTGTCAATTAAAATATAGCAAGAACCTCTTAAGGTGATGCACTTTTCATTCAACCACAGATGTTATCTCAATTTTGTTATGTCAACACTTTATGCTACAACAACAATGCAAGTTCTGTAAACCACAATCTCTGATGTATGATTTTCAATCATCATTTATGCCACGTTATACCACCGAAAACCAAACCCAATCAAATTACCAACTTTATAGGCTTTATCTAAGACCAGTATCATATATATATATATGTGTGTGTGTGTGTGTGTGTGGGCGTGCGTGTGTCAAAAAACAACAATAAAAAAAAAACATCGTCTTGGTCAAGGATTGCAATAAGTCTTCAACCTTTCACTACAAATTCAAACATTGGGAGATTTCCTTCTCGACAGGTCATCCAAGTTGTTTGCTTACACAACTTGATAAATGGTTGTTTCCCTTGGCCGTTACACAAGGTTTGCTGAAGAGCACGAATGATGAATTATTTGTCGGCAACAACCGAGTGTTGGACGATGAAGGTAATAAAACAGAAACATCTGAACTGAAGTTTGCAATCTAGCTATCATCATGTATTCTTTAGTGTTACTTTCTAGAAAAAAATATATAAAAACGTATAGTAAGTGCACATTACGATTAGATTATTGTGAAATGTTAGGGTGGTTTGGAGGGTGCGATATAAATTATTAAAGGTTATATATATATATATATATATATATATATATATATATATATTATGCTTATGAACTACAGCAAGATATTCGACAGGGCCCAATATGAAAAATTAATTGAATGGCTCCAAAAATTAGATTAGATGGAATATACATCAAATTGATTAGAAATATATATTGGAAACAAACTTCATCAATAAGGAGTGGAAACAGCGACTCACCAAATATAGCAATAAAAAAAGATAGGTAAGACATGGATTTATTTTATCACTCAGCCTATTGAATATCTACACAGAAAACATTTGTAAACATATAGCAGGAATGTCAGGACTCAAGATCAGTGGGAAAATATAAATAAAAACAAAACCTGCGATATGCAGTGAACATAGTCAAATTTGCAGAAAGTGAATAGCAGCTACGAAAGCTTATATATGAGGTCGGTAAATCAAGTAGTGAGTACCGATTAGATATAAACATACAAGAAAAAAGGCAATGATAAAGAGAAATCGGCGCTAAACATAACAAATCATTTATTGGAGAGATACTACAAAACTAGATCATTAGCAATATATCGGACACATAATCACAAACGATGGTAAATGTGAATGAAAAGTCCAAAGAGGAATAGTGATGGCTAAAAGTACTTTGAATCATAAGTGTAATTTATTAACATAGAAAAAAATCAGGAATTACTAAAAATGAGGAGTATAACATTCTCTATCTATTATACATTTATTGCTCAGAAACATGGATAATGAACAAAAAACTAGAAGACAGAGTCGATGTGTGTGAGATGTGGATATACTCGTACATGTAGAAGAATGGGGAGAACTTCATGGAAAAAGAACGAAATACACAAGGAAGTAAATCACTGCGTATTAAAAAAACAACTATTAAAGGAAATAACAATCAAATACATTTGTTGTTTTGACCATATTAAACGATATGACAGTAATTCAAATTATCTCATTGCCGATTTAATTCAATTTTCTGTTTTCCACATTATTATAAATCATTTTCTTGAGATTTTCTCATTGAGATTTTCTTGTTTTCACCCACGGTTACATTTTGAAAGTTACCGCCTTCGGACTGACAAATATAGTAATAAATCATTATTCAGGTCAAAGAAATAAACATTTATAGATCCAGAATTCACTAGAATCATGCACATTTGGTTCATGAAAAAAACACCAATAACATAACAGAGCGAAGCAGATCGCAGTGCTGTGTCAACTGTTTGAGTGTTCTCCAACTTTTAATTAATCAAGAGCCCTTATTCTGAAGATAGTTCCGTAGCTGTACTCAGGTGTTGACAGAAATATGAGGCCGATTTCAACTTTCTGTGTGAGAACTCGGAAATGAATCCCAGACCAAACCAACCACAAATCAATTTTACAATTCACTGGCCCGGGGTTATTTGATATGGCCATACAAAGTAATGAAATACCGCAAGACTTGTCCGTCTTATTGGATTGTTTCGTTTGCAAGGTCCAAACTTAAGAGGCAGATTTCTTCTAGTGCTTGGGCCAATCGACACTGCTACGTTTAGTCACAGATGTCCTAACCGTAGGGTTAGGTGAACCTTTAATTTCTAAATTCAGTGTGGAAAAAATATTTTACTGTATACTTTTGTACATTATAAACACGTTGTTATCTAGGCAATTCTGAAACACAGACTTCAAGATTTTATCAGATGCAATAAATATTTATCGAATTCCTTTACATATATACAATTTTAGCAAAGTCCATCTTAGTAATTGCCCTGTACTATTTCCAAATAGTCTCATTTCTTTTGGATGATCCGACATTCAAACTATGCACTCAAGTCACCGAGAACGGACCAATCGTGACAAGGACTATTACAACTAAAATCGCGTACAGGAATTGAAGTATTCTCAGTAACAACAAACACATAACATATAACATCTGTGTTAGTTATTGTAGAACTAATACGGATGTTATATGTTTGTTGTTATTGAGGATACCTCAATAATTGTTCGGGATGTTCGTTGTTGATGTAATAGTTCCGATTGGTCTGTTCTCAGTGACGTGAGTGCACTGATTGAATGTCTTGACGAACGTTGCCATATGAATCTCTTGAAATCTCCTCCCTCAGTTTTGGGCAGGTTGTCATGCCTCCTCCAGCGACATATGCATACATTCTTGGATATCTTGGACAACCCATGCCTCCGCTCCGTTTTATCGCTCCCTCCAGCAATATTCTTTCCATACCACTTTACATGCACGAAATAAAATACCCTCCTTACCAATATGGTGTTTAGAAGCCAGTCGTATTGGACTTTGATTTGTTTAGCACATCCTGGTTCAACTTCCAAGAGGACCATGAACAGAAAGGTTCTTGGTATTCACAGGACTCTCTTATAGCAATTTAATTCATAAGCCTTAATATCTTTATAATTTCAAGTAGGAAGCAATATGATAAATTAAAAATTCTTGAGACTAACGGGAATTGAACCAGGTCCTTTCTAGCGGCACCGAATCGCCTTGCAGCTGAAGTAAACATATGAAACCATTTTGTCTCTATATCTGCCGCTGCGTTGATTCATTCGAATTGTATATTTGGTTCCTAGGTCTTTGGTTTGATGGAGCTGTTAATATGGCATTTTCTATTTCTGCTGGCAATACGTTTGGGACGAACTCTTCCGTTATATTGTTTTCTATGTTGTCGCCCTCTCCATCTTTTTGTTTAGCAATTTAAAAAAAAAATGTTTTTACCTTTCCTTCATTCGGTTCTGGTCATTGATCTTCTCATATTCTTAATTTTCGTGTTGCATTTCTTTGGTGCTTGTTTGTAATCTGTACCTAATGATTCACCGTTTTCTTGGAAAGCTATGGTTTATCATCTTTAACGATTTTCTTAGAAATATGTCTATATGATTATATTTCTGAATTCTTGTTGCAAAGTATCGTGTTTCACATTTCTCATTATATTTTCCACATATATATTAAATAAGTAAATCCAGGAATAGAGTAATGACGTTTTGATAATAATTAAATACACACATAATAGCGCACATAAATCTACGTTTCGACCGAAAGGCCTTATCAAGACACACATTAAAACAAAATTAAAACATACACCAGAAAACGGACAGTCATATGCATGTGTAATATAGATTGACCAGAAGAGGTGAAACGACACCGGACAAGGAATATACAAAAATGACTTCATACATGTGACAAGATACAAACAGAAACTATGGAACAACTAGAATCATACATGAGACAGGCGCTCAATGATGACGTCGGGCTTAAGAGTACCATATCGGTAAATGTAGCGGTTCTCTAACGCAAGACGGGTCAGGTCGTCAGAGAAGCACAATTAATGGCCATAACCTGAATATCATGGCCGTCCCGATGACTCGTGCCATTGAAGTGGACGTCTGCAGGATGACCTCACGAGCACATGGGGAATAGATCAACCACTACACCAGAAAGTTCATGGTCATTGTACCTATAACACATCTACGACGTAGATGTGTCACTGTGGTAATATTAACACAGAATACTCGCTATCTCTCGCTTTTCTCAGTTTCTTGTTTAAGTTTGGAGAATCTTAAACATACATCGCCTTTAATATTATCAATCCATAGGCACACTCTTCTTCCCGCACCCTCAACTATCCCTATAGGATAGTTTTGACAATGGAATCATTCCTCACGACGTAACCAAGCTACAAATGCGATGTTTCACAACTGCCAGAAGCTGCTATAGTTGATAATTTTTTATTTCCTCACATATATGTGGGTCTATTGTTCTGTATAATTGAATTGCAATACTCGTCTGTAACATTTGTATGCAAAATCCTGTATATTTCTATACTGAAGGCAACAGTCGAGGGTGGAAGAAGTAGACATAGAAAAACAAACTTTGCACAAAGACTGGGCACGTCAAGTTTTTCCTTCGTCATCGGCATCGCTGAAGATATAAATCGTTGGAGATATAACACGTATGTGTTGATGCGTGAACGGTTTCCAGTAAAGGGCTCTATACAGAAAGTAAACATGATATAAAAGGATGGTTTTTGATTCTTCAGTGCATTTAGTTGGTCAGTAACTCCTTTTTTTTGCATGCGACTCTAAATCTATAAATAGTAACAAATGAAAACACGGCAGTTACAAAAAACATCACGAATAAAGTCTTGTTTACTTTCTTTACTGCCAACGGCCTAGGTTGACGCATACAGTGTGGTACTCCTATGTCCCTGATGGGTTATCAATTGATGGATATATGGGGTCTTCCTTTTCTGACCAATGCATTGTTAAACTTTCACATCCGTATAAAAGAATTAGTTAGCCAATGAGTTTTGTTGTTTCGTGTCACAGGCGGCAGTTAGGGCAGATGTATTGATCTCCATGCACTGCGGTAAGATGTCTGTACTATAAGTCATTATTTCTCCTTCTTTAAATATGGTGTAAGTCATTATTTCTCCTTCTTCAAGTATGGTGTAAGTCTTTATTTCTTCTGCTTCAAGTATGGCGTAAGTCATTATTTCTCCTTCTTTAAGTATGGCGTAAGTCATTATTTTTCCTTCTTTAAGTAAGGTGTAAGTCATTATTTCTCCTTCTTCAAGTATGGTGTAAGTCATTATTTCTCCTTCTTTAAGTATGGTGCCTATTAGGGTAATTTTGGATCTTATTCTTTTTCTTTCCCCTCAGGTGTCCACATAAGTGCTCGCTGGTTCAGTCTGTTTTCATCTAGTCTAAGAACATGTCACAAGTATTGTCATCGTCTTTTTTTATAACATGTGAAACATATTCTGTGTGTGTTTTATTTCTTAGGTCGCTATTTGTGACGAAATTGCTCTATTTCATGTTCAACAATTGTCGGAGACATTTGTTCTCAAACCTTTTTAACTTTTGGTTTGCTACCTGTGTTTATTTTCAGCTTACACAATCATAAGTCAATGATCGAATAACTCAGAAATTGAATAGTTTTAACTTGGTGTTTCTTTCTATGTCTTTGGATTTCAAGATGCTCGTTAGCTTAGTTAATGTACTTGCTGTGACTGCTACGCGTACATTTATTTCTTACATTGAGACATTCTGCTACCCAAGTAAGATACTGTGTTGGTGAGAGACATGATTTGTGATTTGGATGTGTTCTGGGGCCCAATATACTTTTCGAGTTGGTTGTATCTTGTGTTTGTTGGTGAAAGACATGCTTTGTGATTTTGAAGTGTTCTGGAGCCCTATATAATCTGCGAGTTGGTTGTATCTTGTGCTTGTTGGTGGTTAAAGTTAAAGATATGCTATGTTATCTGCAAAATGAAATTCAGTTAAGTTGTTGTTTCCGAGCCGGCTTTTCCATCTTGAACAATTTAACGCGTGATAAAATGTATGGCGATTCCAAACAGCATTGGCGATAATACACATCTTTGTTTTACTCCTGTGTCGAAATTGAACCATTCTGAATTTTCTGTAATTAATAGACTGCTTCCTGGCAGAGGAATTTTATGATATTTATATTTTTGGTTACAAAAGAATGGATCGTATTAAAGATTTATGTAGATCTATATTCAATCTTTTACTTTTTATTTTCTTCCATATGGTATTCAATTTGGACTTTGCAGCAGAAACTACTTTAAGTCTTGATGTGATTTCTGTTTCACTGCTTCCATCACTGCTTCTATAAGATCGCACTTGTTGTGTAGACTGCGAACGAGAAGTGGAAGATAGACCGAAAATACTTTAAATTATGTCTAACGTCTGTAGCTATGTCGATAGGAAGCAAGACAGCGGCAAAATGATTCTGCATGTTTGATTGTGTTTAATGTTGAGATTGGTGACCCGTACATGTGGATACAGGAACCAGTTCTCTTGTACTGCTTGCCTACTAGCAATATGATTACGGACGTCCACTTTTTAGTGGAAGTGGTAAAAACAAAGAACGTATTAGTTACCGCCGCAGAAGTTGTATGTGTCGGGACATTTGCGCAAATAAAGCGACTACACAGCACATTTCCGTTCCCTGGACTATATCTTGCTGGAAGTCTAGTAGAATCAGTGTCTACTGTA
This sequence comes from Meghimatium bilineatum, assembly GCA_034231615.1. Classification (NCBI taxonomy): domain Eukaryota; kingdom Metazoa; phylum Mollusca; class Gastropoda; order Stylommatophora; family Philomycidae; genus Meghimatium; species Meghimatium bilineatum. The sequence continues at coordinate 105,229,269 of CM067299.1, forward strand.
AGAGAGACCCTGCGAGTGTTTGAGAGCGAACTAAAAAAGAGCTGTTTATAACTTTTTGATCTTGTACTGATGAAAACTTGTCCAACTGGGTAAAACATGTTATTTATGTTTAGATTTAAGTTAAGTTTATATCGATTTACCAGATATTAAACTAAATCATGTCTTCATCTTTGTTAGGGAATAATTTTTTTCCTGAGTTAGGTAGTAGTTAGTAGTCCCTGGCAGAGTCGACTGACAGAGCATGGTTCTAGTACTCATTCATTGGCGTAGTCGAATGACAGAGCATGGTTCTAGCACTAATTCATTGACGTAGTCAACTGACAGAGCATGGTTCTAGTACAAATTCTTTGGCGGAGTCGACGGACAGAGCATGTTTCTAGTACCCATTCCTTGGCGTAGTCGACTGACAGAGCATGGTTCTAGTACGCATTCCGGACAGTCAACTGACAGAGCATGGTTCTAGTACTAATTCTTTTGCGGAGTCGACTGACAGAGCATGTTTCTAGTACCCTTTCCTTGATAGAGTCGACTGACAGAGCATGGTTCTAGTACCCATTCCTTGATAGAGTCGACTGACAGAGCATGGTTCTTGTACCTATTCCTTGATGGAGTCGACTGACAGAGCATGGTTCTAGTACCTATTCCTTGATGGAGTCGACTGACAGAGCATGGTTCTAGTACCCATTCCTTGATAGTGTCGATTGACAGAGCATGGTTCTATCACTCATTCATTGGCGTAGTCGACTGACAGTGCATGGTTCTAGTACCCATTCCTGACAGAGTCAACTGACAGAGCATGGTTCTAGTACCAATTCTTTGGCGGAGTCGACTGACAGAGCATGGTTCTAGTACTCATTCATTGGCGTAGTCGACTGACAGTGCATGGTTCTAGCACTCATTCATTGACGTAGTCAACTGACAGAGCATGGTTCTAGTACAAATTCTTTGGCGGAGTCGACTGACAGAGCATGTTTCTAGTACCCATTCCTTGGCGTAGTCAACTGACAGAGCATGGTCTAGTACCCATTCCTAGATGGAGTCGACTGACAGAGCATGGTTCTAGTACGCATTCCTGACAGAGTCAACTGACAGAGCATGGTTCTAGTACTAATTCTTTTGCGGAGTCGACTGACAGAGCATGTTTCTAGTACCCATTCCTTGATAGAGTCGACTGACAGAGCATGGTTGTAGTACGCATTACTTGATAGAGTCGACTGACAGAGCATGGTTCTAGTACGCATTCCTTGATAGTGTCGACTAACAGAGCATGGCTCTAGTACCCATTCCTTGATAGAGTCGACTGACAGAGCATGGTTCTAGTACGCATTACTTGACAGAGTCAACTGACAGAGCATGGTTCTAGTACGCATTACTTGTCGGAGTCGATTGATTTAGTTTTTGTTTTATATTAAGCCATAAAAGAGTACTCGACATAGAGTCGCCTGGCCTACCAACGAGTGACTAACCACTACAGCATCGAAGCTCCCTTGCATAATATGTAAACGTCGACGTATAATATGCAAATTCCTGCGGCAAGAGATTTATCACCGCTTCTACCAATATCTGCAGGATACGTTCTTACTTTCTAAATGTTTGCTCCATGTGTATCTTATGGCACTTCACTCTTTTGAAATATCGTATTTTCATGTTTGACCAATAGATTAGTCTTATACATTTTTAATATTCACTAAATATACTTTATAAAGATGCGAATTAAGATAATGTTTTGTCGTTTCAGTTCTCTTTTATAATTTCACTTGATAAAGACTGTTTAGTCGAAATGTTATCTTATTCGTCTTTGTGACGCTGCTTTAGTGTTTTAGTCTTTAGTTGCTAGTTATATCGATCTATTGTTTATATGCGTATTTAATAGTAACACTATGGAAGTACTCATGCTTTCACCTGTTGTGGTGTATCCGAAACCAACACAATGCTTAGAAATATGCTGATGCGTGTAGGGAAAACGTATAAGAAATATGCTGATGCGTGTAGGGAAACGTATAAGAAATATGCTGATGCATGTAAGGAAAACGTAGATACAACATCACTATACACACAAATAACAAGAATTGTCTGAATACATAATGAGACATTGTTTTTATTGAAACACTTTACTTACAAATGGAAGAATGCACATCATAAATGGAATCAAATTATTGACCGTTATACTGCTCACATTTAACTCATGAACAGTCATTCATTCAACAGCAATGAGATACACATTCATTTACTAAACAAATGCAGCAATGAGAATATGTGAGTTAGAAGAAGTAGGAAAAAACAGTGGGTGGATGGAGAAAAAAAAAATGTATTTGACTATTATATTAACTATTAGAGATTGTGGGGAAAGGCATGTATTGGGACAATGGTGGCGGTGTCAGAACTTGTTCAGTTGTACTCAAAACCGTAAGACACCATACTATACAGAAGGTTCAAGTAACGAAGAAGTAAATAAGTGCAGATGGGAGGTTTATTGCCTACATGAATGGCCGGAAAGTGCTTGAGAAATCGTCTACCTACTCCACTATCACATCGATTATGGAAATGTAGATATCAGTTGTTGTGGTACACTGTTAGCTAGTGGAATATCAACTCATATGGTGATAATCTCAGACTCGCAAAGAATGCTGCCGTAAGGTATAGATAGGTGCAAGTTAAGGAAAGAATTGGTCAAGTTACGGAACAACTCGGTTGTCTTAAAGAACTTGAGTAATAATGGATATATATCTCTGGTCATGCAGGGTTCAGAAACAATTACAGATCAGAATCATTGAGAAGCAATGCTGCGATTGATGTCACCGTATAGAACAGAGATAGGATTGACCTAAGACAGACAACTATGGGGTTACTACAGAATGCAGAAGATGGTGCTGAAGGTGATTACATACACAAATGAAGAATTACAGAAATGGGAGAGGATAGGGTGAGGGGAGAAAATATTTTCTCTGGAAAGATCCGAAGTTCACATAATCACAATCTGACTGGAACTTTAGTCTGCATACCTTTGGATGGCTGCTAGAACGGAGAGCTGTACAGTTATGGGAATGTTCCATGTGCTGTGGTTCTGGTCCGTACTCAAGAAATCCGCTATACGAATTTATTCACTAAACTAACATAACGATGAGCAGTCATTCACTAAACCGATATAGCGATAAGCATTCATTTACTAAACATATATGACGATCACCATTCATTCTCTAAATCTTAAGATTCCCAGACCATGAATCGCGACCGCATTTGTGCGCACAAAGGGTTTTCAGTGGTATCGCCGCGTGTAAACATGTAGCTAAAATACTTGATTGTAAAACAATTTTCATTCAAGTTTTACTGTTTATTGCTTCTAAATATCTTCGTAAACGTGAACTTTCAAACTTCTTATAGAAATATAAACACGAAAATGATTAAATACTGAGAATGGAATGAAATAGACAGTAACGGAAATTCAACTGAGAATTTTGAAGCTCGTTAACGAGTTATAAATTGAACTATTGTGTCGTAAATTAAAATTTGATTGAATTATATTACACTGAAACATGTATTTTTTAGTACGTTGTCCATCATCCCATAGAAGATTTTAACAAATATTTCGCGGTCTCGCATTACTTTGTTTCTATAAATGTGATTCAATAACACGATATGAACCTGTGTAGTAAACGAATGTAGTGATGCGAATGAACTGACCTAACCGAAACATTGATACGAATTCATCATAAAACCGGTAATGGCAGCACAGGTTTTCATTCATCAAACACAAGCAGGTCAGAGTTGGTATGATGATGATATATTTTTGTTTCTTTACCGACGATCAGGGAGTAGTCCAATGTAAAAATGTCATATGGACGAGACCTTCTAATTGGTTAAATTGATGAGAGTCATATTTCTTATGTTTCACACATGCATTGCTCGCTCGGGCAGGTTTTATGCAGGTTTCATTATTCACTAGCACTAATTCCCTCAACAGAAACTGATCATGTTCTGTTGATAAGTTCCAGGGTAATAGAAAAGTATAATACGCTTGAGAACAAGAAGAACTGCAGGAGATACCAGAAAATTGTTTTGTACACCAAAAAACTGCCTTAGGGTATCACGTCCGGATTTTTTGTAGGAGGTTACTCACTCCCTTGGCCTGAGAAACCTCCATGCTAACCAGCTAGATGGGTGTTCATATAACAATGCAATGGCTTCCAAAACAAGTAATAAATATTCGAATTCCAGTTCGGTGAGACTTATCCTACCACAGACTCCTCCTGCGTTACTTTTTTGTTTGCTTGTCTGGGTTACTAGGAACTACGAGCGACAAAGCTCTATTTGTTACTGTGCAATGGGAGTGTTTCTTCAGAACTTCCTTCCATATCCACAATGCCCCAAACTCTCAGCGGTATGACTGCAACTCTCGGTGGTATAGAATGCTTTGAGAAAACAACTCGCCCATGTGTTGTCAGGTCCTGAGATAGGAGCAAAGAATAGCAACACTATTTACCGTCAATGCATGTCGTAAGAGGCGATTAAAGAGATTATGAGATGTCGTTGGCTGTTCCATCCAATAAAGGGACAATGACCCACAGCCATGCTGAATTCGGATGTGTCAGACGAAAGTCACATATATCGCAGCAATGCTGTAAACCATGACACAACTCATTCCGCTCTCCGGACTATATCCTTCTAATCTGCAGGAGTTTGAGAACGAACGCGGAAGAAGAAGAAGAAGACACCTACTCAGTGGGGTAGTACGTACTCTGATTATGTAGGCGAAATCAGAAGACAATAGAAGGGATTTAAACCAGATCCGTTCAGATGCCACTTATTCGCCTTACATTTTGATGCACCACGTTTTCCGTATTCGACCACACCGCACCTCTGGAAGGTATATCACACCCTTTCATACGCAGATATCCAACTACGTGAAATCTTGCAACCACTTAATTGTATCAATGTCGGTTAATTTTGTCCACAGTACATATACCTACATGGTTTCAATATGACATATATGATTCAAGAGTTAACTCAGCGCCACATAATAGGATCAGAACTAATATAGGACAGTGTAGGTGACCGATGATCAGCTGACAACATCACTAATATTCTACCCTAGATAGCCAGTGGGATATTGACATCTGTCCTATTCTCCCGTAGCTTGCCCGTGTGATTCTGTCATCCCTCCTATTCTCCCGTAGCTTGCACTTGCACAGTTTTATTTCTAGCTTCCCGGGTATGACCAATGTTATGCTAAAAGCTTCACTACTAGTTTCCCGGGTATGACCAATGTTATGCTAAAAGCTTCACTACTAGTTTCCCGGGTATGACCAATGTTATGCTAAAAGCTTCACTACTAGTTTCCCGGGTATGACCAATGTTATGCTAAAAGCTTCACTACTAGTTTCCCGGGTATGACCAATGTTATGCTAAAAGCTTCACTACTAGTTTCCCGGGTATGACCAATGTTATGCTAAAAGCTTCACTACTAGTTTCCCGGGTATGACCAATGTTATGCTAAAAGCTTCACTACTAGTTTCCCGGGTATGACCAATGTTATGCTAAAAGCTTCCCTACTAGTTTCCCGGGTATGACCAATGGTATGCTAAAAGCTTCACTACTAGTTTCCCGGGTATGACCAATTTTATGTTAAAAGCTTCACTACTAGTTTCCCGGGTATGACCAATGTTATGCTAAAAGCTTCACTACTAGTTTCCAGGGTATGACCAATGTTATGCTAAAAGCTTCACTACTAGATTCCCGGGTGTGACCGATGTGATGCTGGGAGCTTCCCTCCAGCGTCTCGCTAGCGACAGAAACATCTAGCTATAATACATGATTACACATAAGCGTATGTTATTTGAAATGGCAACTTTACTATTTATTTTATATTAAACACAGTGAACAAAATTATTTCGTACAAAAATACAGCACCACACTGTCTACTAATATAATGACGACAACTTGCCGAGAGGTAAATTCACACACACACACACATCCACACATACTTTTACAGCTGCAAGTACGCACATGCAAGTAAACACATTCACATACAAATATTTATAACAATGCTCAAAAACACATACATCATGTATTGACAAATAAAATAAGTTATAACTATCACATTTGAAATTTACCAACATAATCTGGGTGTCGTCTTGTATCTGTTTGAGGACCGTTGAATATGGTTTCAATACTGCTTTTACTAGATATATATTATACACACTCAAAAATATCAAACGCAATGGGCATTTAGCACACATCAATGTAGCATGATATATGTGATATTACTAAAATTAATAATGTTAATGAACAGCTTGTAGCCATTTATCAAATTATATCGATTTATAAAACACTTAGCAATTCTTAGTCAGAGGTAATCCACCTGTTTTGGTCAGCGGGCCAAATTTAGTATTGCTCGTTTGGGATGCGGTAAAACTTGTCAATCGAACGACGCTAAAATACTGTTATTTACCACATGAAGATGTACTTGTAAAGTACAAAGTACTTGGACGGCAAAGTACTTGTAGCTAACCTCAAAAATTATTGTTTACATCAAGAGATTTACTGTGAATGAAGTCAAAAGCTGTATCGCACCCACTATCTAACATCAAAAGTTTGTGAGGGCACTTTTTAAGAAAGTCTTTTTCGTTATAAACACTGTCTGAACTAGCAACACAATATTTGACACAATAGTTTCCTCATGATCACTATTCAGCATTTTATCTTGCTATTGTCTAAGATAGCTTGTGTTATCATTTGTATCAACTCATGGGTGTTGATTATGACCGTCTCCGTAAAAGGACTTCCAACAGAATTAATTAAGACCCCACTCGTTACGTTTTTGATTACTGTTGGACTTTCGGTTGGTCACTATTTACATACTTGGAATCGCATGCAAAAAATAGTAAAGGCGACTTCAATTATATAAATGGTGACCCACCGAAATCCCAACAAGGGTCTCCTGTCCAGTCACGTGACAATTCTAGATAACAGGTCTTACTGGAGACGGTCGTGGTGTTGATATATAGTAATTAAAGCGTATAGCAATTTTAAATCTACCTAGTGGACCAGTAAGAATTCTTTGGTGGGCCAGATGTAGTCTGTTAGCTGTATTTTGCCCACACCAGGGATATGTAAATATTAATTTTTTTAAATACTGGAGATACAAAGTTAAATATCCTTACACAGAGGAAGACAGTTTCTAATTATAAATAAACTTATCTTTAAATAAAGAAATGAAAATAAGTCGATGGTAAATATGGCGTTGTGTTAAACAGAAGAAACAAATGTAATACAAGAAAAAGTTGCGTCTAACAATCTGAATAATGATAAATAGCATGATAATAGTACATATGTAAATATAGCTGATTTCATTTAGTTGAATCAGGGAAAACAGGTTACTGATTATAATAAATTAACTATATTCAAAAGAACACCGATAAAATGTTCAGTAGATTTCAACACTGACTTAACATTTGAATAATATCTTAAATATAGGAGAGTCACGGAGTCTTCCTAATGACATTGAACGTAATATAAATTATATGAAGTTGAGATGATTCCGTATTCTTGTAGTGTTATACCAATAAAATATAGAAAGACCAGATCGGACAATCATCATGAAGACTGTTTGATTAAATGCAAATTTTTGAGGGAACTAATGTAAATTTTACTTTTATAACTATTAGCAGAATAATAGTAATAATAATTATCATTATAATTATTGCGATATGAATATGTTACAATGAGCAATTGTAGCACGTCAGATTGAGATATGATGCTTGACATGTTTAAAACTGACTTAAACTAATGTTTCAAATGTTAGAGGCCAATATGTCCTTTGGGGCAATTTTTGTAGGTAAAACATTACGCAGGGAGTTGGACATGGATGCACTGCGTCTATCTCTTACGAGATGTTTCTCTGTCTGTCAACTGATCTCATGTAATTAGATGATCCATGGCTCCATGTGTCCGCCAATACAAAAACTCTTTTTTTTTATCTTAGAACCTCATGTCGTTACATGAGACATTCGATAGTTGAAGTTGGTTCAAACTGATAGTCTAGGACAGGGGTCCGGAACTCATGGCTCGCGAGCCACGGGGCTCTATTGATGGCTGCACCTGGCTCGCAGACAAATGTTCTATTATTTAAAAAAATGTTTCTTTAGACTCCTTTGATCTACATATTAATTGCATATCAATATTTCATTCTACAAATGAGCTAAAGTCTATTGCAGCTCAGCATCAGAAGTCGTATTAATGGTAAGAAATACTCATTATTGATTAGCAACAGCATAACAATGTTATTAAAAAGAATTCAGAGACATAATTATTGTACTTTTAGTGTTGAAATTACACAAAATGCACACATTTACTTGAATTTTTAGTTCTAAACATAATGTATGGCTCCCACAGAATTACTTTTCAAAATACGTGATGTCAAGGACTCTCTCAGACAAAAAAGTTCCCCACCCCTGGCCTAGGAGTTAGCAGCATCTTCCAACGACTAAACTTAGCCCAAGCCTGTATACATATTTATCTGCAAACTGGAACGGTTTGGTCTCCTACGCTTACTTTTCAAAGCTACTTGCATCTCGAATATGACTAAAAGAGCGTTCTTAACCATCAACACTGCATTCTTAATAATTTCCATATTTTGTTATAACATGTCTAATGTTATTTGAACTACGATATGCCATATAGCGATATACTGTTTTTTTCCGTACATATTGTACAAGGAAATTTGTACCAAGAAAACGAACATTATTTCACATTCTTAAGTTGGGTTTCTCATTCTAGAACTCTGTTCATTCTAAGATTTAAGTGAGATACCCATATATTACCCATATATTACTCCGCGACAACAGGTGATTTTTATACAGCTGATGACATTTTAAAACAATAACGTAATTCATTATTCAGAGCGTAGTTATAGCAAACATGTCTCTCTAGACCGTTGAGAGCTGATAACAAACGATCATCGATAACATCACGACCACCATCCACAAACACGGACTCGGTACGACTCAAGCGTCACATCTAGCATTGAACAGAAACGTATAGCCCTCACCCCTACGCTTAACGGTAGGTATGAATGCTATCAACCAGCTTTCATCTGGAGATAGACAATAGACCAGGAACTATAATGGCTGCCTCCTAATGGTTGCCTCTTTGCGACTGCGCAACTATATAACAGTGGGCATAGTAATTTATCATGGAATGATATATTATGTGAACAATTATTTTAAAACATACATTACTGTTGGGATAGACATGTATAATTTAACAACACATGTTTTTTAATTAACCACAGTATTATATTCGAATGAACTATTAAATTGCGCACTTAACATTTGATTTACTTCCCAGCGATATAATGCCATTTAATGGCATTGGGTCAAAGAGAATGAGCAGATATACCGCTGGATCAGCAACCAACATTTGATTTATACGTTCTGCGCCCAACAGCCAATCATAACCACTGACCTACTTCATTATTAGAATGAACAGAGTATAATCTCGTTAGCTATATGACTTTACAACCTGTCTATGATAACCGTTGTGTTACGTTGTGCTGTTGTATGTGTCAAAGCTCTAATCGAGCGATACCTGACAGCGATTTAAAAAAAAAAATATGAAACAATCATAATCTAGTATCAATTCTCAGTCCATCTCAGTCTACATATTCCGAAGTTTATCCTCAGATCATGGAACAGATGTTTCTAACGAGATTCGAAACTATCTGTTAGACAACATGCGCTACGAAAACGTGTATTGAGGGTTGTGATTATCTCCTCGACTTGAGATTTGTGGGTTGTGATTATCTGTTCGACTTGAGATTTGTGGGTTGTGATTATCTGCTCCCCTTGAGATTTGTGGGCTGTGATTATCTGCTCCCCTTGAGATTTCCACGAGATCAGTGCAGATCTGTATGTTTCCCAGATCTTTGTTAGATGAACTTTCTAGTAGCAGATATGACTATAATGTTAGATAACGATTACAGTAACACACAACCGCACATATTGACCACTCAGGTGCCATATTTCTTATTGACGCACGTTTCACTTTAGACAATGTCAACGCCCGTCTTTTGCTGGAAAAGGGAGCAAAGAATAGCGAGTATTTACCTTTCATGCGTGTCGTGCGAGATGTTTAAGAAGATCGGGTGGTGCGGCTGGCTGTCTCATACCATTTCATTCTGGATCAAAGTTACCCAGAAGACATTATAAGTCGAATTTGTCATGCATATAGGCGCAGATATCGCAGCTAAGTTGTAAACCTTGGCATATATCATTCCGTTTACCGGAGCACATGCTGCTAATCTGCAAGAGTTTGTCAACGATCTTATATATTTTTATACATTTGATAATTTTGATAATTGTCCTCTAATACTGATGATAAAATGTGTACAAAATCAATATTTTCGATAATTGTCGCTAAATACTGATAGAAAAAGACATCCCTAAAATTAGGCGTAATGGCAGAGCGCGTCCATAAATAAAAGTGAATTTGGATGGTTTCACCCCCTCACTCCTTTCAAAGTAAGGATATGACATTTACTACCATGAAGATATTTAACAAAGGCAGTTAACCCCTTTCCTTTTTTGTGGCTGCCCCCAAAAATGCACTATAAACCAATTAATACAAACAAATGCCCTGTTTCTTTAGGTAACCACTTTGCAACTGGAGAGAAGGCTTTTGCCTCGGCCATATATAAACAAAATGTATTTAACTTTTGACGCTTGGAATTGTTGTTGGCGATCGTAATCAGGATACCCGTTCAAATCACTCCTGGTCAGAATATCCACACTTGCCGTTAAGCATAGGTGTGGTGACTGGAGCTTCAGCTGTTTGTCCAATGCCAGATGTGTCGCCGTGGTTGTGTAGAATCCATATTTATTCAGGATTGTCTTGATATTATTTATCTATCTTGTTCTAGGTCTTCCTCTGGTCTTGTATCTGGATCTTCTTATGTTATATGTTCTTGTTGGTACTTGATCATAGTTCATTCTCATAAGGTGTCCAAACTATTTCATCTGTTATTTCTCAATGTATTCTGTGCATCGTTTTATACCGATACTTCTGATTTCATTATTTTTTAAATTTGGTCTATTTTGGTCACTCTTGCAGTTTATCTGAAGCTTTCATCTCACATGTTGTAAGTTTTATCTTTTGGGCTGCTATCAGTGCCCATGTCTGGCATTGATAGCAAAGTGTTGGCATACAAATACTAGTAATACACTTTATATAAACTAATATAAACTATATATGCTAATGATAAAATGGTCTTATCGATATTCACAAAATGTACTCGTAGAGAAGAGATTCAAAAATAACAGTTACAAAATATGGATATTTCTGGCTGTAGTTTTGTCTATTTTGTTTTATTTCGATCCTCAGAGATTACGACACATATAGCTCTTATATCCATTTGTGCATGTGAAGCTTTCTCCAGATCATTATTTCATTCACAGAAGGCTCCAAATTTCAGCGGTGTGAAATGCATTGAGAATAAGCCTCCAACTGAGAGGTAAACAACTGCATATTGGAAATTATGTGAGGCTTCTACAGTGATGAAATATTCTATCTATAAATGCAGTAGAAGTATCTTTTATAAGAACGTCAAAACTGACATAAGATGTTCACATGATTTGTTATAAAAAAAACGAATCTATACGAACTGCAATAGATAAATGTGTACTTATTTGTTGTGTGAAGGAGCTGTATAATTGCCATAGAATGGTGATACTCAGCTTAATATAAGTTCTTCGCCTGTGTTGGAATGTTAACATGTTTTATAACTGCGTTAGAATGTTGATATTCCACGTAACAGAAGCTCCATGGCTATGGTGGAATGTTAACGTGTTTTAAAGAATATATATAGCTGAATGAATGTAAATTAATATAACTTGTATTTCGTGTGTTTGAATACCTCCAGCTCTGTTAAAGTAACCAAGAATAGCTGGAGACTTGATGATTGAAAGCATCATAATGTTGTTTGATGCCAAGGTATGACAAAAAGTGATCCACTGACGATGACAAGTATGACGGAAAAGATGACATTTGAAGACAGTCTTATGACACCGTTGGTATCTACTGACATGGCTGCTGAAAAAAAATTAAACCAGATTTTAATAATAATAATAATAATGATAATAATAATAATAACAATAATAATAATAAAACCAGTCCCAATTATTGGGGTAGGATTGCCTGAATGGAACAGCACGAAAAGCTCGCCAAACTCTCAGTCATATGAATATAAACAAAGAAATAGATATCAATGTTACCAAGTAAGGTACATTTTTTACTTTCTAATGCAGCGTTCACGTTCCCCATGGCATCCATAACTATTTCACTACACTCTAGAAGTCTGAATGACATATTAATCATAGTCGCATACATGGCAATCATTATCCAATTTGAGCTGAAATGATCATAGTTGACTCGGAGTGACGAAAAATTATATTGACATATTAAATATGAACTAGGATTAGTGTATTGTATAACCTTAAATTTGTTTAATATACAGTATGGTTGAAATAGTTGGATATTCATAACAGACATGCGGGATGAATACAAACCTTCGCATCAGGCCCGTAGGTAACGGTAGATGTAGTTTGGGAGTTCAAACCCCCTAGCAAATCTGAACATGACATTTAGCACTTGGAACCTAATTAAAAGATCGGCACCCCCCCCACCCTTTCCCCCGTAGCGAATTGTTTCAGAAAGGTCTTCAAATGTTTCATCATATAGTGAAATGCACACATGAAATCGCACGGAGGACTTCTGTAAATTTTTTTTTTACAATGACAAAACCCCATCCTTAAGGTTATCATATCTACGGCCCTGTTTCAAATATGAGTTTTATAGACAAATTATATTCATTGCATATAAAGCTCATAAAGCATCAACATCTTTATCTGCGATGAATTATTATACACCCAGTTGATATTGGTCATTTATAGAGCGGCGTCTTTGAATTCGCTATGAGTTCTCCACGTCAAGTTCTGCGGAGATTGTCCTGTGAGTCAGGCTGTTGTTTTGTGAACAGCAAAGCTGGGACAGTCCTACAGTATTTGTCAGGAGTATGTGTTGTTGCTCAGCAGACGTCAACCGCAGCAACGATGATACTGACTTTGTGTGTGTTTTTATTCTGCATTGTCCCATTCTAAGTTAAAATATTGTGACTTGTTGGTGTCTGATTCAAGATGTTGATGTTCTCTGCCGCAGGCGTGTGACTTCTATTTAGTTCTTTACACTCAAGTCGCATAGCATCTTTTAACATAGACATAGCTTTGAGGTGCACTTGTTTGAGGAAGGCTGCCTCCTCTGTGAAGCTTTGAGGTGCACTTGTTTGAGGAAGGCTGCCTCCTCTGTGAAGCTTTGAGGTGCACTTGTTTGAGGAAGGCTGCCTCCTCTGTGAAGTATGGAGGTGCACTTGTTTGAGGAAGGCTGCCTCCTCTGTGAAGCTTTGAGGTGCACTGGTTTGCGGAAGGCTGCTTCCCCTTCATGTTGTCTGCTTTTTTGGACACCAATGATGTCACAGAGAGCTGGTATCCGTTGAAGTACTAGGTCAGTTTTCCTGGATAACTCAGAGATGTTTTGACTGATGTTGTGGATAGGTTTGCACTGTTTAGTATACAGGATGGTTTATACAACTGATTTGGAATCACTAGAAATTGCGATGTTTTATGATATAATTTTCGAATATTGAATATTGGAACAGCTGTGAGTATGTCAGTTGAATATTGGAACAGCTGTGAGTATGTCAGTTGTCTCGGAACAACGACATGTACTACTTTGCACAGTTACAAATCTCTGATATAACCCAATTGGACTAACAACCGCAGTTGAAAGAAGCGAACCTCACTAGAAGAGGTGATAATATACATATTATACCAGCAATCATTAAAAACGCACCACTTTGTTTTAAGCGTTGCATTTTTGTGTTCTGTATTTAAAATACACAAAACAAATAAATTTACAAATCTGATCCATATACAGATCCAAATGTGAATTTATTTATACAGCGAAAAAATGTATGACCGTCACCTAAGCAGTTGTCTAAACTAAGGCTAAAAAGAAAAAGCTGCGACGTCTGTTTTGCAAGCCAACAAATTGAGCCTCCGTCGCACCGTGCTTGCGCTGACAGTCTCTAAGTACCAGGTGTAAGATCTGCTGTCTGAATTACCTTTAAAAAGCGCTTGTACAGATGCATCAATTGAAGTTGGTGATCTTCAGCTACCGTTGTTACACGAGGTTGGCCAGGTCTTGGAGGTCATTAGTTGTGCCTCTAGACATAAATCTTTCATTAAGCCACACTTTAGTGCAATGGTCACAACTAAAATGTCTGGCAACTTCTCTCTTCAACATACCACTAACTAGCATACGAACAGCCTGCCTGCCGTCGCTATTGTGACGAAAGTAAAGTATCGCAAACACAAAACAAACTTCCTTTCGATAAAAACAAAAGATCTTATTTTACTCCCTCAAACTTTACTAATGTGTATTGCCTATTTCAACTTGATTCGACTAGTTCAGAATTCGGCATTAGGATGTTTTGCACATTAAGCTCGTACAATTGGAATAAAACATGACAACGAAAATACAAAGTGAAAACATTAAAGTTAAACCGTATACATTCATATGGTTTGAAAGTCGATTATTGAAATATGCTTTTGATGCGTTTTTATGATTGTTGGTATATATATATATATATATATATATATATATATATATATATATATATATATATATATATATATATATATATATATATTCCACTGCCGCAATTAGCTATGACCTTTGTTGCACGTTCATCTTGTGTACACATGCGTGGAGATATTTCTCTAATATTGTTTAACATTTGAAGTGATTTCTTCTAATTCTGTGCGAGTGGTGTCGAACTTCATGTTTGCTATAGCAGAGAATAGTTGTGTATTTTTTAGCTGTATCCATGGTTCAGGAGATAAGACCTCGCAGATCAAATTTGACTTGGCATATTGAATGAATGTCTGTCTTGCCATGCTGTTAGATGTTTCTCTGAGTCAGTTATGAGTGTTACCTGAAATGCCTTTTTGAAGGGTGTCCTTTCAACCTGTGTGAGTTTTTGTATATTGTAAGATAATGTTATATTTGATGTGACAACTGTCTACACAATAAGTAAAACATTAAAGTTTACAAGTCTACAAGAACATAAAATATGAAAAGCGTGATTAGAAAAAAAGATTGACACCATTGTCATTTGCATTACACAATATGTACTCTTTCACTCACACGGAAGCGGTATATGACGACTGCAGATAGTACCATTCTCATTACACTATGTAACTTCGAGCGATATTCCCCAGGGATCTCCTAAAAATTCACTATGTAGGCAAGACGTCGCGGGTGGGTTGGTTTCGAATCCCCAACCTCTTGAGCATAAAGCGAGCGGCTTAAATACCACACCAGGGAAATTCTTTAAAAAATAAACCATAGAAAACAAAACATGAAAATATTGTCAACACATGAGCTGGTAGCTTACCTCTTGAATTACTCTGGTCATTGACCACAGACATATCATTGGGACGTTTTGGCATGTATGCTTGACGTTCATTTTGTACAGCACTGGAACTAGGAGTGTGATGATGGTTGTGATTGTATTCATGTCGTGGTGGATATCGCAGAGATTGTGAAGTGGCCTCTGTAGTAGTTGTTGGTAATGTTGTTTCAGATAACAGTCGACGGCTTACCGTGTACTCTAAAGGATAAAAATCACATTATATTTGATCTTGACATGTACATTTTGTTTGAAAATTATATTCTGGACATTG